>JBBPCY010000007.1:12987076-13004117 GCA_037974405.1 Brachyalestes nurse
GTTTCTTTGTTTGTTTATTTGTTTGTTTGTTTTTTGTTTTTTGTTTTGGTGTCACATTATGCAGAATTACATTCACCTTCATATAATTTGAATTTGTTTGCTAAATTGTACGGATTCTATGATAGTCAAGATACAAATTGCTGCTGAGGAAGCAGACGAAATGTAATTCTTCCTGTGAGGATATGTTAGACTTTACTGATCTCTATAGGATTACTGATAAGACAAGAAATTCTGGATCACTTTGTCATATGATCAGGACATAAAGTTCAGGCACCAATCCCAGGTAATGAGGCAGAAGAAAGCAAACAGCCGGGAGAGGGAGAGAGCTGCTGAATGCATTGGGTACACTGATACAAGCCTCTTGTAAAACCAGAGGTTTGTCATTTTATGTTGAACTGAACTGGTTATTATGTAAGGGGTGTTTACATTATACCTGTACACTTTCCTTCTAATGTATATATATTTTGGCTTGACCATATTTGAAAATGCCAACTGCCCTTTGCATTGTATGGAATTTTCATTTACATTACAAAAAACTTTAATTGAATTTACTTGAATAGTAACAAATGTATGTTTTTCTATGTTAGTTATTGTTTTGTTTAAAAACATAGTGTAATTTTGCAATTTGCTGGTTTATATCCAGCTGTAGTAGGGTTTTTTTTGCATTTTAAGTGTATGCATCTTGTTTTTTTATACATACATGTGCATTGGTGGAGGGTTCAGGGGATGCATTGTGAGCATGCATTTGTGCTTCTGTGTCGTGACACACTCAGCACTGATCCCAGTGTGATCCTGTTCTTCAGTGCATCGTTCCAGGCTTGCCTTCTGGACACTTATCTTTCTGTTATAACTAAAGATATCTCCTTATCAAAGATACACAGCAACTTGGCTTGCCCTGACAATTAATTGACCTCAGCAGCAATAGGGCGAGTGCGCAGGTGCTCCAGGCAGCTACCATTTAACGCAATCTTGGGAACCATCAACACTGTCGTAGAGCCCAGTTGACGTTGATGGAGCGGTAAAATGTAACCCATCATCCGTGCCTCACCAAATTGCCTTTCTGTCCTTGCATTCGTTGAAGCCTGCCACAGGACAGCAGAACACATTGCATAAGGGAAGCAAAGTCATGTTCAGCCTGGGTTTATTTCTCTTTCAAAGCACTTTTATTAGCCTTATTGGGATTTTATGGTGCCCCTGGTGCAGCTGGGGGGAAATGGGCCTGCTGCTGCTACTCAGGGTCGCAGAAAAAGGCACATGGCCGTAAATGTTTAAGTGTGATGAGAGTTGTTATGAGAAGGAAAAATGAGCAGGGATGCACATTTGGTTCAGTTTAGAGGCTGAGGTGTGTGTGTGTGTGTGTGTGTGTGTGTGTGGGCATATGTGCGTGTGTGATTACTTGCCTGTATTTGCCTTGTGTGTGATAGAAATTACTGGTGATTCAAAACTCAAGTGGACAAGACTGAAAGACTACAGGCCCTTATGATGATTACAACAATGATCACAAGGGGATTTTAACATAGAAGAGTAAAATATTGGGGATGGTACAAGAAGGGATAATATTTCAATTCAGGTGTGTCTACAAAGCAGGAAAGTTCTTATATGGGATTTAGTAACTATATATGATAGTGTTATAGTGTCTCCAGTGTACTATTGGACAGGCAGCAATGTCATTATAGAAGAAAAACAGAACAAGAAAGGAGGCTTAACCCATCCTTCCAAACATATTCTCAGTAATCCATTCAGAGAGTTTGTCCCTCCATTCAAACATGCTACCGAGGATGTGGGACACAAACATCTAAGTTAACAGTATACTGTATCAGAATGTGAAACTGAAGCTTCCTGTGTGCTCTAATGTGTTTTCTATCACTAAAGAAATGATGCACAGTGCTACTTTTATTGCTGGACGCACTATGATCATTCAGAATGCTAAGCACATTTTACTGATTACTTTAATCAGAGTAATAATGAAAAGTAAGTAAATAAGAAATATATTCCATTTGTATTTGTAAAATGAAATGAAAAAAAAAATCATAACAAAATCCATGAGTGTTCCTTGCTGATTAAAATAAATGTGACAAATTAAAGTAGATCAAAGTAAATTAAAATAAATAAATAAAACCTGGTAGATCAAAAAGCAAAAATAGCTGTATTTTAGCGTTTGCTTATTCTAATCTATCATTATGAATTAGAGAATCAGGTGTCCTGCATATCTGTCATCACCTTCCTGACACTGATGAAAATAATGTTCCTCTGATAATCTGTTAATATATGTGCCAATAGTGGCTATTGCATCTGTAAAGTGTAGATTTTCCAACAAATGAATTTCCCCCTGTAACCTCATTGCTCAATTGTACCCTTTAAGACAAGAACATTGTGCGAGTCTGTAATCTAACAGTGCTACATGTAATTCTGTGTTATTTGCCAGTCACCGCCTATCATTCAGTCAAGCAAAGAGGGTGCATTAAAGGTGTACACACTAATGTTAGAACAACAAAGTGGTGACTGTCGTTTACCCTGCTTTGTTTTCAGTATCCAGTACAATCAGTCATAAATAATGGGATCACACAACATGTTATATAATGGTTTCTCATTTTCTTGATGAGTTTGAGAGATGTTGTAAATCTTCTTGGTGAGAGGAAGGCAAATAAAAATAGTTCTCTCTAATGATAAATGCAGAAACCATTACTGGGATGTAAACACAATCACTTTAAAAATTGATTTGTGGCTTTTAACATTTATTTCCATTTATAGAACAATTATGTAGCATTGCATTATAATAATAAGTCATTAGTTTTCTTTCTAGACAATGGATTAAAAAAATGTCCATTAAGTTGATGTATATTTCTAACATGCTTTTTTATTTAGCTCCTGTTTGTTTGAGTTCTCAATTCTGGACTGAAACTGTCACCAGTTAGATCTATTGTATGTCAACTGACTTTACAGTCAGGTGTCAAGCGTGCTGATATATACACAGCGGTAATAAAATGTTATGAAAGTCACAATTTTATCCCTGCAATCTGGCCGACATGGCATTTCAAATATTTAAAGAGTTGCAGGATTTAGGGGATCTTCAGCTGGAGTATAAGTTAAGTGATCAGATCTTTCGTGAGAGGTGATAACCCTCTTATCTCTATTTTTGCAGTGGCTACAGATCATTGCTTAATCAACAATGTCCCAAATCGCTAATAGTATGTGCTATGAACAATGTACAGGACTAGGGCTGGGAACCTCAGGGTACCTCACAATACGATATGATACGATACGCGATACATGCCTCACGATACAGATAGTATCACGATATGGTGATACTGCGATAATCGATATATTGCACAAGATAGCCTATGATATATATCTAATTTTTAAATAAAAACAAATATATATTTTTTTAATTTTAACTTTATTTTGCACTAAAATTACTGAAATACAGTCAGTTAAGAATCAAGTGCTTTTAAAAGTCTCATGACATGCTGATTTTTTTATGCTTTTATATAGGTCTTAGTGGTCCCCTAATACTGTATCTGAAGTCTCTTTCCGAAATTCATCCTTGGTGCAGAATTATAGCCACTTCGAGCCAGTCCCACAATGAGATTTCCCTAGGACGTGCCGTTTCTGTGTCTGTAGCTTTAAATGATAAGGGGGAGGAGAGAGGCACAAAGTGAAATTTTCATGTCATGGGACAAAAGTTGTTTATCCAGGATTTTAGACTAGACTGCAGACTATTTTAGATTTTCACTGTAGGATCAACATTAAAAGTGCAATTTTTTGTCTTTTTTCAGGAGGAAATATAAGAAGACATCACAGAGGTAAGATCTATGCCACACCTGGTGCATCTGAAAAGCATAAGATCTTAAAATCAGTAAATCAGTCTCTGCAACAATCATGTCAACATTACAATATCTGAAAGACATCTAAGCTATATTGTAATTTCTCTGCTTAATTAGTGGGAATCATCGACTTTAGTTTCTAACAAAGAAGAAGTACATTCCTTTTATATTTGAACAAAATAAAAAAAGATGATTCTTCAGCATCTATCAGTGTTCTTTGCTAATTAAAATAATTGTGATTAATTAAAGTAGAGACAAGTAGATCAAAAAGTAGAAGTATTATTTTAGCCTCTGCTTATTCTAAACAGTCACAATAGCTGACCTAAGAATTGGAGAATCAGGTGTCCTGCATGTCTGTCATCAGCTTCCTAACACTGATGAAAATAATGTCAGTGATCTGATAGGAAAGGTTCCTCTAATGTGCTGATAGTAAATGTGCCAATAGTGGCTATTTGATCAGTAAAGTGTAGATTTCCCAACCAATGGATTTCCTTCTGTAACCTCATTGCTCAGCTGCACCCTTCAAGACAGGAACATTGTCAGAATCCATAAAGAGTTTTCGGTATGCCCAGTATTGTAAATACTGGCTCTGTATATTCAGAATAACATCTGTCTTTCATTGGCATGAGTGAATGACTGTACTTCTTTACTATTCTTTGAAGATGTGGTTTAGGGTCTTGTCATCATGTGTATGTTAACTTCATAATAGCATCTTGTCAGTAATCCATTCAGACTTCAACTTTGTCCTCTTTAATTAAAATCTGCAGCTGGGCAGTGTGCATGTCCATGTTGGGTAAAATAATGAAAAACTATGAAAAAGAAGCTCAGTGCTGCCTTTTTTGTTGGATACACTACAATTTCTGACAGAGCATGTGTACACATTCAGACTTGTTTTGATAGAGTAACAATAAATAAGTCATTTTCAGCTTTCAGTAAACGCAACAACACAACATGATTAAAAGAGAAAACTACATTACAAACCATCAATAGCTGGTTTTACCTGAATATTAAAGATTTGTTATGTGCATGCATTTGTTTGTTCATATATTTCATATGTGTATGTGTGTATGTGTGTATGTTTGTGCGCATCTGCCTTTATCTCTTCATGAAGACCAAATGTCCTCACAATGGTAGGGATACTGGAAAATCGGTAGAAGTAGGGACAAAATAAAAATTACAACAAAATAAAACTTTTATGGGAAAAATAAGCTGAAAAATGGCCTTTTGGTGACTGAGGTACTGAGGTTAAGATGAAGGTTAGGTGTTGGTGTAGGTGTAGGTGTAGTATTGCTGAGAGATAGTATTACACAAATCAATAGAATGTCTCACATATATAGTAATACCAATATGTGTGTGTGTTTGAGAGAGAGAGAGAGTGTGTGTGTGAGTGTGTGTGTGAGTGTGTGTATGAGTGTGTGTGTGCGAGTTTGTGTGTGTGTGAATGTGAGAGAGAGTGTGTGTGTGAGTGTGTGTATGAGTGTGTGTGTGTGAGTGTGTGTGCGAGTTTGTGTGTGTGTGTGAATGTGAGAGAGAGTGTGTGTGTGTGTGTTATTTGTTATAAGACTGACAGGCCACCACCAAGGTCAGAGATGACGTAGTAGGGGTATCAGCTAGGCTACTAATCCTGCCGCTACTCATTAGCCCCTCTTGTCCCTCTCTGCCTGGTATGCCTTTGTATTATCAAGCACACATACACACACACACACACACACACACACAAACTGCACAAAGAATAATAAAAAAGTAAAATCTCCTGGTGACATTACCCAGAAACAAAACAGAGGAAGTGTGTTGACCACAGCTGAATGCTGTCCAGCCAACTAGCTGACATGCAGACATAAACAGCCAGAAGCAGCTTCTGCCTTTAGTGCCCTTCTTTGTGTGTCATGACTTACGGGCATGTATGAGAGCTCGTTGATCAGAGTTTGATGGGTTGACAGGGGGTGTGAGAGGGATGTGAATTTGACACAAACAAAAAATTGAAGATAGTGTTCTATAAATATGAAAGTAAATGCAACCACACCACAGAGAAATGATTAAACTAGAAAAACAGATTATAAATATATGTGTGTGTGTGTGTGTGTGTGTGTGTGTGTTGGGGGGGGGTGTAGGCGTGTGTCTTTGTGACTGTTTATCCCCAAAACTTTACGGAGAAGGTAAAAACATACCCTAGATATTCAGTTAACAACTTGAAACCTAGACGTATTCTTTCAACTGCAGTGTTATTTAAATACTGCTAAATGTACATCAAGAAGACTGGAAATATAATCCAAATATCTTAAAGCGTATATAATCACTCTTTGACTTGTATTGTCCAAGACTTTAGAGAAGAACCTCTTCTCTAATTCACATCCTCACATATTCATTCAGAACTTGCCTTTCTTGCTAACATTGTGAATCCAGGCAAAATACCTCTAATGCAATTACAATGGCCCAAATGAGATGAACTGCAGCAGTGATCCACTGTATGATGACTCATGCAGGCAGATGACTATTACATTGAGGTACAGGTTCATCTATAATCAGCATGGCATGAGAAGGTGAGGATGCTGAAAGATGGAGAGGGAGAACTCTGCTTGAATCCCAATCATGCAGGAGATAGAATAATAAAGTCTGCAGCTGAAACACAGGGGTCCCTATTGATGCTGAAGTACTCAGGTGTTCAAGCTAGGCCTTGGCAAAATTTCACGTACATCTCATCAGTAGAATTCTCATTATGTTTTTGGAATGTGTTGCATTCTGCAGTCCCGCTCATGGCCCTAAGGAAAAGCAAATAATCACAGAGAACTTTTCAGAATCCTGATTGGTTACTCTTATGGTTTCTTGCTGCTGCACTTCAGTCGTACCTCACTAATATTTCAAGGACACATGCTTTTTAATGACATCCCTAGTGACCTCAATCTCAAACCCAGCTCTCTGAATCATTGCCACTTTCTGAACACAGATTAAGCCTAATGTTGGACCACTGAAAATCTTTTTCTTGTTGAGGCCTGGGTTTCATGTGTAGCCAGAAAATTGTGCAATTAGTCATTTGCCTTAGACAGTTTACTGCTTGGCATTATATTCGTGAGGTGGGGGGGAAGTCAGTCTAAATGGTAGTAGGAAGGCTTCCATCTGAATGCCAGGCTCTCCCTGCCTTCTCGCTTGTTACATGAGTCATCCTGCTTCGCTTTAGCAGCAGACAGATTCACACTATAGTGAATGACAGCATGCAAAGGCAGCCTTTCCTTTGAGGGCTCAGCCAAACTCTTCAAAGCAAGGACTTTCTCATGTCCACTCTGCTAATATGATCTTATGGGACTCTATCTGTTTCTCTGTTGCAGTCATGTGCTGTCTGTCTGCCTGTTGTGTGACGCAAAATGTCTGTCATACTTTCTTAGAAACTTTAAAGGACACTTCACATGCCCCTGTGTAGTACTGTTTGGGCTGTTTAGGCAATGGCAAATATTTGGTTATACAGTACATGCATTACACAGCAATTGATGTGAGGCACTCTACTATCATTTGTTAATTAATTTAATAGGATATCAACTAATCTGACATATGCAGAAGTTTAACCTCTAATAGTATAGAGAGTTTTGTTGACCTTTGTGTCTCAGAAGTCAGTTCAGGGATAGAATGATGGACTGATGTATGTTGAAGTATTTTTCCTTTCTGGTGCCATTGCTAGTTTCAACTCTACAGTGAATCTGCTTGTCTTTAATAGGCTCTGATTAATTTGAAATCTTCTACGCTTAGATGAATGGGCCTAGATACGAGATATATACTGATGTTGTCAATATGGCCTGCTTCTCTGCTCAAACGCAGACCTGAGCATTCTGAAGGGAATGATTTAAAAAAAATCCATTATTTAAACGTAGTTATTCAAAGGTACACACAGCCATTATAACTAAACTCATAGCAGGATCCTCTTGGAGTCTTTACCAAAAGACTGTAAAAATAAGTTACCTGTATGTAAGGTCTAGTTCTTTTTTTATTTTATTTTTGCTGTGAGTAAATTTTGATGACCTTTGACATGCATTTTAAGTCTCCAATCAATAGTCCTTCTCCTTTGCCTCTGCTGACCTCTGAAGAGCAGCAATGGATATCCAAAATAGAGGAAAGGCCAATTTATTTGTCAAAACTTTCAACATTTAAACTATAAAAATATAAATGACTACACAGACTGCATGAAATGCCAGGAGGCCATATTGTTAGCTTTACTTCTGTATTTTCAAGTTTTTGTGTTAGCTTGTTGTAGCTAGCTTGCTAATGACAAAATTGCTCCCTGGTTAACAACAACTGCACACAGATCACCATCCATGCCAGTTATCTACATTTTTGCTACAGATTAGTGTATAGCACCAGGAGCAGCACTAGGGCCAATGGACTTGCAGGGCTGGCTAACCCAATTATTTGTAATTTTAATGCAATCTCTATGATATGACAATTAAGTCTTTTCTGCAAATAACATACTTTCCCAACGTACTTTGTCTTATTGAGATTAAAACTCTGTAATGAATACATTTACAAACTTGGCCATAAATGTGTTTACTGACTAGCCCAAACATTCCTGACAGTTTGCAAACTTGCTTTGGACACTCTTAAGAAAATGAAGACAGAAATCACGTGAGGGATCATAGAACGACTGACGCAGGTTTACATGTTGACAGAACTCACCTTTTCTTTTTATTTCTGCTTTGATTGTGCTTTAATATGTAACAAGTCTTTTACTCTTCTCTTTTTTCTCTCTGTTGAATTCCCTGTCTCTCTCTGCTGTCAGCGTTGCTGTTTACTTGCTTTCTGCTCTGTATCGTACTTTTCCTTTTACATCTATTTCATGGCAAATATTAGTACAGTTACTGTAGTTTGCAATAAGGTACAGCAGAATTATAATTCATTTACTAGTGGGAATACTATATGGTGAATCTATGTAGAATATTTATAGAATTATGTTAGTAAGTTCTTGTGTATATTGATTAAGAGTTCTACAATACAAAAAAGGGAGGAAAGATTCAGGGCCGTACTTGAAACATATGTGGCTTAAGCCACATGAGCGAAGCATTGGTGCCACCCATGTGCAGCACTGTACTCTCACAAGTAGATAATTATTGTAATTTTCATTTTTATGTCATTGCTGTTTATGGTTAGTGAGTTGGATAATTATTTTTAGGAGTATTTATTCATGTATTTGTTTATTAATTGGCCGATCTTCTGCATCTACCTCAGGCATGCCTATTTTGCAAGGGTACACAAAATGCAAACGTCTGTTGTGACTGAGGCTTTACAACCTTCAAATGTCAGTGTTTATTTTAGGGTTGCTGTAAATAGTATTAAACCCAGCACAGAAAAGTGAATTTGCACCACCGCAATCTTAGATATTAATGCATAGATGTTTTAAAATAATTGATCATGGAAAAAAAAAAATGTAATCTGCGAGTGCAACAGAGGTTTGGCATGTATTGAAGATTTATTGAATGTAAAGAAATCAGGAATGAACGAATCTCTGTCACCTCCACCCCACCTCTCATTTTTCTTCATGTGATCACATGTTGGTGTGGTATGGTATACAAAGAATATTGATTATAATACAAGACAGGGTGCTGTAAGAACTGTTAAAATTATTTTAACAATACATGATTATACAAATTCTTACGTTATTGTACATTATTGTACACATTCTTTACAGTGCATGGTATGCTTTGACATATTGCTGGCTTTTGGGGGCTACATATGCTAGATGGCTTGTAATAACTTAATTTTGAATAGATTTTTTCATGTTCCTTCTGGAACATTTTCATCAGAAAGAGCATAAACAGGTAAGAAGGAAAAATAAAAGTTCAGGTGAATAAGTAAGATAAATACCAACTGCATGCGTAATACCTCACTTTAGCAAGCACTAATGTGAAGCTGTCTGGGAGAAGCATCTATAAATTGCTAACCCATTGCCAGTTCTGTGTCACAGTCTTTACATCTTTGGGCTGGAAACCTTGAATGATTCACACCTAGAAATATATCAGCAACATATTTACTGGGCTTTTTCTGGATATTGGAGAAGCCATATGCTAATCAGTGCTGTATGCTTTCTAATTGCACTTGGCATGCTCTGGGTTTGAGCTGTCACACTGGTACTGATGTTTTTACACTACTTGTCTCTTGACCTAAGTTTGTTTTCAAGCCATTTAGAAACAGCTCACAGAGTGCATGGCTGATTTAATGGACATCAGTGTGGCCTTTTCTGATAATCTAATTAGGACTGGCTGCCCAGTTGGAGGCAACTCATATCTACACACAGTCATTCTGGAGTCCTGTACCCCGTCGGTGGCTCAATCTGTTTTTCACACATGGCGTAATAAATGTGACGCTGAAACCCAACAGAATGCCATCCAGATGGGTTTGTTTACGCATCCTTGTCAGGTTTTCATTCTTCCTTTTTCCCTATTTTGTCCTCTCTTTTTCTACCTTTTGGTTCTGCACTTTTGCTTTGCCTAATTATCCAGAACTGACTGGCTGGTTAAAATGTTTCTAATTTCAGGGCTCCTCCTCTTGATTTGCTTTATCGTTATTTTCCAAAAATTCTGAGAGAATGTAAATGAGAACAACTATGCGATGCCAGCTTGCAATGTGAGGAGCTAAATATTTAGCTACCAAGGAGCAAATTCCTTTTATGCATCTAAATGGATTTAGACAATAATATCACAAAGCCAGTGTTAGCCAATAATTCGGCACTGCACTTTGTAGGGTGCTTCCTAAGTGGAGCTGTTCACAGCACAGCATGAATGCCTTCAGCCCTGACAGATCTTGCCTTGTCTTGCCTCTCTGCTGACCAGTTTTAGCTTGTTAATTGATCACTTCACAGCCTGCGAATCACTGACTACACACCTGATAATTAAACAAGATAATTACTCAGGCAAAAAGTGACATATTTACCCAGTGGTTGTGCCTCTCAACACGACTTTCCCTCCCTTGCGGACTCATGTCTCTGTTGCTATGTGTGAGATGAATATAAAGCAGAACGATTAAAGCGCCTCGGAAATGGAGGGTCCCTGTCATTGACATTGTCATTTAGTACACTTCACGCATCATTTCTTCACTCCTTCATAGACACGAATAGTCCCCTCTCCCCACCTCACCCATCTTCGGAGCTGATGTCCTTTTGCGGGTTTCCCTCGTGGATGCCTGGAGCTAGTAGGGATTAGAAGTGCGGTAATTGCGGAACAGAGTGAAGGTGATTGTAGAGAGACTCCTCTCTGATCTGTCCCTCTCTTCCTCTCCAACTCCGCCTACAGAAAGAACGAGAGCAGAAATGAGTTTGGGTTTATCTCGCAGTGCAGGGAGTGCGTTCGCCTCAGCCCAGGCCGCTTCTTCCTCCTCAGGTGCTTTTCACACAACGGAAAACGAGACACGAGTACTGAGGAGCTCTCTCTTTATGACAGCTTCTATTCAAGTTACTACCTGTCAAACACTCTAAGAGATGCTTGCTGGGTTTGAGCTTCAGAATACTGACATGGTAACGGACATGCTCAAGGCAAACCAAGAAGCTGCAGTGTGAGGAGTTTATATTTGTTGTGTGTATGAATGCAAATCAGAGAAACAGCCCAGAGAGTTTTAAAGCTTTGTACAGTGTGAGAAAGTGTCTACAATTCACAAATGTTTATACAATACATAATCAAAATAAGAACTCTTCAACTCTTTGGTGAAAAAAACAGGCATTTTTTTATTATTTTATAGAGTACATGCTATAGTAGACCTTTTCTTTACAATGAGATAAATATTTAAACTTTCAAGAGCTGCCAGTCTGCCTCCGAGCTCCTTCAGCGGACACTCGGTTCTGGTGACTACACTAGCAGTAATACGTTAGGTGAGGGGAATTGCTGACAAATGTGTGACAGAAAAAAGAAGTGTGAAAAAAATCAGAACCTTGAAACCCCAGAGCATGAAGGCAACAAACAGCAGAGCAGTGGCATATTACTCAGTATGATCTATCTGTCCTGAAAGAGGGCCCATTTTAGTGAAGATTAGAGTTTTTGTGGAGCTTGTAGGTTCAATTTTAGACTAACATTGTATACATTGATTTTGCCTTCAAAAAACTGTCTTTTTGGAAAAGGAATGCATGTATAATTGCTGAGTCTGAAATTACACACAGCATGATAAAGTTTGTGGTTTCATTGTTGATCTCTCGGAAATGGTAATGCTCTGCAAACACTAGTACAGACGATATGCCCTCAGACAAGTAAAAGTTTCTCTTGGTAAATGAACCCTACAGGATTTTGTACGGCTAAACTTACATTTTTACAGCCCCCCCATGCCTCTTTCTCCATCCTGTTCTGCTTCTGGTCATTGCTGGAACATGATAGAGAGTCCATGACCCTTCTCCACATTACAATGCAGATGGTTGGAGGAAATGCAGACTTGACCTTCTGACAGCTCCAAAACACTACTGCTAGAGGAAAACGACATGCATCTCTCTTGTGGGAGAAGTAGAAGTTCTGCCTTTGGCAGCAGAGCTGAAGAGCTGCTGCACTGCAGAACTAACCCAGCTGGGCTGAATTTGGCCACAGTTGACTGATTGTACACAATACGGCACATCAAGGGCCCAGGTCGTGGGAGCGCAGCAGGGGCAACGTGAAAATGTTTTATTTGTGACAGCACTCCAGCCCCAAAGCCAACAACCACAACATCGCTCACAGGAAGCAATGTCAACTTTTGGCCTTTGTTCTCCACAGAGGTTTGCACTGTCAGGCTTATAAGACACTTGAATTTCTGTACTGGATTTTCTCTGCACGGCATCACTTTATGGATATAATGTGCCTTAATATTGCTAGAGTGATATTGTGTTTAGAAGTGCAGCAATTTATCAGTAAACTGTATTTTGTAATGTAAATGTGAGGAATGCTTTTTGATGGTTGATACAAAAGTGGATCACAAGGTGTGAACAATGTGATCCACTTTTGTTTCCCTCAAAAGATATGTTAGTGATCCCAAACCACACACTCCTCTACTTCTGCCTTCTGCAGGACTGAATGGATTTCTAATGGTTGTGTACTGGTTTTTGCATGCTATTGTGCCAGTATGCAGCCAATATTTCCACTGATCATGAGCATCATTTTTTAAAAGCAACTTTTAGGAAAATTGGGTCACCATGTAGATGCATACTGGTAATTTGATTCTACAAAAGACTGTATTCAGATAAGACAGATCAGTTCCCACATTAACCTAACAGTTAACATTTTGCAATACAAAACCCTTTCAACAATATTTATTTTCAGTTTATCAATGTTACTCAAAAGATTAGCGTACCACAAATAGCCAGTTTGCTATCATAAAGGTATAAGAAAAATTTGGCTCTTTTTGAAGAGTATTATGATTCATTGATGCTTCTCAGATGCCAGGTTAGAGTTATACACACATTTTCCGTCATGGTCTACATACCCCTGAAGTCGCCTTGGCCACTGTCTGAACACACCATGTATAAAACTCTGTTTCTGCCACTGCTGAAAGCTTGCTGGTAGCTGGTATTTTCTGTTCTATTTGACAAAATAGCGGCAATATTCCTCTCTACCACCGCACAGTATCTACTTCTACAGGAGCTGTAATCTCCGCCTTTCACAAATGACCCAGAGAAGCAGAAACATGCATTAACGTTATTACTACAATGCTTGTTCCAACACTAAACCTGTTACCAGTGATGGGTCCGTTTTGCTTCTCTGCCAAGACCAGTATATGCCAATAGTGGAGCCCCTTCCACTCTGTCATGTGCTGGTCCCTGGGGAAATGATGTCAGAACTGGAGGCAATTCACAACAGCGTTTTCCCTTATGCAGACCCTTTGAACCTGTTGCCGTGCTGCTAAAATGTCATGTTGTGAAGCATTAGTGAATAAATTCTTCCCCCCACCAATACTTTATCACCCAGACACATCACTAGCATTCTAAGCACGTTCAGCTTCCAGTGTTTTTGTTTACCATCTGTGTGTGTGACTGTAGCCAGTCCACACTTGGGCACACACACAAGCTCACACATTTATACCTATAACCTGAGGGCAAAAGAGTCACTAGCTGACTGATTAGAGCTTACCAGGTGGTAGAGTTCAGTGAGAAACTGAGTTGAACTTTAGTATTCTGCTGGCTCTGTGCATAGGCTTTGGCAGCTATTACATTACACAGACTTAAATATTCTTTCTTACTTATTGTAATAAGCCAAATGCCACTATGTTCAAGAAAGCTGTATGTCCAAATGTAGCCAGACCCTTCTATTTAGTGAACTACTTTGACATGGACCCGTCGCAGTCTGAGGCATTAAAATGCTCACACACAGCTTGTATAATATATATCTATAAAAAAGTTGTGTCAGTGGAATGGGATGCTCTGGAGCAGCTGCACATGAGCCTAAGGTCACCATGTTCAAAATGCATATGAATCTCCCCAGCATTGGGCAGGGAGCGGTGGAACTGCATTCTCTAGAGTGAAGGCGCGCCACTGGATACTTTTACCGTGAGTTAGAGAGGCATTTGTAATCCAGAAATAATCATCCAGGTGACCTCACTAATGGTCTTGTGACTGAAAACAATTAAATCCTCACAGCAGCATTCCAACATCTAGCGTAAAGCTTTACTAGAAGAGCACAGGTTGTTACTGCAACAAAGCAGACACAAGCACTCGATTAATATTATTAATTTAACAAGAAATGTTGAATAAGCAAGTGTCTACAAACCTTTGGATGTATAGGTCTGCTTTCTCAGAGAGGGCTGTTCTAATAAGCATAATCATGAACAATTTTTTTGCATCTTTATTGTCTCAAATGAAGCCTTTTAATAATGGCAGCTGACACAGATGAGCAGCAGGTGGCCTGGTGGTTAGGGAGTTGCCCCTGCAATCATAAGGTTGTGGGTTCAAATCCCAGGACTGCAAATGGCATCGCCGAGGACATTGAGCAAGGTACCATCCCACTGCTCCCTTGGAATTGTGCAACTGCTTCACTAAATGAGTGGGTAAAATGTAGAGAAGAATTTCACACTGTTGTCACTGTATGCTGTAGTGTGTTCATATGTGACAAAAATGGCCACTTTACACACATGATGAAAGAAAGTTCCATTAGAATAACGCTGTTGAAACCTATGTACATATGTTGTGAAAATATGTGACTGCAATATGGACACACAATTTGGGTTATCTTTTCACATACTCTAGTTCCTTGTAGAATTTTTAAATCAGAAAACACCTTTCTAAAAACATCAGAAAACTTTCTAAAAAAGTTTTCTAAATTATTTCCTTCACCTCACAAGCGCAGACAGGGTTTGTACTGTTTGCATGATAAACACTAGTCTTAGTAAATCAAATGTAAAATTCAAGTAAACTGTAAGCACACATTGCGGTTGCATTGTCTTTTTTTCATCTTGATTCTCACATGAAAACAAGCTCCTTTATTAATAGTTTAACATGAAAAACAGCAGTGTTGTGTGAAGAACTAGTGAATACTAAATGTTCACTTAATTTTGGAACTGTTTCAAATGACTTATCTGGAGTTTTGTTCTGCTTATGTTTGACTGTCAGAAAAACAGACCACTTTTAGTAATCCATACAAAACTGCCTTGAGGCTGAAAGTGAAGATGTGAGCGAGGGTTGGAAAACAGAAGCCTGAGTAAATGAGCAGCCATTGATTCTGCTTTTAGACTGTAATCAAATCAGTCAGTGGGATGGATTCAACATTTAGACATACATTAAAATTCTAAGTTTGCCTTTCAAAGGAAGCGATTGTTGTTTGTAAAAAAAAAAAGAAAGTCATGTGATTCATCAGACATCAGACCAGAATAATTACAAAAATAAGCCTCCAAACAAACTTCAAACTGGAGTGACGGAAAGGTACAATTGATGGAATAATGATATACTTTAATGACTGACGTTAGTTCAGAATAGTACATGGAGACCTTGTCAAGTCTAGAATATAATTATTAGGAGATGTCCATGTCATGAGCTGACTATATGTAGGTGTGAGTTAAACTTGCCTTACAGCGTCTCAGTCCCACAGTGTGCCCCACGACAGGTCAGACTACTTGACAAGGGCTGCAGGTGGACCTCCCGTAGCCCTGGGTCTGAGCCCAGGGTCAGTGTGCTGCCCCAAGGTTAGTTAACAAAACATCTCCATCCACCTGAACAGAACATCATGTACTCAGAGTTGCAGTGTAGCAGTGGACAGGGACCCGACACTACACTGCATCCAGGAGCACCCAGGAGAGAAACCACAAATGAGGCAACACTCATATTTAGATGTTTCCCACCATGGCCAATCCCTCGCCATCCCTTTTAGCATTCATTAGCCACTGAGGGGCTGTAATTGGTGTGCTGTTACGCCCATTAAACTTTTCACCCATGGTTACAATCACTGGCTCTGCTCCCACGCACTGCAGCTGCTCCCGTCTCCACGGTTACAGAGGAACAGAGCACCTCCTTCCGTGGTGACTTCACGAGAGGTGGTGTGTGTAACTCTAGCCAAGTGCTCTTTAGCTTCCCCTGCGTTTATAAACAGACACACCCTCTGATTCGACGTCAGTCTGAGAAAATGAGAGTTTCACTGCTTGTCCCTTTCACAGTTGTCAGTTTCCAGTACCTATTGCTTTTTGCACGCTGTTAAAAATTAAGGTTCATTAATGATCCTTGGGATGCACATCTCTGGTCCTGGAGGCCTGATATACATCCCAGTTTGATGATTTCTCTGTTCAAACACACCTGATTCAACTCATCTATTATTTGGCAGGTTTAGTTATAGACTTGCACATCCCTGGCTCAAAAGTACAGTTTTAAGAAAAATAAAGTTAGAATTCGTAAAAACTTTGACATGATGTGGAGGTTCCACATGAGGTTTACACCCACACATCTAAAATGGTTCTTGTAAACCATCAACTGAAAGGTTCTTTAGAGAAGCAAAAGTGTTTCCAACAAAAATAAGCGCATTCTAGGTAAATGAATATTGTTTAAAGGTTTTGATTATTTTACCTCTTTGGATATTAAGTAGATTAAAACCTATGTATTAAAAATGCCAATGTGTCTATGCTATATAAGTGTGTGTCTGTGTGTATGTGTGTTAGGGCTGTAACGACACACCAAACCCACGATTCGGTTCGTTTAGCGATTTTTGACTCACGATTCGGTTCGTATCACGATTCATTTGCTGTGAAGGAGAGGAGAAATTCTGAGGCGCCATTTTGTTTGGAGACACCTTATCTTTACCACAAAATTATAA
>JBBPCY010000007.1:13013541-13054788 GCA_037974405.1 Brachyalestes nurse
TCTCTCTCTCTCTCTCTCTCTCTCTCTCTCTCTCTCTCTCTCTCTCTCTCTCTCTCTCGCTCTTTCTCTCTCTCTCTCTCTCTCTCTCTCTCTCTCTGTCACTGCAGAGTCATTCATAAATAGGTAAAATTGAGAAGGACAGACAAAGTCAACATTAGAATCTGAGTCACACTTGCCAAAAAACCCACTCATTACCAGGTGTCACCTTCACTATGAACAGTGGTCATTACATAAGTAATCCATTCTATTTTATTTGAATTAAGTGTAAAGGGTTAGAAATGTATAAATTGCTCTTTCTAAACAATCACTGCCCAAGCTATTTTACAAGAAGTTTGATATTCCTCACATAACCAAAACTTAGTAACTTTTACATCACGATTTGGTATTACAATGATAATGTTAATGATAATGTGACCTCTACAAAGCCTGCAGTGTAAGTCACTAGATTTCTGTTCTCTGTCAGGGATCAGTTGAGTCCTTCATTCTCACTCAACATGCTGAATATCCCATATATTACAAACTACAGAATCCTATGAATTGTCTTGCCACACCATGTGAGATGTAGATGAGTAAACTGGATGAAACTTAAAACCCATGAAAAAGGTTATATTCAGTCACATATTTACTCAGTGTATTCTTTTTTTAGGTTTAAAGTAATATTTGTAGTTGAAACGCAACAATCTAGCAGGAAATCAGTACATTAAGGTTCAGTGTCACATGACACATGTTCCGTTGGAAGCAGATGGCTCAGTAGGGTTTATGGGAAATCAAGTAAATCAGATGAGAAAAGTGCATGTAGCCTTTATCTCTAGACTTTATCCGTCCTAAACATTCAGTAAGCCTGGCCTAGTGAGATCTTAAAGGGTTAAGTGATGACTACTCTTAGGCTCAATGAGATAACTGTATTTCCACTACTTTCCATCATCTCTGGTTGAAGGACATGACCACAGGATATGACGGGAACTGAGGGTGGGGAACAAAGACAGAAACAGGCTGCCAAATGGCATGTCTTAGAGGTCTTCAGGGGCAGATTTGCTCATCTTGTTTTTCCAGAGGTCAGCAGGGGCTGAGAAAGTCCATCACAGAGCAGCTTGCACTTGAAGCCTCAAATGATGGAAGTGCCTTTAGCCCACCTGAGCTTACTGAAATCACTACCCCACACATGGTTAGAGAGGTACTCTCCCACACTGATCACCAGGGGCTGGATAGAACACAATTAGAGTATTTTGAATGTCTGTTTTTAAAGATTTTAATGTTTGCCTCTGTACTCTAGCACATTGAACTGGATACTAGCTATACAGCATAGCAGCGAGATCTTATTCTCAGTGGGAATTAGATCTTAGTAAATGTCACATAACAATTTAAAAATGAACATTTTTGAAGATAAACCAAAGTTTGTCAGAGGAACAGAGGAATACATGTTGGAGGTGGGTAAATAGCATTTATATGTAATGATAAACAAGCCTAAAAATTTTTTTTTTTAAATTTTCAAATGTACTGGCTGCTGAATTTTGACTGGATATCGGTGACCATTTTCAGGAGGAAGACAAATAGATCTTTTGTACATATTAGAAAATGCACCCAAGTACACTCATAGCAAATTTCAACATTTTGGCTTAAGCAGTTTGTGAGATATAGAAATGTGTTAGTTGTAATGTCCTCATGGACAGAATTTGGTATATTTCCAAAAAAATGTGGTTGTGATGCGTGTAAGTTTTGATAAATCTGCTGTTTCCCAAAAAAGGGTTTTGAGCCCTACCAACCTCAGAACTGCTAGGATGAAGGGTCATGGCTACCTAGGGACCAAAGCAGCTCATTTGAGACTTGACATCCGCTGAAGCTGTACTGAGGTATCTGACACCAAGACGTTAGCAGAAGAGCCTTTAAGTTGCGATGCAAGTCCTTCATGAGTCTGAATAGTTGGTTTACAACAATGTTTAGTTAGGTGGTATGCATGAAAGGAACTTCCACATGAATGTTCACCGGTTATCCTTCCTTGGACCTCTTTTAGGGGCTTTTACTTTTAGTTTCAACTTCAGTTAGTGGAGGTCAGGTCCAGCTCACCACTTACATGACTTGGAGCATCTGCTGGTAATAGAGATGCCACAGGGCACCCTCTGAGGTCTCAGGTCTGTAGGTCTGAGCTGTTTTGGGAGCATGTTGAAGACCAGCTTCATTTTAGGCAGGTGGTCATAAGGTAGTATGTGATACATGACATACTTTCCACAAGTTTTTTTTTAATTATGCCAGACTGAATGATGTCTTTTGTACTTTGAATGATGTTCTTTTGTACTTTGATCCCCTATGTAGGCTGACCATGTATGTAATACTGTTAATCTCCACATCAACCCTATTGGGAATGTTTGTCAAATTAATCCAGGCAAATCCCATGATAACAAATTAGGAATTAGAGGCATTAGAATGTTTCACTCAAACCCCATGCAAAGCTTCTCTGTGTCTAGTCATATTCGTCTCGCTCCCTGCCAGTATTTCCTATACTGTTGCTTAAGCAGGTTTTACTTATTATACTGTTCACTTTCTGTCTTTTCACTTCCTTCAGGTTTTCTCCATTTTTCCATAAGTGGATAGGCTTAACGATATTCCTAACAATTATTGACATTTATAACTGACATTCAGCGCTGACATTTATGAAGCGATTAATGCAGTTCTGAAATGAACGAATCAAGACTTTATTGTATACTCTGACACATTCAACTTTGGGATTATCTCCACTGACATACTGTAATAAAATCTTGCACGTGTGCATTGGTGTTATAAAAAGCAGATGACAGCATGCTGCCTTGAAGGACTGTTGGTTTGATTAATGATAAATGGGTATAATGAATAAATGTCTCAGTAATGGTTTGTTTTTTTGTGTGTGTATGTGTGTGTATGAGGGGGTGGGTGTGTGGGAGTGTTTTTTTTGCCTAATGTGACTGGATTAGGATGAGTGCAGAGGTATACTATACTAAGGGGCTCTGCCTGCTAAGCCTGCAGTTAAGCCAAGACATAACATGTAAACTGCAGAGTGGCACACTGGGGAGAATAGCTGTATTTCAGTGCAGAGGTCAGTGCTAGAGGTTCAGTTTGAATCACACCCCCGCTATGTCCTTGAGTACACAAACTGGCATGAATTAGGAGCAAAGTGTGCTGTACTGGCTGCTAGGCGCTTAGAAAGGGTGCATGTTTAACAGAGTACCATGAGTAGACTGCCAGGTTGCAGGTTATCATATGCAGTAACAGAGCAGTAAAAATTTCCTCTAATAATATGAGTTTGGTTTTATTATGATATTATATATTATATATTATATATTATATTATGAAATGCACTGAATATATTGTAAAAAATCAGTAGTACACAGTCTAATCTATTTACCAGAGGTATCATACTGATACCACATTATACTCATATCACATTATAACACCAAAAAATGAACTGCAATTAAAATTTAAAAACCATTCCACCATATGGGATGAGAGCTGCAGGAAAAGGAACAGGAACCGAGAGTGAACTGATCTTTATTTAAATTAAACCTTTTCTCCAAGCAGGCATTTATGGAACCATAAAATATTTTTGTGTGGTCACTCCTGCGTGTGCATGTTCTGAGTGTGCTTATGTGTGAATATATTAATATGTGAAGCCTCTGCATTTTTTTCTAATTAACAGGTTTTGGCATGATTACATTAACAAGTTCATTAACTCCTGCAAATACGCGAAAAATATGAAAGATGACATTTTGCCCAGCCTCCTACTTCTAATCTCGCTTTCTCTCTCTCTCTCTCTCTCTCTCTCTCTCTCTCTTGCTCTCTCTCTCTCGCTCTCTCTCTCTCTCTCTCTCTCTCTCTCTCCTTATCTCTGTATCTCTCTCCCTATCTGTCTTTCTCTCCCTATATTCTCTCAGTCTTACTCTGGCATTTCCTGAGCAGTCTCTTCACCCCCTCGCTCCATTCATCAGCTTGTTATCTCACTAATTGAGTGCTTAAATGAATCAGGTGGCGCAGACTGTGGATGAGAGCGGGGGAAAGAATGGTGACTCTCTGCTGTCGCTGTTCACTCTGCGCTGATACCATTCAAACTGTAGCTGTACTACTATTGAATCTACTAAAAAGCAAGAGCTTCCCTCTTATTTTAGGAAACTGTGCTCCCTCTCTGGTGGAATGCTTACGCTTAAGTATGCTGTACATACTGTATGTATGTTTAAAGGTCAGATAAAGGTGCCACCAATGGTTCTCAGGATCAGTACCATGATTTCTGATCCAAAATGAAACTGTGAATGGCATCTGGCATTTTAGGTGAACAAGGGTGAAGAGCGATCTACAGTTCAAATAATGTCCATGTAAATGTAAAACTGACATTGGCTAGCTAGCAAGTTAAAAAAAAAATTATGATCACATGGGATTTGTCAATCAGGCATAAGTGGATGCAAATCAGAAACTTTTTAGATTTTCTGGTGCTCATAATGTTGTGCAATTTTATTGTGTTATAGGCTAAATCTTGTAGTCAGCTATGTGGGCTGCATATTGTAGAAGGCTGGAAACTACTGATATAGCTTATTCATACCTGTGTCTCTACAACATCCAGAACTCACTACACTATAGCCTTCACAATTCATATATATATATAAACCTAACAGTACAGTTACTGTTCTCCATGAAAGTGTTTGTTTTCCTGTAGTGTGAATTGCTGAATTTGCAGGGACAGTAACATGTGTAATTTTATACAGCATATGTACAGTTTAAAATCATTTAAAAAACTATATTGCACATACTATGTGGCATAATTTTCTGTTATTAGTTTGCCATACTACTAATATACATACATATCATGGTAACATTGTCCCACTGTCTTCATATGAGTACTACATGTCTGATGCCATGCTTTCTCATAAACAACACATAAAAGCATCACATTTGGCCAAACTACATATTTTGATATTTCAGTGTCACTTAAGAGTTTACCGAGTATTCTTTCTTAAATGCCGTAGCAAATATTTTATTACTGATACCAGTACACCACAGCTTAATCAGTCTTTATTTGAGAATATGTAATATTGACATAGTAAAGTAGCAGAAATGTGGTCTTTATATCAGAATGTGAAGTCTCTCAATCACAGAACGCACTAACTTTGTTATACTCACCTGGGTTATGGTGATAGACAAGCGGTCATTAGTGGACATTTTATTTTTGCCTAATTGATGAATAGGCCAAATCAAACCTATGCATTTTCTTTTGGTGATAAGATGGGTAGCCTGTGTGTCACAGTGGCATTAGAGGATGAGTTTATAAGTCATCGATGGCTGTTCCTGCCTTTATTTGCACATGAGTAATTCTGCTAGAATCCAATTAGGCTGAAGTTAAAGGGGATTATTGCAGCACTTAGGCCAGCTCTCAGGAGCCTGATTAAAGGGTTTACTGAGCTTTTACATGCTGTGTTGTGTTTTACGGACAGGTTTAAGCCCAATGAGCTTATGGAGATCTAACACACGTGTTTGATATAGCCCCCTGATTTATTGTCTACTGCTCTTTGGTACCATGATGTTTAGCTGGAAAAAAAAACAATTGTGCCTCACACCTACTATGCTCCACTAACCGGCCAGCAGTTAAAAATAATGTTGTTTTGATTGAGTGCGGGCCTTGTCTTGCAGGTGCTTGTAAGAAATGGCATGAGCACTGAAGATCTGATACTGTAGATTTGAAATCTGTAATTTTATCAGTAGAGGTCCCATGCTCCACAAGTATGATTTAAAATTGGTAGAAGAGAGATTGATATTTGATAGAGAATTGACTGATGTTACTTAGTATGGTACCATCATCCAAACAACTTTCTGACACTTGAGTTTGAAACCGAGGTAAAATTGTCATATTACGAGGGATGTTCAAAAAGTTTTAGCACTTATATTTTCATTGGAAAAGGTAATGGCTGGAAGACTAGTACGTGTCTGAAAGTTTGGCGCCATTTGATTTCCACTTTTTTTGACCGCTCGCTCAAAGAAGCTTTAAGGGGAAGAAGATTTTCATGTGATGATGATGTAAGAGCAGCAGTGCATCAGTGGCTGCATGTTCAACCAAAAATATTTTTTGCTGATGGCATTAAAAAGTTGGTATGATGCTGGGAAAACTGCGTCGCAAAGGAAGGTGACTATATAAAAAAGTGATGTCTTAATAAAAAGAATTTAAAAATTGCAAAAACTTTTTTCCCCTTATGTTTGGTAACTCATCACTGCTCAAAAAACGATGGGGCTTGCTTGGCTGTCATTGTATATTATTGTATATGTCATAATGATGTCTGATGGTCTGGTTATGTCATGTGGTTGTGGACTGATGTATAACAAGCAATGTTTTGTTTGCGCGTGAAATGTGCATTGGTGGTGTTGATTGTCATTGAAATGGGACAGTTAATAATAGGGTATCTTCATTAGTGCATCATAGGTAAGGATAAATCCCCTTTTTGTCCCCTAAATTGTCAGAGGACGAGACTTACCAGGCCAAACAGTTAGCCCAGTGTAGTGTGCCGGATGAACCCATTCACGGCTGGAGCACGAGAGAGTTGCTAGACCACGCACCTTGTTCTGAGAATGCTCCACTAGAAAGTTGAGATTCGCACCGCATTCTTACACCACACACACAATGATTATAAAGAGTAGAAATAGATCGAAGTACTCACAGTACCAGTTGGATGGGAGTCGAGTCGGTGAGGGCATGACTGAGCACTGGTTCCTGCCTACTTCCTGTTTATATACACTGCGATGCGTGTCACTTCCAGGATCCCGTGCGCATCACATGACCGGTGTGTGTAACATAAAATCACACAAATACACAAAACTATAAGTGTTGTGTATATATAGAAAATATAAAAAAGAAACCTTCGCCATTATGCCATAATATGATTTTTTATGCTTAAATTTTACACCTAAATTATGACATCAACTTACTGAGAAAGTCACATTTAAAGATTTCACTGAATTACATGTGTTTTATCAGGAGCAAGCTGAAACAGTTTTAAGGGGAGTTTTAACCGAGCAATCTGTTATTGCTTTTGTAAAATGTTCTAATATATTTATAATAAATAATTATGTATAGTTTTACGTATAGTGTTATTATATGCCTGTTAATTAGACCCTTAACAGCTCTGTCTCTTACAACTGTGACTTTTTTTTTTTTTTTAGGGCCATATACATTAATTACGTTATGTCAATAACTGACATCAGGTATTTCATCATTAACTCTATTCATCTTTAATGAACATCTTACTGTATTTTCACTGTTTTTGGGAGATTTCTACCATTCTATCCTGTTTGTTTTCCTGCAAAATATATGTCATGGACATCACAGTTTTTTAAGACCATCACAAAAATAGATATGCAGTTCAAGTAGTTAGCTACATCAGGAAGGTGTGTTTAAGGATGCAATCCCACAATGGGGGAATATTCTATTTTTGCATTTGGTCCAGACCTTTTCTTCCCCTTAGGCCCAATTTAGCACCTTTCCCTCTGGGCTCCCTGCAGGATCGGTAGTGAGGTTGAACAACAGCAGTGATATCTCTTTCCTCTTTCCTGTTTCGGTAATATCCAGCTGGAGCTTTAAGCCCTGTAGGCTCGGAACCTAGCTCCCAGCATGCTCTTGTGATCCTGCCCCCTTCTAAGAGGCAGGAAGGTGTTTTGCCCCTTCCCTACGGATTGCACATATGTCCTGGCCTACGCGTGCCAGTCATCTGACGCAGTCCGCATCCCTCATCACCATGGCAACCTCAGCATTGGTGGAACATAAGGGAGTCACGCAGCATGTTGTTTCACAAAACTCCGACCCACCAGCTCAGGCAAGGTCAACACAAACAGACCAGTCAGCATTTACACAGCTTCATACATGACATCACACTAGTGCTGATGCATCCACGTTACACACTCACAGTACAGAGCACTGCCAGATTTTCTCTCTAGCCTGACATTTTCATTCTCGTCTTTTAGCCTTAAAGGCACGTAGAGCCGAACATCTGACAAATCTGAATCTGGAGTTGATCACTTTACTACCTCACAGTGGAGCTGCATTTTCTGATGTTCTAAATATAACGGAGCATGAATCATGGGGTTTTTGTCATTCAGTCTGATTCTCTTCTGAAGTAAACTGCATTCGTGTTTACTCTGGAAAATAAGTGCCTGTCCCATCGCAGGCAGTACAATCCACTACAATGTGGAGAAATGTAAGCATGGCAATGGTCCATCTGGAGCATAACCTCAGTGTAAATCAGAGGACCCAAACACATTTTCTTTTGTAACATGATGTATTTCCAAATGCCATCAGGGAGAGTTTTTGAGACAGCTCAGCATTTTCACCCAGTGAGAGATGGACATGGTGAAGGTTAATATTCTTTTGCCCCCAAACTGATTGACCTTGGTGTCAAAAATCATAAGACATGCCAAAATACAGACAAAAATACAATGAAACTTAAAGGAAGATTGAGAAAAAACAAGCATTTTATCCTCTAAATAATATGCATAACCTAACAAGGTTAAAAACATCAGTTCTGAGCATTACCCACTAACCTTGCACTGCGGAGGACAAAAAGGGGGACTGTCCAAAAGCACAGTGGGAGGGAGAGAAGAGAAGGAGGAGGAGGAAGCTAAAGGAAATGGCTAAACAGTGGGGGAGTGTGATGTAAGATATGGAGGGAAGGCAAAAATGAGGGAGTGGACATGAAAGGATGGATTACAACTGACCTTGTAGCGTTATGGAGGTCAAAGAGAGAGGGAAAGGCGAAAAAGGGGAAAAGGGCTATCACACGTCTCCATCTCTCTCCAGGGGCTTCATAATGGCATTTTCTTGTTCTCACTGTAGTCTGACAGTCAGCAAGGTGAAAGAGAGGAGGAAAGGTGAGGAAGGGGATAAGGACGCTCACACATCTCCATCTTTTTTGCTGGAGCTTTATAATAGCATTCCCTTGTTCTCACTGTAGTTTGAGAGTCAAGGAGTGGTTGAGGCGACCCACCACTGCTCTCTCACACACTGTATACCTAACAGACATGTCCACACTCACACTTCCTGTAGATAATGCCTAAATGCGGCCCTGTCTGCTAACATGGTTTGTTTTTCAGTGACAAAGATTACACACAAAAATTACATTTTTATTGATTCAAATATGTTCATGATATCTACATAAATAAAATGCATTGCATCACAGTACTAGTACTGCTAAAAGTAAATAAACTTTATGTTGCAGTAATATGTTGCATTTTACAGTTCTCAAAATAAATAATGTATTTACACATTATAACTTATCTCCAAGTACTTCATTATAGCACTTCTACATATATTCAGCAGGGGCAACGGTGTATTAATAGTCAGCTGCTCACTTGCTACAGAGGTCGAAATTGTAGGCTCGCGTTCAAATATAGCTTTGCTGAGCCACTTAGTTGGTAAGGGTGTGAGATGAACAAATTAGAATTATCATTTAATTTATCACCATCAGAATTTTCTTTGGTCGAGGTAGGCGTTTCCAATGCTCAGCCATTGCCAATAATTAAAAGTGCTCCCACACATGTGATTTCAGACATCCCTGCTATTTTAGCTTCAATAGCTGCTTGAAAAGTTTTGCAGTCAGTTGGCTCTGAGTTGAGGTGACTTGGATGCCTCTACTAATCCAACTGTTATATATAAACATTTATTTATGTTTAAACATATAGTAACAACTACTGTCCTTTTAAAGGCTTTGCTGGTGAAGTGTGTTGTTGTTTCGACTAAAAATTTTGTGGTTTGGAAAAATGATGGGGCTTCTAAATATATAAAGATTTGAATATGGGTGTATTGAGGAGATACACATACAAGTTATTTAGGCCTGCTCTTTTTGTTCTTATTGAAATTGTGTACTATACACATTTAAATCCTGCAAATCTAAATGCTTCACTTTTATGTTGTATAAAAGATATATCTCAACATTGGCCTTTTCTAATTCCACAGTTTAGTGATAACTTATTTACCTTAACAGCTTGCAATCCTTGTCAAAAGCTATTTTCAACATAACCACTTACAGCAAGTGATGACCGGTCACCAACTGTGAAAGAACACAAATGCTGCAGAGGTCTGCGGGTGATATGAAGCGACTAAACTTTAAACTTTTTACTTATGTTGTATAGTTGTTGTATTGAAGTGCATCCTGAAAAAGCAACAGTTCCCTGTAGGGCCTTTTATTCACAGAGCTCTAATGCATTTGTGTCTGGAAACTGGAATGACTTTTATTGAAATGGTGGCATGGTGGAGGCTTTCTCATTTGAGTAGTGACATGCTTCCTAGTGTTTTATGGCACAATGCAGTGTGACTGCAGTTGTCAAGTATTGCATAGTCAATACGAATGAAAAGCAATCAGGTGCCTCATCAAAGACAAGAACACCCACACTCACAGTGAAAGGCTTTGTGCTCTCCAGAAAGATCAATACTGAGCAAAGACATCTCTCTCTCTTTTTCTTTCTCTCTCTCTCACACACACACACCTATGTGCAGACACACATTTACAGAGACGGTCTCGTACCTCAGCATTTTCAATCAACCATCTCAATCAGTGCTCGTCGCAGTTTTTCCGGGCTTTCAAAGCCACAGGTTTCTGTCTTTCTGTCTGAGCTGTGTGTTCTTAAAAGACCCTCCTCACCAGCGCCTATCTAATCATACTCCAGCAACTCTGAAAGAACGGTTGAAGTCTAATCATAACTATCTAACAGAGCTTTTCTCTGTCTGTCTCTCCAAAAGAAAGGTCATACATTGTGTAGTCACAGCGCAGTCTGCACGCAACTAAAGACTTTCTCTCTTATCATTCCTGCTCCGGCCAGATTCTGGGAAGTACTAATCCTCTAAAGGGATGACATTGACTTGCTGCATTGATTGTGTGTTTGTCTGGGCGAGGGAATTCCTCCGGGATGTCGGGGGGGAGGTGTTCCTTCACTGCCTCAGTGAATTTGATAACATTGTTCGTATGCTGCGTCCTCAACCCTGATTCTGACCTCCTGTTTTTTTTTTGCCAAACACGATTGCTCCATTCACATGGTAAAACATAGCAGATGCGTGAGCCAGGTAGGGTAAAGAAATGACTCAGGGAAGTTCTGCACCCATGGCCTACATAAGAGCCCACCTCTGTCCAGAATGCATTATACTTGAAGGTTCACACCCAGTCCATACATTATGGTAAATCTAAAAATATCAGCACTGAGATGCAGATGTTTCAGTTGCTTAACAGTGAGAAACATAAAGATGTTGATATTGTGATAAACTAAATCAATCTTATTAGACACCCCTAGATATGTCATATACTTAAAAGAAGGTGCTGCAGAGGGTTCACTGAGTGATGTCGTAGCTTTAAGTGAGATGTGTATACTAACTGCTTGTACTGTATTATACATTGTTTACTGTAAAAATAAAAAGCAATTCAGTGTGTTACAATTAAAAACAATTCCACTGACTGGTGAGAAAAACAAAGTCTTTTAGGTTTCTTCATAATGGTGATGATAGGAACCAGAGGTTGGTCTACAACACATGTATATTCATTTTTATTTTATTTTCAAAACATCAGTTAAACAGGCACAAGAGTTTTATATGCCATGGTGCTGATTGTAAAATAATTTCAAATCTCATAGTGGCTAGTCTTTGGAGACTGTTTACATTATCATGCCCTGCATTTACCATTCTGGCATGAATTTAATTTAAAAAAAACCCAAAGCTATCACAAAACAATGCCTCAGGCATCAGGCAAATTATTCATAAAAATATTCATCTGAGGTAGCGTTTAGATGCAATAGAATCTTCAGACATTTGAAAAAAAAAATGTTTAAACCCCCACATTGTCCATTGACACGTCTAAAAGTAAAACAGACATACCAAAAAACAACAAAGCTGCATTTTGCATGTTTCAGCATCCTCAGTGAATCTAGTCAGTACTGAAGTAAGTGTATGTATGATTTTTTTCCCTCTTCCCTAATTTCCTCTTGGACTTGCACAGTAAATAAAGCTATGAAAGAGTTAATATGTTTCAATCCAAAGAGCCTGGTTTATGCATTTTCTCTCAGCTCATCCCCGCTGCTGGACCTCGCACGGCCCGAGCAGCTGCAGCGGGAATTGGGTCAAACCTGTCTCCCATGTGTGCCTTGCACACTCGCAAACACATGCTCACACGCGCACACGTTGCTCATCACACGGGTCAGCACGTTAGCCCCCCTCTCTTCTGAGGGGCCTGCACCTCTGCCATGATCCAACCTCCACGTCAGCAAAGACGTCAGCTCTGGGTGGCTGAATACGGCTCATAAACAAGAGTGCAGTCACAAACACAGCAATAAACCATAACACGCACTTTGGCTGTCAGCAGAGACAAGCCGTATATCCAGCCAGAGCCACTACAGCTCCAAGTTTATCTGTCACCAAAACAAATAAGAATTAGTTGCGACATCAACGGAGCAAGCACAAATAATATGTTTTTTTTCTAAAATGTCATTGTTACTTGTGTGAGCACAACTGATGTCTGGGGCTTCTGAGGGTTTCACATGTTAGTCATAAGAGTGAGAAGAGGCTGCTTGCTGGACACAGTCATGTATGTATGGATGAACATGACATACATTTTTGAATCATAAACATTTACATGAGGCAGTAATCCATAGTGACCCAACATGCAATATTTATTGGGCCTTGAGGCACAATGCCTTGATGCTATTTTTACTCCATATAAAACCTGAGGCAACAAACTATAACTCAAACAGGTTTTAGTTGACTAGGAAAGTGTGCATATGAGATACATTCAAGTTCTCCATGACCATTTCATTGACATTTCAAGTGAAATGGCAGTGACATTTAGGAAAATAGGTTTTAATATTACTACTGAAAATGGCTTTACTTGTATTTTCATTCTAACATGATGTTCTTGTGTTTGACCACAGATTGCGATGCCTTGTAAAACAGTTGGAGCGGGGCGAGGCCTCTGTTGTGGACCTGAAGAAAAACCTGGAGTATGCAGCTTCTGTGTTGGAGTCAGTGTATATCGAGGAGACACGGTAATGACAACTCTCAGCATTTATGATACAATACGGGTTTAAATTGAATGGTCTCAAAAGGCTCTTATGTGAAATGAATGCATCAACTCAATGCCATTTACTCAGTAACCCATCAGACCCCTCTCTCCATCTTCAGTATTGTGGAAATGTACTCAGAAATGGCTCAGCGCCAGAGGCATTTGGCCAAATGTAAATGTTATTGAGCTCTCTAAACAAAAGCATGGGCCAGTCATGCTCTAAGCCTCAATGTTATGAGATGGAGGGAAGACAAGTGAATGACTGCATGTGTTCAGTGTTCTAATCTGACCACACATCTCTTGTTTCCTCTGTATGTCTATGCCACTTGTGTGAGCTCCCATGCTTGGAGCCAACTTGTTTTGCATGGCCTTGGATGTGATTTAGAGTGACGTGAGTTGTCTGGTCATTCCCTGCAGACACTGATCACCTCCTCTCCTCTGTGTCTATATGTGTGTGTTTGACCTCCTGCAGGCGATTGGTTGACACAGAGGATGAGCTCAGTGACATCCAGTCAGACTCTGTGCCTTCGGAGGTGCGGGACTGGCTGGCCTCCACCTTCACAAGGCAGATGGGGCTGATGCTGAGGCGGTCGGAAGAGAAGCCACGTTTTCGCAGCATTGTCCACGCTGTGCAGGCTGGGATATTTGTGGAGAGGTTTGTGGGAATTCAAGTTTGGCCTTAATTAACACATTTAGGAGTGGATATACAATATCAATTCTGCGTACATTTTACATTTTATGTACATGGCCCATAAATTGTTTATTCAGCCTTTTACAGCGGTTTTACACATAATAAAAAAAAATGATTTAATGCTGTACAAAACATGAATGCACGATGTATGTGCCATATACATGGAGAATTAATCCATTGGATCAGTTGGATAAATACATTAGTTGAGATGTATTAGATACTCCAACCAGTTGTGCAACTAGCAGCCAGTTTTGTGTGAAAACGTCTCCTAATCCCAGCCCTAGAGTAGAGGTAATCTTAAAGGTATGAGGCAGGGTTGCTGCCTTTAACAATGACAGTGATCATAGTGGCTGCTTAGAGGCACAGCCCCCCCTAGACTTGAAGAAGAAATATTTGCTGGGACAAATGACACCCCTGTGGAATGTTTTATTGGAAAATAATTTAAATTACACCATTATTTATTTGTCACTAACAGTTTTCTTTTGCCCCCCAGGTTCTTAATGGCTGTACTATTTTAATACAGCTTTAAAACCACATGTATTTGTCTCCAATCCTGATGAGCCACAGTCAAAAGTGGAAAGCTGAGGTCTAGGGAGTTCCTTCCTAAGATTTGTTCCTGATGTCTCACTCCTCTGATCAGCATAGACTATAACAGACATGACCAGGGAGTTGTAAAAAGTCCTGAGGAGCATTTTAACTTTCTAGACTTCTGACTACAGCACTGCAGTTTTGCATTCGAATAAACTTAATTCACCTCATCATTGCAAAATATGACTTAAAAAAGTTGCGTTCTGACAGGAAATTTTCCATGCCGAATGTCCATGTGCTGTCACTGTTTAAACAGGACAATTTCCTGCTTTTTTTTTTCCTACCTTCGTGTCTCTCTATGTGTTCACTGCCTTTCTGATTGGTGTGTGTTATCTTTCACTGACAGGATGTACCGCCGGACGTCCAACATGGTGGGATTAAGCTATCCACCCAGTGTGATCACAGTGCTGAAGGTACGAGCGGGCTGTGCCATGGGCTGACTGGTAATAACAGCCTTCACTGTTATTACCAACCACCTGCGTGAGCTCTAAACCTCTCTCTGTTAACCCCTCAAACCCAAATATGAGCCCATTTCCTCACTCTCATAATGAACCAAATAATACATAGTATTTACAAATAAAACGACTTAACATTAAAGCATCAAGGGCTCACAGAGCAATAAACACTATACATAGTGCTGTGTCAACTTGCGTGGAAAATAGCTACTCACCTGGGAGACGACAGAATTGCAACCTCTGCCATGCAAACAAAGCTGTTTAATGAACCAAAGTGCAGAATTGATCTTTCACTTTACCACCTGGATTATATGAAATGTGCTGGATGAGACAGAGGGTAAAGATGGTTCAGCTATATCAAAGATAAATAATAGGCATTAGGACATTATTATGTCGTATATACTCTTCAAAGACTGTATTTGTGGTTAGGGAGGTCACCCTCAGATCAGAAGGTCGTGGGTTTGAATCCTTGGACTGCTAGTGACACCACTGAGGTACCCTTGAGCAAGGTACCGTCCCCACACACTGCTCCCTGGGCACCCCTCGTTAGTGGCAGCCCCCTGCTTCACTTGGTGAATGGGTTAAATACAGAGAAAGATTTTCACATCATTCACACTGTGTGCTGGACTGTGGTGTGTACATGCGTGTCTATAAGGGGCCACTTTACTTTTCAACTCAAGCTTAATGATCCCACCCACCTGCTATGCTAGCACCCTGTAGCAAAGTCTGACATCATATTTAGATCAGTAAGGCATTATCTGCATCTTTCAGGGTCATTTGCTTTGAGTTTTTGTGCTCTGAATCACATATCTGATCTTCACCAGTAAAAACACATGAATGAGTTTGCCTAGTGTGGGCTTGGATTGGATATGTCTGTTTAAGGCAGTGATGTCCTACTGCCTGCTCTGAGCTCTGAATCGTGGATCTAATTCTCTGGGCATCAGCAATAGAACTATGGTAGCTGCTGTGAGTCTGGCTCCCTCCCCAGGGGCTCTCTAAACCTCTTTCTGCCGACAGAGACTGAGCGTAGGAGAAAACTTCCAATTTTGATATTTAAATCTTTAATGTCCCATATTTCAGATGTTCTCTGTGCTAGCCCTGTCAAAAGTATACAGATCTTTATTTCAGAGCGAGGGGGGAACCGGGAGAAGGAGGGAAGGGGGAAATAGTTCAATAAATTAGCCACAGGCGTGCGTGCTGTAGCTCTGTTCTCGTACATTATTACTGGAATTCATTTAACGAGTCCAGTAGCTCCTACAGGGGTTTCATAGAATATGTTCAGTCAGGGTTATTCTGCTCTCTCTTTCCCTCATCTTGACTGTAATGATGATCGGCTTGTGTACAGATTCTCGTTTAGAAGTGAGCATCATTGCTGTCTTATCATAACCCGTAACATTATAGCTGAAGAAAGAAAACATTTATAAGTTGTGTGTCCGGTAATATGACAAGATTTGACACTTTTCAACCATATTTATTGGTCCATTTGTTATTCAGATGTTTACAAAATATAAAGGGCAGCAGATATTTACAAATGACTTAACAAAATTAAAAAATACAATGTTACAAAATTATAAGGACTTACAAGGACTTAGTAAATTGGAAATTTAGGAAGCTATAGGAATGAGTCCTTCATCACTAATTTTACAGTCAGATTTCATTATTGCAATTATATTATCCTTGCTATCCTTGACTACAGTATTTTCACTTTAAATACAATAGCATCATGTTTAAGTGACTGACATTTGTAGACTCTACTAAGTCTAATTGTGCTTTTATTTCAGCATGTGGATACGTGGTCATTTGATGTGTTTGCGCTCAATGATGCAAGTGGAGATCATGCACTGAAATTCATTTTTTATGAACTTCTCACCAGATATGACTTAATCAGTCGCTTCAAGGTAAGATATTACCCCCAACTGCCTTTCAGAAGTTCAATATTACCTGGATGTGACAAGTGTTTGTAGCTCCTATAAAATAACATTTAAGGAAAGGGGTATATGTATATTTGAGGGCTGTTCTTTACAGTATGATGTGTTGAACACAAATATAACTGCATGTTTTATACCATGTCTAATCAGGACCATTTGTAGCTATAAGCCAGGGGGCTCAAGTATGTTTTTTTGTGGTGTTTATTTCATATTATTTGTCAAAATCATAGTGAGTCCATATATTTGCTTGTATTTCCCTAAAGTAGGATGTCACTTTTGACCTGTGTTCAGTGTTCAGAAACAGCTATGCTTTTAAGTCTCCAAACCAAACATTTTTCTATGTAAACGTGCATTAACGTAAATAGTGTGTTTTCTTTATACTCTAAAATGAGCATTTCAGATTGTTGTGACAGTGACAATACACCCATAAGCCATAACATTAAACCTAACTACCCAATACAGTTTAGGTCCACCTTGTACTCACAAAGCCTGGACACCCGTAAAATCTACAAAGGTGAAGGTGTGCTGTGTTATCTGGGACCAAGACATTAGCAGCAGATTCTTGATGTCCTGTAAGACATAAAGAGGCCACTGCACTTGAGGAATACATTTGCTATGAAGGGGTGTACTTGGTTTGCTTAGGTAGGTGGTATGTGTCAAAGTAACATCTACATGAATGGAACCAAGGTTTCCCAGAACAACATTACCTAGAGCACTGCTTCTGTTGACTTGCCTTTTTCCCATAGTGCATCTTAGTGCCATCTCTTCCACAGTTGTACACATGATGTAAAAGACCAGACCAGGTCTTCGATTGCTCCATGATCAAGTTCTAATGTTCAAACGCCTATAGTAGGAGCTTTTGTCGATGAACTCACCAGTCAGCAGCTGTGCAGCACCATACATAGCAAGCCACAATGCATTATGTATTCTGAAACCTTCCCGGCAATGTGTGCAACAATAACTTTTCTGTGGAATGGCTAGATCAGTGAGCTTTGAGTGTGCTTGACCCTGTCACTGGTTCACCAGTTCCTTTTCCTTGGACCAGTTCTGGCAGATACGAACCACAGCATACCAGGAACACCCCATAATACCTACTGTTTTTAGAGATACTCTGACCCCAGTCATCTAGCCACCAATTTAGTCATTGTTAAGGTCACTCATATCCTTATACTAATTTAGTCTTTCTGCTTCCAACACATAAAATACAAAAACTGACTAGTGTAATGGGATGTTAATGAATGAATGTTATTTACTTTGCCTGTCAATGGTTTTGGTGTCATGGCTGATAGGTCTGCATTCAAACCAAGACAAAAGCTCTCCTATAAAATTTAACAGTAATTCTTATCACACTTTTTCATGCCACACACAGAATTGCTGAGTGATATATTGACATAATTTCCATTCAATGCTGTTTTAAAACCCCCTCAGATCCCAATTTCTGCATTGGTGTCATTTGTGGAGGCTCTGGAAGTGGGTTACAGCAAGCACAAAAACCCCTACCATAACCTTGTTCATGCAGCAGATGTAACTCAGACTGTACACTACCTTCTACTGAAGTCTGGCATGGTGGTGAGTACAGCTAAGGTCATAAAAACTGCCACTTGTGGAAAACCGAGCCACCTGTCCAAAAAAGATCCTAGTTATGTGTGGGTTCTTCAAACTTTAAAACACTTTCTTCCTTACCTACTTTTCTTTATGGAAACGAATGTGGACTCTTTTTGCTGCATATTTATATTTAGGTGTGCACTGTGCCTGTGCTTGTGTTGGGAGGTGAAGTACACGCTGTTTTTCATTAGAGCTGACAGCGTAGGCTTCACTTAAATACATAGTGTATGGAGGCATGCCTCTGTGGCATAGAGAGGGCAGTGTAAGCACTTCACTCCAACCTCATCTCACTGCTCAGGCGCCTATTGATTGGGAGTTAATCTCCCTCTGCCTCCCTCCAAATCAGCCCTGGTACTGCTAGAGCCATGTTCATTAACCCCTCAATGATGTGTGTCACCATCATATGGGTATTCCGATGAATGATGGTGATGCATGGAGTATTATGTATTATTGTTTGCGGGTTTATATGTCAGAAAGCATTGACTATGGTAAAACCTCTTGAGTAATGCATTATTTAATTTGAAATGGTCATTATTAACTTTGCATCTTATTTTTGCTTATGTTATTAAAATTGCTTGTGTGATGTTTTTATTTTTGGTAATAAAACTATACAAGATATTATTTGTCAAATACCAATCTGACAGAAATTCCCCAAGCTATACTGTGAGCCAGCACGGCAGTGACAGCTTATTGCTGGAGTTGACTTTACTGTGCTGCTCGATACAATTTCACTAAAGTCGAACTGTAAAAGGCAATGTACATCAAAAGAGAGAAAGACTGAACAGAAAAAAAATCATTGTTACATGTTCACATAATGACTTTGGGGGTTCAATTGGTTCTAGAGATTTTTTAGAGCTGTGGGTCCATGCTTTTAACTGCTTGTGCTTCTTTTCTTGCAGCATTGGCTAACAGAGTTAGAAATCTTCGCTATGATATTTGCAGCAGCAGTACATGATTATGAACACACTGGAACCACTAACAACTTCCACATACAAACCAGGTAGCATTTTACTGTCACTAATGGCAGAATTCCATATAATATCAGCTGTTTCTTTAATTTTACAGCATGATTGGTTCATGTTATGTCTATTTATTTCATTAGATCAGATGCAGCCATATTGTACAACGACCGCGCGGTGCAGGAGAACCACCATGTCAGTGCTGCATATCGACTTCTACAGGATGACGATGAGATGAACATCCTCTATAACTTATCAAAGGATGACTGGAGGTGAGAGGAAACAACAGCACAAAGAAACTAACAATTCTCCACCCACAGATGTTTTCTTTGGTAGCAGCTGTTGCAAGATTTAACAAGCCTTAAAGAACATGGACAAAAATCGCAGTCCACTTTATGAATTCATTCTGGAGTTTGAATTCTTTACATAATGCTTAGTTTGTGATTTGATATGTTACACTACTGAGCTGCTGTATGTTGTTGTAGTTAATCAAAAAGTTCAGGTTGAAAATGACAATGAGTTTGCCATCACACATAACAAAAAAACGATCTTTCACAAAAAATTGAAATTGATAGAAAACTTTTATTCTTTTTACAAAAAAAAAAAAAAATTGTGAGCAGTCTTTTAAGCCTGTCCATTCTTACAAACAGAAGTATGATGTAGGTGGATATTGAATATGTCCAGTATACAGTGCAAGATAAATATATAAGCAATTTCTTTAAAGTCTTCTCTTGCCTCTGTGCCCTTTAGAGAGTTTCGGACCCTAGTGGTTGAGATGGTCTTGGCCACTGATATGTCCTGTCACTTCCAGCAAATAAAAGCCATGAAAAACTTCCTCCAGCAACCAGAGGCGTGAGTGTGTTACCATCTTACACAGCAGAACTACTAATATCAGAACAATGCCGTGTTGAAAGACTTTAGTAGCTCATTAATCCTGGCTGTCCTCTGTAGGATTGACAAACCAAAGGCATTATCCCTGTTACTGCATACTGCAGACATCAGTCATCCTGCCAAAAGATGGGATCTGCACCACCGCTGGACCACCTCGCTCCTGGAGGAGTTTTTCCAGCAGGTCAGTGCCCTGCCCCTTTTTTTCCCCTGACATTCAAGAATACTTTGACACCAAATGTTGGGAGACAAAATACTGGATTACAAACGCACACGTGCCAAAACTAGGCAAGCCTTGTTTTGCCAGACTGCCACTGGCTGTGTGGGTGCAATGACATGAAGTGGCGTTTCATTCTGTCTACAATTAGCCAAAGTAAATACAGAGTGAAGCAAATCAAGCTTAAGGTTTCTCTTGAAAGTGTGATTTTGATGAAAAGAGAAGATTTTTATTAATTCTGATAGTTTGGATAAGACTGGCTTCAGCTGCAAGGGAGAGGAGAACTTCAGACAGACACTGCAGACAGACACAGACAAAGCTCAAACAAATACACAGTATGTAGCTCTGTCTGAAGGTAAATCATTACAAAAATCAAAAGGGAGAACAACTGTGGCCTTGTGTACCACATTCTTTTTAACAAAATATGGAAGGATAGCTGGATAAAATATTGCCATTTTGTTTCATCTTTTCATTGATTGCACCTATTAGTGTTCTCCTTTTATACTTATATGTGGCAATATGCATATTTCATATCCTATCAGCTAATCATGTAAACACATTCACAACAACATGAAAAAGCAAGCAAGAAAAAGTTTTTCATGTGTTTTTGTCCTTGTAGATTGATTTATGTAGTAAGAGGACAAACCCACTCTCTCTCTCTCTCTCTCTCTCTCTCTCTCTCTCTCTCTCTCTCTCTCTCTGTCTGTCTGAATTGCTACTTGATTTGGGCCTTCAAAATTAGAGTTCCCTGCTTGTCACCTGAAGCAGTCCGGATTTGAATTTGTGCAGATGTCTGGCAGGCTTGTGATTATTCTTATTGCCAGCAACACAGCTAAATGACCATGGCTGTCACTTAATGTGACATGACTGCCAAATAATTCAGAACACTTTAACTGGCACTGTTTTTGCCTGACAACGAAAAATTACTATAAGGTAAAAATTTCAGTGTCAGAAATCAGAGAGCCAAGAATTTAGTGTTATTTTTTTGACAACATGACATCACTTGTGTGTCACAAACTACTGGGTTGTAAATGGAAAGGCAAACCCAGACATGCTGCCCTGCACCAGACTGGCTCCCTGTAATCCTGCAGAGTTTCCAAGTATCAGTGCAAACAAGGTATTAGTCAATCACAATCATAGTCTCATTCAGACAGCATATACTGCCTCATTCCCTATTCAGCCATCATAATCTCTCCCCAGTGTTCTGTAATCTTCCTCTTACTTAATATTCTGCCGCTATTCGAAACAGTTTACTTCCAGGAGAATTAGTCTCATCAGATCTCAGCCCATTTTCCTGTTAACAAGGAGATTGACCAAAGGCTTTGTTACTCTCGATCTGAGCCTATTGGTCTTCTTTAGGCTTTTAAAAAATAATAATTTGCTCCAAAGCAAATCATTTTAATCCTTTATTTTGTGGTGTTCAAAATTTAACTCAGCCAATGTACTCCCCTGGAAGTATTTCTTTCAGTACATCATGACTGCACCAAGAATGGTCATCTTTACTGTTGGCAAGAAGTGGAAGAGGAGGAAAGCACAAGGCAAACATTTATAACATACAGTATTATACAATACTGAATCAATAGATAACTACACTCTAGAAGAAGATGTACTGACTTAGGCTATGTCCCAAACACCCACAGAGGACTGTATCTTTCCTTTCCACACCATTTTCTTCAGCTTAATTTCCAACCAAATCAAAGTGGATCCAATTTTGGCCCTAGCTCTGTGTGATTCTACCGCTGGGTATCTATGCTAATGCGACAAACTAATTAACGTCTCATTGCCTGAAATGAAATAGCATTTTGTTCCTGCTGCTCTTCTTAGGAGTCCAGAAATTAACTTTGATTCATTGATGTGCAAACGTAATGTCTAATCAGTCCGTTCCAAGGTACACTGCCACTAATCATATTAATAGAAATGTCAGGAGCAATGAATTAAATAGCTAAACAAATCATTTTCAGCATGAGAAAATTTATCTCTTTAGCCTGCCAGCTTCACGCCATCCCCCCTGAAGGTCAACAGCAACACGCAGTGAAGAGTCCTGACAGAAACATCTTACACAGGGAATTCGAACACATTTGTTCAACAGTCAACTTTGTTTTGAATGTTTACCTGTTGGACTTTAAATTAAAAAAATTTAAATTAAAATGGCAAGTTGCTTCCAAATGGCCTCAGGAAATACAGAGATATGGTAGGAAGTGCACTATTTGTCCAAAAGTATATAGAGAAGTGTCTAGGAGCAATGACAACTCAGTCACAAAGCTGTAGACTGTTCAAACTCCCAGAGCAGGGCTCCTCAGTGCTGAAGACTACAGTAGGGAGTGTTTTTCTAGAGTGGTGAATCATGCAAACTGGCAATCTGATGTTACTGTTCTGACAGTAAGATCTGGTGGAGGAGGGATAGCCTAATAGGCTGTGGCTGTTTTTCAGGGTTTAACTCCAGTCAAGGGTAATGTTAATGCTACAGCATACTTTGTGTCAACTTTGTGTCAACAGTTTTTTTCCTGTTCCAGCATTACTGTGCACCTGTGAACAATGTGAAGTCCATAAAGACACGTTTTAATTAGTTTATTGTAGAGGACCTCCAGTGGTCTGCACAGAGCCCTGACCTCAACCCTATCGAACACCTTTGTACATTTCTGCCTGACCATACAAGTGCACTTTTGACTGAATGGGCACATAAAAGACATACTTGTGCAAGTCCTTCCCAGAAGAATACGGTTTCTTTTAGCGGCAAAGAAGTGGCCAACTCCATATTAATGCTCAGATTCTTGAAGTGGGATTTTCAGTAGGCTTATAGGTGTGGTGGTCAAGTATGTCTGGCCATATATTATATCAAGAATCAAGCTCACATATACACAAGGATTTTATGATACAAAATAGGACCTTCAAATAAGAATTCTTCACTCTGTTTTAATTCTGACAGTTGAATTAGTCAGCTGTAATTCATAGTAAATGCCTCAGATGAACTTCATTTAACAGCTCTACATCTTAAAACTTAGTAAAAGTAATGTAAGATTACCAACTTCTCTGGGACAGCTGGGTGGCCTAGTGGTTAGGGTGTTGTTTTAATTCTGACAGTTGAATTAGTCGGCTGTAACTCATAGTAAATGCCTCATTTAACAGCTCTGCATCCTGTCATCACTGAGGTACCCTTGAGCAAGGTACTGTCCCCACACTGTGCTCCCCCGGGTGCCCCTCGTTGGCTTGTTGAATATGTTAAATGCAGAGAATTTCACATTCATGCTGTGGTGTGTTCATGTGTGACCGTAAGGGGCCACTTTCCTATAAAATTATAGACAATGATATTATAATTTCAATTTCTTTGACCTCTAACCTGAAGATAACCTGTAGTGTCATGTTTAAAAAACACACAGCACTAATTCAATTCAAACAGGACCAATGATCTATTCTCTATATGTTTTCTATTTTAAATGTGTGAAATTGTGCTCTGAAAGCCCCGACGGCATCCACAGTTAGCTCAGAAAAGCATACTGTGTAAATATTCATTATCAGTTAATGTACTTTATCATGAACTGTGTTTGCTGCAGGGGGATAAAGAATCAGATTTGGGCCTGCCCTTCTCACCTCTCTGTGACCGCAAGTCCACCATGGTGGCCCAGTCTCAGATCGGTGAGTATGCGTTGTCTAGCCACTCCTCTTTACTTTCCACTGTGTTTTTTTCTTTCAGTGACAGCTGGACTCACAGCCCTGTGTCTTATGTCTCTAACTCACAGGATTCATTGATTTCATTGTGGAACCCACATTTACCGTGCTCACAGATATGACTGAGAAAATAGTGACGCCACTCATTGATGAAGCCTCGCGCTCAGGCCTGGCTGGCTTCAGACGCTCCAGGTGAGCTGGGCTATTGTTCAAGCAGCTTTATAAATCCCAAGCCTTTCTGTCTGCATGCACAGCCTTAAATTATTTATACTGTACATCACATTCATGAAGCTAGTATACTGAACAAACCGGAGCGATGAGAGTGGAGTGATATTCATTATACACTGTGGTCATGTGTAAGTCTGCTTGAGCCGCACCTTCTCTTGTGTGTCTGAGTTGTCTGTTGACTGTTTGCACATGGCTGAAGAACTGAACAGTCATACATAATGAAGGATGTTTGTGTTCTTGTCCGGGTTTAAGCAGGGGGGTCATTAATCTCCCCACATACACGCACACAGGGCCCCACGCTGAGTGCAGGTTACTTTTCTGAGCAGTTTCACATGTGCACACACAGACACTCTCAGATATCCTCTGAAAACGATATACAAAAGGCATTCAAATATTTAGTCACGTAAACATACCAACATCATTACAGCTACAATTATACATTACATACATGTTTCACACATTGTCTCTGTTGCTCTCCCTCTATATATTTCTTTGTTTGAGTGGTAGAACTGCATACTGAGGCTCTTAGAATCTTCCCATTTTAATTTGACAGTATTCCATACATACTAGTAAGCTTTAAGTCGACTGGTTAAGCTGCCTAAAATAAACAACCTAGAACTACTTCACTGGCTCAATCAAATTATGATTGTCTGTGTTGTTTTAGAGCACTGTTTTCCAAGCCTTGTCCTGGATGCCTGCCAGCTCTGTTCATTTTATTGTTTTCTGTGTAATCAGGACTGGGGATCCTACATCAGCTGGCATGCTGGTGCAGTGGTTAGCATTGTTGGCTCACAGTGAGAAGGTACTGTGTTTCATTCTTAGCTGGGGCAGCCAGGGTCCGTTTTGTGTGGAGTTTGCATGTCCTCCCTGTGTTTACATGGAGGTTTACATCCGCCAGGTACTCCGGTTTCCTCCCCAAAGACATGCACATCAGGTGAACTGGAGATGCAAATTGCCCCAAGGTGTGAGTGTGATTGTATATCTGCCTGGCATTGGATTGACAACCTGTACAGGATGTTTCTCCACCTTTTGCCATTTGACCGCTGGGATAGGCTCCAGTACTCTCCACAATCTCATGTTAAGGGAGGCACTTTTCTAACGTCTTACATCAGTGAAAAGTGTTACATGTGTGGTGGTGGCAAAAGCGACAAATGTACAGCAAACAAAAGCACAGCAGTTATATTTATCCCTTAACCAAAAAACATGATAAAGAGCGGGGAAAAGGGAAGAAAAAAGAAATGGACAAACAGAAGGAAAGAGAATCTAGAATAGAACAAACTAATAAACTAATAAAAACAAAAGTGCGAAGAGCAGACAAACAACAGCGTTGAAAAAACGGGTGTAAAAAAGAAGGTGAGGAGACCTAAACGCAAAGCATATTAGCGTGAACTAGGAGGAGAGGGAGCGAGCTAGCAAGGAGGTGAGAGAGAAATGAAGACCAGAAAGCAGGCGAGAGCATGAAGGGGAAGAGAAAAAGTGAAAGTAAGAAAGTTTAGAACAAAGGGCTAATTAGGCATGGAAGAAAAACTGCGGAAGGAAAATTATTGCTAAAACCTAGAGAGAAACAAACAAAGAGTGTTGAGCACAGTGAGAGTCAAGGAAGGCTGCTGTGTAAAGGATCTGATGAGCATGCAGAGAGAATACAAGGAAGATTTTGAAGAAAACTGGAAATAGCTATGAAGGACACTAACACTGTGATTGGTAACTCATGACTGAGCATAGGAGGAGTGAGAGGGTGGAGTTTATAGTGAAAAGGATCATGTTGACCAGGTGAAAGAAGGGAAGAAAGAACCTTGGATGAATAAAAATGAACAGAGTGAAAAAATACCTCCTCCAGGTGGTGGCCTTGGGTACTACAACTATAGATGTGGCAAATAGGATGTCTCTGTACTCAGTACTATATACTCTTGCAGTTTTCAGAGTACTCTGTTTCATCTGTTTTTAATCATGCTTCTTTACACAGTCCATTAATGTGTTTTATATCTGTCTGTAAATAAAAGTTTGGCTAGTTTTCATTTTCACTAAAATGTATCCTCAGTGAGACCAGTGGAGAAGGCATACAGTGCTTTGGTTTTTCTTCTGGTAACCTTCTCTAAACATGATTTGCAGCTGTTACTACATATCACCTCTTGGACATGTTCATCAGCCAAAAGCGCAAGTGTATATTCGGCCTGACGTTTTCCTGTTTATCCTTTAACCTGCTGGTCAATACGCAGTGGACACGGCTGCACTTAATTGCAGATACAGAAAACATATTCAGTCTACATTTGTGTTAATGTGGTCACATCTCTTACTAAGTCTGATTATGCTTTGAATTATCTAATTGTATTCCAATTATAATGTGTCCTTGACATGCTTATACTTGGCTTTTCATGCTGTAAAGTGATGCTGTAAAGCATTGTGTAAAAGCCTCAGTAAAACAGTTTTTTTGGAGTTTCCAGTCAGTTATGTAACTGTATCTTACATAGACACTCATGCAAAGCAATAGATGGACTACAGTCAGTACCTGTACACCTACAAAGTGTGGAAGGTGTACTTGATAAAAGGGCTAAAAATAAGTGTAAGGAAGGTGTACCTGATAAACAAGTGCATCAGCAACTGGAGTTGACTCCTGGGCTGGCAGTACTATCATGGTTAAATATTGGAATAAACTATTGACAAAGGTTTTATGAATGGTTCTGTGTTTATGTGTCATCCACAGCTTGAATAACATCCCATCAGATGGCAAGCGTACCAGTGTGAAGAGCACAGCCTCCGAGGGCAGCACCTCTCTTCTCAGCGTTGACTTCAAGAACTTCAAAGCTACTTGGAATGAGGAAGTGCAGCAGAACAGAGAGAAGTGGAAAGCTCTGGCAGCCAAAGGTGACCCTCATAAAGCCCAGGCCAGTGGGGACTCACTTAGGTGCCAACATACTGAGTTGAACTTCTCCAGTCACAGATCATTTTTAATGCCAAATGTTTTAGTTTAAAGAGAGATTGCCTGGCCTGATTGTGTTCTGGAGACAAGCATGTTGATACACTAAGTTTATTTGGAGCTTATTGTCTTTTGTAGACCTGGAAGAGAAGGCCAAAAAGGAAGCAGAAGAGATGGCCAAGGAGGAGGCTGAGGGAAAACAGAACAACAGTGAGGAACGTGCAGACACAGATAAAACAGACACTGCACAGGACAAAGACAGGAGTGGAAAAGACGCAAAGGACAAATCACAAGATAAAGACACACCATCCACAGTTAAAGACAACAAATCGGAGCCAACATTCTCCACCAAGGCCAAAGCTGACAAGAAGGAGCCAGCAGAGAAGCAACCGAAAGAGGCAGAGGGCAATAAGGACCCAGGGGGGGTGAATGGAACTAAAACAGAGACGGCTAATGAAGGGGAAGATGCAAAAGAGCCTGACACCAGCAGTGATACAGACAACAGCCAGCAAGTTCAAAACGGTATGTGAGGAACCTATGAGACATTAGACTAATGTATTTGAGTTATAGTCCTACTAAGCATCAGATCTAGGAAGTATGTATAGTGTCTTTTCCCTATTGTCATACTGAAACGTCATAACTCCATCTTATTATTATTATTATTATTTATTTACTTTTTTACTTTTTTTACTTTCGATGGACCAGTAATAATGGTCTGAACTGCTTGAAATAAAATTTCATTACATTAACTTACATTCAAAGTGTTTTTTAACACTTTGTCCTGTAAAGTTAGTTTTAGAGATAGAAGGTTTTCTTATGACAGCAATGTTATGAATTCGTTGTGACACACTAAAACATGTTAACTCACTTATGTTTGGCAAGACTAATGGCATTTAACCTGTGTTTTTGATGTTACTGATTTGAAATTTTAGCAAAATACTATAGAGATTAGGTGGATCTGATAACAGATGGTTTTTGCTGTCAGGGGTGTTTGTCTCTGCTCTGAGGCAGGAATAGCCGTGTCAGAGTGAGCACAATGTCCAGTACTTAGCGTGTTCTGTAGTGACCCGTGTCTTATCTGAATGTCAGGGGAGGTGCCAGAAGAGCTGGACTCACCTGACAGTGACGACAGTGACACAAAGAGCTCAGACGGTAACACTAGCACACTTTTTATCCCCCTGAGTAGGGTGACCAGATATTCCATGGTCCAAAATGGGGCAGAGGAGATGGGAGGACGATGTGGGATAAACAAATATAACTGCATTTATTAGACTATATACTTCTCACCTGTTCTTTACCATAGGGACAGCGATGTACACCCATTCATTTTATACCTGGTCACATATAGACCATGACAAGCTAGTGCTTTCTGACGTATTAATAGAAACAGAAAGCCCTTAACAATGTCTAAAAGATTTTCAGAAGATCCTCATTAACCCTCTAGACTTCAGAATGGCACTCTGTGTTTCACTGAGCCTGCCATAATTTAGAGAGGGGAATTCTGACAGAAAACAGAACACCCATGGTGACCTTTGTCACAAACTATATTTATATTTGGCATGACTCGTGATTAGTTCAAGTTCAGTTCAAACATAAATGAAATAGCTTCAATAGGCAAACATCAAGCTAGCTCAAAACTGATGTTTATGACACGTTATTTTAATATTTTATACTACATTCTTAAAGATATGTGGTCATTTATATCATACAGGAATCAATGAAACCAATTAGCTAGCCTGTTATCTCTGTTTGTCTCATTTTTTTCAGCTCTGATGGGGCTAAATGGGTGATGGCACCCAACATCAACAGTTAAACTATAGCCAAGCAACTGAATGTGTTTTTAGTCATGTCTCTTTATTTAAACATGCCAACTTTGAAAGGATAGCTGCTTTTACTATGTTTCCGTCGGAATACATGGACTGGCCAACTAGCCAAGTTTTGACTAAACACTAGCCCTCGGTTACCCTTCGGTAAAAAAAAAAAAAGTTGATCTGACTGACTAGTACATGTATGTGTCTGCATATGTGTTTGTATCAATATGTGCAGTGCATATTCTGCATAATGATTTGACGGTGAAAACATTTTCTCTAAATACAGGACAGATAAACCTTTTCTGAGAATAATGCAGGACACTTAACACAAAGCTGAAATAAGCTACTGTCCAAAGGAATTATGGGACATCTGGTCACCCTATCAATGAATCAGCATCACACAGCATCTCCACAAACATCAAGACAGAAAGTCTTTAGATGTTTCAGTTGACATTTGGGTAGCCAGTTATCTAAATAAATGAAGGAATGCTTTCATCTTCACTTATTTTGGCATGTTGGAGAAACCTGTGTGATGTTACTGGTGGCATGTTCAGTCAGGTCATCCCCCCTCCATCAACATGTTTGAAGGTACTCAGATGAAAATTCCTTAAGGTACTCGGTTCATTGACTCATTGTAGGTTTGTCCAACCTAACCATCATCTAAAATCAAAATCCATTTTGAGGTGACAAGGACATTGTCAAGTTCACATTCTAAAGTGTTTGTAATACAGTAACAATTTGTGTGTATTTGCATTATCATGGTATGTTATTCACAGTCTCCTAATGGCACTCCTATCATCTCCATCTCACTTCCCCATCCAGTGGCTCAGGAGCAGGGGCCCATGCTATTAAATGTGCCATATATCTCCTGTTTTCCACAGATGCAGATGAGGAGCACAGCAGTCATGAAAGCTCACCCGCCTCTCTAGCACCCACTGCAGCTGCCTCAACGCCTGATGCACACTAACCACTCTTTACTTTCTCAACAAGGACTCCATCCTCTGAGCAAGTCTCACACTACTGCGCCATGGCTCCATCTGGTGGCCAGTCTGATCATTTTTGGAACACATTTTCTCTCTTTTTGTCCCTTCCTGTTGGGTAAAAAAAAGTGGATTTTAATTTGCAAATGGACTTTTTCTTTCACCTTTTAGCTATTTGTGTTTTCCTTTTTTCTGTTGCCTAATTCTCCTCTGCTTTTAACAATGTGTCTTCATGGCTTCTTTGTTGGGCCTGGCATTGTGATGAGACTTGGAATGGAACAGCATGGATACTTTTTTCCTACTTTTAACCCAGTACAGGGTCATGTTAGCCAGTGTGTGTTGCCATAGAGGCAGAGAGAGTCTGTTAGTGCTGGAGCCAGGAGGGAGCATATGGCAGCATGGCCATCACAGTCTCCTCCCCAGCTGAGCTCTCTCTAGAGATGATACACACACACACACACACACACACACACACACACACACACACAAACAGTCCACTGTTCAGCCTTCATCTTTATAGCTGCATGTGCTCCAGAGCTCTGTAGACACTGGCCAGAGAAGGGGGACAGACAGGGAGCCTGGAACAGACACACAGCCAGCTCGACTGGGCTTCACTCCCCACTGTAAGCTGCTTTCCATGGCAGAAACCACAGCTGAATGTTAATATTCATGTGGAAGAACAATTTGAAGAATGTCTGTTTGATTTTGCTTAGTATTATTATTATTATTATTATTATTATTATTGGTGTCTGTAAGTAACTACTGGGTTAAATGCATTGTTATCTGTAAATGCACTGGTCAGGATGCACCAGTTTACATTTTACATTTGACAGTGGCAGTGAAAATTATTTTTTTTTTCTTCACTGAATGAAGGACATCTTTGATGAATCATGAAATGTTGCCTATATGATGCCGCTTCCATCATAGAACATCAGTTCTGCTCAAACTGTAACATTTAGTTGACATTACCTTTTTCTATTTTGCCAAAATAATCTAGATTTAGGTGGTACAATCTATATTGCTGTGAATATAGGCTAACTTAAGTTTAAAAAAGAAAGAGGTATTTTAATATATTCAGCAGGGCAATCTGACCTCAAAATAAAATGACCGAACTTGTGGCCATGTGTCCGTGTTTCTGGTAGGGTAGGCTGCATTTGAAAACACTGTACAAGCTGCAGTGCCATCTTAGGTACTATATAGCCTTTCGCTCTACCCTTGCTGTTGTAATTTTCAGTTGTTCAGGACTTGTAAAATAATAGATGTACCTTCTGATTTCAACAGCCAGTTGTATTTTTTTTAACATCCTGTATGTATTTATTGTATATAAAGAAGGAAATATTATTTATAAACCACTGTGTACAGGTATAGTCATAATTTTGAACATTGCAATCAACAGTGACCGCTAGACTTTTTATGGCATGGATGGTTTGCATCATTGCAAATCCATTCGTTTTCACCAGGTCTGTGTGATTCTGCAGGGTTATGGGAGGGATTTGTTTTTTTTTTTTCATATGCTTGGAGATTCTACAGCAATCTTCCTCAGACTGTTTTATTTTGATACTCATGAAAAAAAAGATGTACCAAGTGTATGATGCAATTAAGCTCGAGTCACCAACTCTTCTCCTAGTCCATTAAACCCAAGCCATAACAATTCTGAGCTTTTGTTGAAGAATTATTACATTTTATCTGATTAATTGTAACCTTTCACTGTGTACCACATTCTGAAGTTTTAAGCAGCCTGTCTAAATACTGTTCTGACAAGATAGTGCTGCGTCTGTTAAGAACAACTTTGAATGGTATGTACTGAAAGCGACAGTCATTTAAAGCACATACTAACTTTGCTGGATAGATGTAATAGATGTATACAAACTGTACCAGAATGAATGAGAAAGGTCTAAAAATCAAAACATTTGGAAAATGTACCTGGACAGCACAAATATATATGCCATGTTTAATTTTGGTTTCTTTTCTTTTTAATTTTCTTGTATGGTATTTTGAATAGCTAACAAAATCACTGTGTAAAATATTGTTGCCTTGACCAAAGAGACAGATTGTTATTTTGATTATTTCATTGTTCCCAAATTAGCACAAACCACGAGTGAAGATGAATCAGAATTATGACATACTGTGCAAGTCTTTATTTTTATGAAGTTTATTATGCTTAAAAAAAATGATTGTTGCCTTAAATTCATTTTATTGCACCTCTGACATGTGATCCTTCTGGACCTCAGCATCAGTATCAGGTTTTTTGTTTTTTCAGTTCCTCTTGGAAAAGTGTATTTTTCACTGAGTGTTTACTGATTGTTAGAATTATTTCTATGCCGATTACCCTTTGTATCTATTCTGTGTAATGAGACAAATGCTTAGCTTATTTTTTTATCTGTGTGCTCTGTGATTAGCCATGTTAAATCCATTTAGCAGGTGATCATGCATCAAAGCAGCCTTTGTCTTCAAGCATTTCTTTTTTTTCTATGTGTGACAGTCTACAATATGGTCTAAATGTCTTGAACTTACCTTTGTAAGCTATGTTGTGAGCATACATCTAATGGTTCATTAACAGTTCTTCTGATATTAAATGTGAGTGAAATCATTTTTCCTCATATCCGGTCACCAGCAAACTTGAGAAGTTGAAGCAGAGGCGGGCATGGCATTCTTTAAACTTGGTGACATACATGCTCAATTTTTTTTGATGTCATTGAATAGTTAAAAGGAACACTCTTGTTTCTCTTGACCCTAAAGGTCATTTTTAGAGAAGTATCATGTTGAGTGGGGAGACGAGTGCAGCATGCCCTGCCCTGTGTTTGTTTGCTTGCGAACCACTCACACCACCAGGGGTCAGTTACGACATGCAGCGCGCAGTTAAATATTCATAAAGAGGTGCACATGGTTTAAAGTGTAAAACAGCATTAAATATGGTAGAGTGAAATATTGCCTTAATGAATTGCTGTTCTTAGTTCTGCTTTGTACTAGCAAACTGCCATGTGTTTAGGTCAAGTCTATATTCATGTGTGTGTCATGTCAACCTCCATGTTTTCGTCATGGCATTTTCCATTTCCATTTTAGTTTTACTGAATAAGAATAAATTCTCTCAAACGAAATAAGGTAAATGATCTGTAAAGGGAATGAGATTAGCTTTGTGTCAAACGAGGTGTAGACTCTACTAAATTTTATAAAGGTCAGGTTTGTTTAAAGCATAGTGCCATAACCCACGAACTGTGCTATGTGCTGCACCATTAGACGTCATAAAACTTGTCTTTCTAATGTTGACTTGACATTTCTGCCCAACTACACCAATCTGTTTGACACATTCATTTTTATTTTTTTAATCCTTGTTTTATGTGCTCTTCCCAACATTTAAAGACATGCAACGATGGATTTATGTGTAACTTTTGTGAGGTTGACACCTAACCATACATTTAGACACTAGTGTCCCTAGTGTCTTTTTCTTTTCTTTATTTCTGTTATTAAAGGAGGAAAATGATCACAAACCAAGAGAGACACATGGTGGTGTGATCCTATTTGTTCCGAAGCTCCATTATTGCACTGTTGTGACAATAAATCTGAACTCAAAGGGCTCAGATGATGGCTCTGTGTCTTTATTTAGCTACCTTAGTGCTGGCTTCATGTAACTTGTATCTGTTTCTGTACAAAATGGGGGGAGGGCAGAAATTCTGACCCTAAACTATACAGATGGCATAGTAAATGGTTTCTGTCACTGATGTCATCAAAACCTTTTTTTTTCATAGTAATTGAAAACATAGCACCTTGTGGTCGTGGCGGTGGTGGTAGTAGTGTTTGTGGTCAAAGCTACAGTTTACATTGTGTGAACATTATAAATGGACTTTAGTTTCTAAAAGTATTTGGAAAAGAAGTTGGTACAATAATTTAGACTAAATTTTCCTCCTGCTGTAGGGTCACCATTTCTGAGAGGATTTATTATGACAGTGACAGTATACTTGATGCATCCTAAATAATTTGTCTGTAGTCTAACCCCGAGCTCTTTTGTGTTGCAGGTGTAAGGAAGAGGTACCTGATTCGTTACACTAAGAGACCCAGCTACTGTGCAGGTTCCTACCCACCACCCAGGCAAATGGGAACCGAGAGCAAGTTCACTGATGCCCGGAGTAAAGCCATGCATCTACAGTGCATCTCCCTTAGACGCGGGCGGTGACCCGAAACAAAGCAGCAGGAACTACACTCTCTTACAGTGCTAATATATTCACAAAGCCACTCAGGTCCATAACAAACAATTGTAGTGTAAAAATGAGACATACTGTATACGCATATACTCACTTTTTTTGGGTTTTTTTTTTTTACAGCATTTGAAAACTGGTCAGCTGCCCTTTACATAGTGTTAGCATTTCATTACAAATGGACCAATAGAAATGATCCAAAACAGCTTGGAACGAAACCTTGTTACATTCATTTTAGAGGAATTTCCATATGTTTTCCTCCTCCTTACCACTGAAATAAAGTTACAATCATAAATGTGAGGTTTTGTTACTACAGTGACAATACAGCCTACCAAATGTGCACCTTTGCTACAACATTCATAATAAAAATACTTCCAACAAAACAGCTTTGCAGAAATTTGTATTTCTATGTCATAAATCTCTGAAACATGGAAAAGCCACAAAATTTCAAAAGTTTCATTGGGACAAGACTGAACACATGCAGATGGCTATCAAATGCAAGATGATGCAAACAATTTTTTTTTCAAAAATACTTCTATTTCTTTGCCTCCTTTTCTTCATCCTCCAAATGAATCAGGCGGTGTTCCCCTTTCATTAACCTTACACCTGGGAAAAAGTTATCAAAAATAGGACTTGTATTACAGTGCATCAAGGGATGAAGAGAGAAAATAGAGGAGCTATACAGAGGATGGGGAAGAAAAGGTGCACCTGGTATTAGCGGAGGGGAGTTGAGTACAGGCGTGTCTTTCCTGCGTGGCTTCTTTTGTCCCAGTTCATCCTGCTGATTATCCTTGGCACTGTGCTTCTGTCTGTCCATCTCACTGTCCTCATCTATAGGGACATAGTAAGTGGGGCTTGAGGGTAGCACATTCAAATACAGCAAATACAACATCTACACCCACAGACATGAGCTAGTGCGTAAGAACCACCTCACCATCTGTCTCAGTCTTTGTGCTTTTTAATGGATCTATCTACCTTTCCCCTTGCCTTTTGACCACTTTTTCTTCACAATGTTCAGTTTTCATCTAAAATAATGTCCAGTAATAAAGATAAACAGAAAGACGTATTTACATTCAGGCAGACATGAACACGCTGGTACTTACAGGGATGCTCTTGTGAAGCGAGTCTATGCTCTGCTGTCTCCGAGAGTGACCTCACACAGCCTGTAGACATGCTGATCGCCTGTTCACATATCAGATAACAGCACTCTCTCTCTCTGTGACTGCACCCACATTCATTATTTAGGCCCCAGTCAGTGCCATGGACTTTCACAAACATGCATGCGCACACATTTACTCCTAGTATGGTCTTTTTTCCAAAATATAAGAAAGGAATGGAAAAGAGTGAAGCTGATGTGTCAAGGTTGGTAGAGTATATTTCAACCAGAAATGAAAACAAACTTTGACTAAAGCATACATTTGACCAAATAAGACAATAAAAACAGACATACATGTCATATAAGTAATTTATGCCAAAAACAAAGTCTATATTTCAAAGAGTACTGTGACAGAAAGAGCAGAACTTACCACAGCAGTGCAAAGAGTGAGAGACAGAAGAGACTGGAAAGAAAACATCAAAGAGATGGGTTATGTAGTGCGGAGGAGGAGCTCCATCTCCATTAGTGGCAGTTGTCACGACGACAGAAGCTTTTATGATGTGTTGTGTATGAATATCAAAGGGTCTCTAATTAACCTATTTCAACAGTTTGAATTACTATTTTAACATGTTGAGTGGACCTCTATCGTGCAAAAAAAAGCAGAAAAGCAGGGAATAAAGTGGGTGTAGGGGCATGACAGGGGGCAAGCGTGGATTTGGAGTGACAGAGGGCAAGCGTGGACTTGGAGGGGAAAAAAAGCAGGAAAAAAGGAATTTTTATATACATTACTTACACTTCTCTTGCATTTGCAATTTGAACTTAAATGAATATAGATAATCATAAAACCCATTAAGAGAACAATGGACAGAATGCTAGAGGGAAATGCAATGTGGACACTGTTTGTGTATAACAAAGACACAGCAGTACTCATGGAGTTTGAAACAGGGGGAGAGCTTTGATGTCTGATACAACAGACGTGAATGGTATTTCCTCTTCAATGAAGTGTGTGTGGAGTGGCTCTGAATACGTCATCTGATGAGGTTTTTGAATTCAACAGTGAATTTTATTAAATTAGTAAATAAATGAACAAAACTAAAATTTGAAACAAAAGACCACTCTTATCCTTGGTGTCTTTTTAATAGCACTACTACTATTATTACTACTACTACCACCACCTCCACTACCACTCCTACCACTATTACCCCCACCACCAAAACCACTACTACTTCCACCACCAGCACTCCTACAACTATTACCACCACCACTACGACTATCAAACCCAGGACAACTACTACTACTACCAACTACCAACACTATCACCACTACTACTATTACTTCCATCATCACCACCACGAAAAAGATAAAGAACCTACTTTTGTTGGACTTAAAGAACAGATGTTTGCTAGTTAAAAAGTGGTTTGTTTGATCGATTGTTTATGAGTAGAAATTTAAATGAAGAGGAATCCAAACAAAGAAATACACACAACAGCAGATGAAAATGCTCTATTGTTTTTTGTTTTTTGTCAGTGTTCTTTATTGGTTTGAGAGGGATGATTTACAGGATGTCTCAGTGTCTCATGCTAAAAAAATAAATCAGTTGATAAAATATTTAAGAATAAAAAAAAATATTTAAATATCTCCAAAATACTACACCAAGGTGCACATTTTCTCTTCTCTCGACACTGAAAAACTGAAAAAGACAAAAGCAATAATATTCCTTTTGTTTTATCTAAAAAATAAAATAAACATAAATAATTAAGAACCAAGAAAACTGTGCTAAACATGAAGCATATAAGAGTTGTCATTATTTCACTATTTCATTGTGGCACCAACCTTTCATTCCAGTGAATCATTGCTGATGTTTACATCCTTTAACTGGAAAAAGAGCAGGGAGAACTACTTAAGCTGGTTAACACTTGATGTAGTAATTTAAAATAGATTTAATAAAGAGAATAAAAGCCTTACACTTTTAATAAATCCTACAAAGTCCAGCTTGTCAGCCTTGCTCCTGGGGCTCCATTCACCGTCGGGGGTCACATGTTCATCATTTATGGATTTCTGCATGGTGTCCACCATAGGCTGCAGGCAGCACTGAATGCCCACACTTCTACTGGAGGTGTGGACAGGGTGGTGTGTGTCAGAAGGAGTAATCCACAGCTGAGAGCACAACTGAGATTGCTCATCCAAAAGTCTGTTGAGCTTCTATAAAAAAAAAGTGTGAAAGAAAACCAATTCCATTGTTTCTGTATGCCATATCTACAGTTAGATTCGCAGTTGTAACTTTCTGTCTTTGGAGTTAATAACTGAATAAATGTATAGTAGCGTTACCATTTTAATGCCATCATCATAAGCATGAACCAGATCAGTGAGCTGCTGCTCCAACAACACAGCTTCCTGTTTGACAGCTGTCCTCAGCTCCAACACATCCTGCACCTCTGCCCTATAAGAGGTGGACACTTTCAGCAACGAAATTAATCTGTGATTCGTTTTAGAGTTTAAGTTAAACTTCATAGTCTAAAATGCTGTATATCCATCCACAAAAATTGTGGATATTAAAAGGAAGTTCAAAGAAAGTTTAATGCAAAATATATTGTTATTTCTCAAATAAAAGGTGCCCACAGATTTTTCTTGAATGTGTAAAGCCCGTTCCAAATAGTGTACAGTACAATGCAGAAGTCTTAAGCCACACCTCATTTCTTTATATTTTGAATCACCTTGTTTGTGCAAAAATTCTATCTGTGGTGTACTGAGTAGATTAAATTAAAGAAATGGGAACAAGTTTTTCCTAAGCTGCAAAGTGCCTAAAGATACAAGGTGCCTAGATTGAGGTGTCCTAAATTCTCAGCATTCAGCACCACCAATATACTAACAAACAAAACACATTCCTCTTACACTGGTCTGGTACAGGGGCTAACCTAAAAATGAGTTTTCAACAGTCCTGGAGCCTACATAAAAAATACAAGAAAGTCTGGCTTTTTGGAAACAACATATGAATAAATGCGGGATGGCTCAGGACCTTTACACAGTACTATGTATCATGAAAGAAAATAAACAATGTAAAGGTGGTGGCTTAATGTATTTTATAATAAAACACAACCACTTAACAGTACAGTTTACGAATCTGTCAAAAGTCTGTAGGACAAATACTGTACATTTATAAATAAAATTGTGTTTGACATTCCAAAATAAATATACATTTTCATTCCACATCATTTGAAGTGCACCTTTTTACTGTGTGAATATTTAATGACTAATGGGCAAAAAGAAATGCTCCAAAACTATTTGAAATAAAATCAATAGTTAACCCTACATTATATTTTAAAGAAGAATGGTAGTGCTGCCGTACAGTACTAACCTATGTGCGTCGGAAAAAGAGCTGAGCACTGATGTCTGCTCTTCCTCCAACCTCTCCTCGATTTCTGACAACACCCGCCGGAACTTCCTCATACATCTCATCATGCTCTCCAATTCATCCAAAGAATACTGCAGAAAGAGAAAGGACAGAGCAGGACTGTGCGTCAACCACTTAATGCTCAGGTTCTTCCGCGTGTTGGCAAAAGAAGCTTTTAAGTGTGTTTCTGAGTGGACTCTATGCAAGCGCTAGGGAGGGCAGAAGTGGCCAGACATCTCTGATCCTCTTTATAATACATGCAAATACACCATTCAAATGCAAAACAAATCCATTTATAAAAACCAACCCTTAGACTTTTTAATCTGCACTTGCCAGTTACACCTCCAATTTTTTAAGAAGTATTTGTTATAGCATTACAATGATCTAAACATCAACACAATGGATGTTGCTCTACTGTAATCAAAGAAACCAGGGGGACTTTAAACTCCACTAGAGAGGGACTTTGGAAGTGGAAGCATATCCTTGGCCAAATTGATTTTTGGCCACCTAACGTATCAAGTTACACCAAATTACACTGGAGGAAATGTGAGCTTTGCTGCTCATCTCATAAATTTGCCCTTGGGCTACCAATCTCTCTCAAAGCTATGATGTAACTCACTGGCAGGCTGGAGGCTGGGTGCAGCTGGCCCAGGCTGATGGAACATGGTTTCTGACTGCTCTTGTTCTGGCAGCAGCAGCGGCAGTTGTGGTCACAGGAGCAGCAGCACTGAGTGCCGGTCAACATCGTCCCCACCCAGCGCCTGTCCTCTTCGTATGATGTTCCCATGTCTAACGATGTGGAGCGGAACTGAAAATTCTGGAGGCCTTTGGAATTTTCCTGAGAGCACCACGGCTGAGGTGATGGGTCTGCTTGTTCCGATGGAGTGGGAGAGGTGGGACTGTGGAGAGAGTCCGGGAGGTTGTTCTCGTTGCCATCTGAATGGACCCTACGGGAAAAGGAGGCTCTTCCACTGGGAGACCCGGGGCCTAGGGAAGAGCTGTGACTAAGGTCTCCTCTCAGGGAGCTCTGGGAAACAGAGACCAGAGACGAGCGCATCTGCACAGAGACAGAGCGCCCAGAATATAGACCCCCACCACTGGTCTGATTGGCTTGTGTGGAAGATGACTCTTCATTTTGTGTAATGCTTGATTTGATGTCAGATAGAGATGAAGGAGATGATTTCAGAACCTTCATCTGAGAATCACCTTCTGGAACCACAACAGGAGGTGTACTTTCAGAGTCATCCTGTGCTACAGTACTTTCTTTTCCATAGTCTTCAGCAATCTCCTTCTGCACAACATGAACATCTACGAAACAATCTACGCAATCAGTGTCCTGAGTTTGAGTACTTTCTCTAACATGGTCTTCAGCTATGTCCTTCTGAGTGACATTCATGTCCATTAAACAGTCTACTTGGCCGGAGTCCTGTGATGAGGTACTTTCTTTAACACAGTCTTCAGCAATGCCAGTGTGGGCAATGTCTATCTCATCAGTGTCCTTTAAATGACTTTCTGCACCATCTGCTTCACTCACCATTGGCTGTCGGTGACTCTGTTGCTTTTCTGATTCAGTGTTTAAGTGTGTTTCATAGGATTTAGTGCGATGAATCAAACTCTCTGTGGAGCTCTGGGGATCTTGAGAGTGGAACCCAGTCTCTTGCTGTTCCACATTCTTCTGCTGACTGTCCATACTATTTCCTGACATGGCATTCAGCACCTGTCTCATACACAAACAAATACATATCCTCCTTAGGCAAGGAACAAATAAGCTTATGTTTATCTATAAATGTGAATTTTGTTCAAATGGCCCATATCATACAAAATCACATTTGCCTCCCTTATTTTAAATATAATAATTTGATGCGGTAAATAAACATTGCCAAAGTGTCAACATGTCATCTAGTTTCCAGTCCATACAATTATGATATGGAAACAAAGCTGTACAGCCTGTTTTTAATTGACAGATTTGTATACTATATATATCTTTCTTTAAATTTAAAGCTGCTTAGCCCTGCCTACTTACTCAGTACAGACAGTTTCAGCCTGGACTGCATTTTGCAGTAGGGTTTACAGAAAAGAGGTATTTTACATATACTAGTTTTACAGGCAAAGTAACGAAAACTGCTGGTTTAATGAAAAAGGCTAAAGAACAGGCTGGAAATTGGTTATTTAAAAATTTATTCTTTTTTCCTACATACAATTCCAGTTGGACAGAGGAAAAACTAAATACAAGAACAATGTGGGATATAGGCCATTTGAAATTAATTAAAAAGTAAATAAATATATAGATAAATAAATAATTACATACATACATACAAAAATACGTAAATAAAAAAGGTCCCTCTTTTGTGCCAAAATGACCCTCGGAGTACACTAATGCTGTTTCAGAATCAGTTATACAGACTGATTGATCATATTAGTTATATCTAAGAACCATACGTAATCATTTGTTTCTCAGAAGTTTGGTGCATTTTTAATAGTCTATGAAGAGCTCATTTCCAAAATGCAATAAATGATAAATTAAAAAAAAAATGAGTTTGTCATGCCATTTTGCTGTGCACTGAACCTATTCACTGCTCCATCAACATTTCATGCCAAAT
>JBBPCY010000007.1:13057337-13105444 GCA_037974405.1 Brachyalestes nurse
AGAGAGAGAGAGAGAGAGAGGGAGAGAGAGAGAGAGAGAGAGAGAGAGAGAGAGAGAGAGAGAGAGAGAGAGAGAGACAGACAGAGAGATAGTGTAGTGAGATAAAATGTAATTTTAGCATATGTAAAAAAATTTCAGACAGGCACCAGTTATCAGTCATTCACCACACTGTAACAACTCAGGAAATGAATAGACAAAAACAAAATATTGCTGTTTCTCAGGAATAGGCTTTACATGCGATCAAAGTCTAGATGTTTTCCAAAGAAAGTGGTTACTCACTGCGAACATCTGGATTCTCAATGTCCATGCGGTTCTTCTGTGCCTCTAAGAACAACTGAATGTTGATGCCTCGAGCCTTGGATTGGTGGTTGATGAAGCGGGCTGGGATCTTCACTGTAATATCTGGTTCCTCTGCCCCAAAGCCCAGGTCCAGCAGCAGTTCCTCTGGGTCATCCTGCCATAGGTTCAGTACATCCATGACACTAGAAAAGAAAAGTCACACAATTGGATACTTTCAAAACCTGTGGACTTAAAAGGTCTTCCACAAAAAAAAAACAAAAAATTACATTTAAAAAACAAACAAACAAAAAAAAAACACTAGGTACCTTAGTGCCCCAGAATGGGTCGAAAATGCTGATGTCAAACTGCTCCACCTGTTCAGAAGAGGTCTTGCTACTGGGGACCTGAAGCATGAGGAGACCATGATGCCACATTAGTGAATTCAGTCGCAGCAGTTTAACTGTTCAACGTTTACCTGCCACCACTAATCCTTATGACCATAAATCCTGTCTCCTATTTCACTCTCCTCATATCTTCCCCAACAACTTCATGCAAATCAGCTCACTGGCTAAGGAGGAGGCAGGTCAACGGAGTCTATATATTTGCATGGAAAATATTAGTCAATGGTTGCTGAAAGGTGTCATCCAACACATGCATCATAAATCACATGACTCTCATGATACTCCCTAAATGTAACACTTATGGGCAACAGGAACACCATAGTATTGAAGACCAATTCTGGACACGAATTAGCCCTGCACTGCAAATCCTACCATCTTCCTGTTTGTTTATAAGCTGACAAGCTAAACAACCAGGGAAACATCACAATAAAGTAAACATTGTTTTTAGTTTACTTCGATTAGATGATGTTTGACACTTGATTCTTTTATAAGATGTCCATGTATATGTCCAACTATTTGGAATAATACCTTTGGAAGCCAGCCACCGAGAGACAGCATTAAACAGGAAAGACATTCAAAGTAGACAATAGTAAAACATGCAAACTTGGAACTGAATAAATGTGCATAACCTAAACACATGTACACAGGAATTTCTCGATGGTTTCATCGAGTATACTCCCATAACATTTTGTCCTCGAAAGGTCTGACAGGAGAAGAGGAAGAAAAGAAACAGATCAAAGGACCTTACCTCAGAAATCCTTGTGATGTCCTTACTGGTCTACCATATAAAGATGCTTTGGAAAAATACAGAAAAGAGAGGTTGTCGTGTTAAACTGAAACACTGTCTGTAGCAATAAAACATCCTCTGAAACTCAGTCTCGCTGTTTGCTGTCATCGGAATAAGGGCAGCACAGTAGCTATATTAGGAAAGAGTTCTTCTTCTTCTTATTTTCATTCAGCTGTACTCTCACACCAAACCATCAAACTTTTTCCTTCATCTCTTTTTGGCATAATGTCAGGGACAAAGTGAGCCTGAGTGTCTTCTCATAAGAGCATCCCTAATGTAGGCCTCTCCTATTATGTCCCCTGTCCCTCTGCCAAAGTATTAGATATGTTTGATTCCGTGGAGCCCTGGCAATCCGTTCCATCTCCAGCGTTTCATTCCCTTTCTAAGACTCATGATCTTCTTGGCTGCCATTGTATAATCGTAGCTCCAGATCCATAAATGAGGCAATGCTTTACTGTGGACAGACAAAAATCTGTCCAGAAAGAGCCAAAAAGATTCACAGTAGATGTTTAATTCAGTTCTGAAAGAAAACACATCTAAATATGTTTTAAACAGATAAGTAGATATCTAAAGTGAAGACAAGAAGAAGCAGCTAACACTCAAAGCCAATCCACACAGGTTAGAGACACACTATATTCATGTACCTTCTCTGAAGTTAGCAAACAACAATGCCCCCAAAAAAACATACACCTGGAAAGGGAAACGTTCTGTTAGAAAAGGCCAAAAAGCTCCATGGTGCTTGTATTTTGGTCGGCAGCAGTGCTAACCCATCCCCATTAGCGGAACTAGTTTCCAAAGTCAACTGTGGAAGAACAGCATGCATCTCCGATCTCTTTGTTTACACTAATTTCTCAAACACTTCTTCCTTCTTACCTTGTTTCTTCCCTTCTTTACGTCATTTTGAGAGTTGCACCTGACACATGCAGTGCGTCTCTTAACGCTCATCTCAGTCAGAGGCAAGTGACAGCAGGGAACTGGTGTTCCTCACACCACGACGGTGTTTGGACAAGAGCAGAGTGTTCTCCTCAGCTGGCTTAAACATCCAGACATAGAAGTGAGGCTTAACACTGTCTCCCTGAACCATTCCTCCTGCCCTAGCCCTCTCCGTCTCTCCCCGTCTACCAGAAGCAGCTGACTACCCATGTGCACACATCCCAGTGTTGTGCCAACATATTTCCCTCTAACATAAATAAACCTGGGCTGGGAAACGAGTCTATTCTGTGTGTTCACGACTATGAGAGTTCAAATGATAGACCTTTGGGCATATTTCAGATAAATCATTGATATGTTTAAACCAAAACTCCTATTTCAGTCCAGAATTTCCTTTATCCTTACTTGTCACCTGAACAATTCAATACAATACAGCACAACACAGAGAACAGGTTTACCTTCAATGCCCAACGCTAAGTCATCTTCAGAACTGGCATTCCTCTTCAGGGGCTGAACTATAAGCACAGTGGCATTGTTTACTTTACAGCATATACAAAACCAATTACAGTGTAAACTAACAGTCAGGCAATTTAAATCCTGGACTCGACCATTTAAGTACAATACAGTTTTAGTACAGTTGTTCAGGAAAAGATTTAAACTGATTGAACATACCTCTTTGATATGCTGTTGTTTGTTATCTTTATCTCTAATCTAAAACAAGGACCATTATAAACTGGACTATACGCATTACATAATTCTGAGTGACAAAGGCTAAACCTGGACTTTTAGTGCTGATAAAGCCGATTAGATCGTGTTACAGAGTAAAATTTCCAGTCCAGGGTTGTTGCTGGACTACTTTGCATGTTGTTTGACTGGATCAGGCATGCAGAGCCTCTGTGGCTTCTGGGAAGGGTTGCAGAATGGAAAGGGAAAATGTGTACATTTGTAAATGTGTATGTTTATAAATGTGTACATGTTTGTAAATGCACTTTTGAACAAGCATACCAGTAATGTTTTATATTTACATCTCACAAATATAAATAGTCTATATTAAACATGCAGATGTCCAGTCAGCACGCCACTGGCAAATATACCAGTGGCAGAAGTAATATGATTCTAGCAGCGTCTAGTGAACTCTTACCTGGAGTGTCCTGAACCAACTCAGGTACAGCATCTTCCCTGAAGAAGGAAGTTAGAGTTTTAAAAATTCAAAAACATAAATTTGTCTACCCTTTAAATCTCATCAGGAAACTCAGTAGAAGAATGCAGCCCTTGTAAGTCACGTCTCATTTGTCAGATTTCAAAAGTACTGGTGTATTTGTAAAGAAAAGAAATATGTGCTCCATAGGAGAATCAGTACTCACTCAGTGACAGAAAAGAGCCATTTCTGAATACTGTCTTGAGTATACTTTTCTGTTGAAAAGAAAGAGTAAAACAGATGAACACTACAACTCTCTATTTGTATTCTCAGCGAATGTACACTTTTCATTTGAATCAATGGTCACTAACCAATGGCAGGTATATGGCAGGTACATTCCTTCAGACCATCCCTTACTTTTACAGAAGTGAAATGCAGTCGACACGGCCTCTGAGAAGTCATACCTCTACTGGGGCAGATGAGTGGCTGGATAACAGGTCTGTCATTTAGCCCACTCCATCTGCTTTTGGAAGCCAGTAGTCTGGCCCTTTTATCGGACACATGATCAACCGCCATCCCTGTCGTCACAAAATCCATCACAGGTCACGCTCCTGCTACAGCCATAGTTTGCAATTAGCAAACACCTCACACACCACTCGCCTCTGCTTGAGTAAACAGAGAAGGAAAGACAGATGCAAATGGGTCAGATCAGAGTTAAGCAGAAGTCACAGCATAGCCTTTCCTTCCTTTTGCTCAGAATGGTCATAGTTTCCTGCCACAGTATTTATCAAGGCTGAGCAGCTATAATGAAATGAAGCAGGATATGGCTCAGGGTTAAGTTATGAAACTTACAAGATAGCAGCTCTTAGCCGCTGTCGTCCTATATGTGAAGGCTTACACAATGGTGTAACTGCTGGTAGTGTAGGTGGAGCCAGCATACTGGGGTTTGTTGCAAAGGGTGACAATATATTTATTAGACCTCTTATTCTCTTACGTATGCAATTTTACAGTTAATATTCTATTTAAATGTATGTAAACCTGATTGAAACATGACTACAGAGAAGAAATAACAAAATTACAGTTGTATTTTCTATACTGATTAAAAGTCATTTTCTCATGGGGGACTCAATATAATTCTCCTCCCTAATTGACAGATTGATTGGTGGATGATTAATTGTTGATTGGGACACCATATGATCCTAGATACACACAAAATATTATTTCAGTCATTGGCTACTGGCTTACAGTGGTCCTTGAATCTTTGTGAATCCTTTAGAATTTTCTATATTCCTGCACAAGTATGAACAAACCATCATCAGATTTATCAATTATTTATTTACTGAGGACAATGATCGAATATAACATAATAATGCATTTTATTTTTATTTTTAGTTGCCTTTCAAGGCACTCTAGGATGCCTTACAAGAACAGAAAAACAATAAACAAATAAAATAACAATATGTAAAATAATCAAATATAACAATAATTACTTAAAATGGTATACTGATTAAGACTGGGATCAAACAGTATATAAACATTTAAAAACGTGTGTTTTAAGATGTGATTTAAAGGTAGAAAGTGAATAACTGTTGTGGATATCATAAGGAAGAGAGTTCCACAGGCGAGGAGCAACCTGGCTGAAGGCTCTAAACCCCATGATAGTCAAGCGGGCAGAAGGTATAGTGAGACTGATAGAGGCAGATGATCTAAGAGAGCGTTAGGTATGGAGACCTGCAGAAGATCACAGAGATATTAGGGTGGCAGATTATGGAGTGTCTTAAAAGTAAGCAGTAAAATCCTAAAATCAACACGCTATATAACAAGTAGCCAGTGGAGCTACTGGAGGACAGGGGTAATATGTTCAATGGAAGACGTTCTGGTAATTATACGGGCTGCTGAATTTTGAACCAACTGTAGCTTGCGACTAATTTTTTGTTGGAGACTAGAGAGAATAGCATTACAGTAGTCAATGCGAGATGTAACCAAAGCATGTACTAAGATGCCTGCACTAGCAGAAGTAAGAGATGGACGTAGTCGATTAAAATTGTGCAGATGAAAATATGCAGAGTGAGTGAAATTATTGATGTGTGCTTCAAAAGGTAGGGTACGGTCAAGAAGAACACCCAGATTCTTAACCTGAGGGACATAGAGTTGTCAATAGTTAGATAAAAGTTGTTTCATTTGGCCAATGCAGCTTTTGTACCAACCAAAAGAATCTCAGTTTTATCATGAATAAGTTTGAGAAAGGTGGTGGGCGGAAGGGTGGAATCAGGCTCAGTAGTGAGATCGAGCTAAGTGTCATCAGTGTAACAGTGAAATTTGCTAAAAATATGACCCAGAGGCAAAAGTTAGATAATAAATAGAAGGGACTCAAAACAGAGCCCTGCGGAACACCTCTAGTAACTAAACAAGAACATGAACTGAATTGCTTTAAGTGAACAAATTGAGTTCGACTGGAGAAATACAATTTGAACCAAGTATGAGGGGTGCCGGTAATTCCTATAAAAGATAATCTCTCCAGAAGAATATTATGAGAGACAGTATCAAAAGCTGAAATTAAGTCCAGAAGAACCAATAGGGTTAGAACGTATTTATGAGTGGTAAACGTCTGTTAACCTCTAGCATTAGCAGTTAGTTTGGAGCTGAAATTTGAGCCAAGTGCTTTCAATCAATGAAACAAGCAGGTGAAAGTGGAAACCCAGTTTAATTTAAAGAACAGGGATCCACCATAGCCTGATCTTCACAACATGGATGTGATACATAAGTGTATCATAAAGTTGTTGATGCTCATCAGGCTGGAAGAGATTACAAAATCATTTCTAAAGAGTTCAGACTCTTCAGTCTACAGTAACAATGATTAGTGTCCAAACAGAGGTAATTCAATACTACTGTTACCCTCCTCAGGTATGGTCGAGTAACAAAGATCACTCCAAGAACAAGACGTGTAATAGTCCAATAGGTCACACAAAAACCCAGGGTAACTTCTAGGCAATGAAAGGTTTCGCTCACATTGGCTAATGTTAATGTCAGTCTGTTTAGTGGACAGAAAACAGACCTTTTAGGTTTTAATGGGCAATGTAATGTCTAGAAAACAAAACCTGAAAACACTGTATTTCAGCATAAGATCCTTATCTAGTCTGTGAAACACTGTGTTGGTAGTATCATGGTTTTGGGCTGTTTCGCTGCATCTGAAAGAGCGTTTGCTGTCATTGATGGAACAATACATTCTGAATTAGACAACAAGGAAATGACCCTAAGTCAATCCAAAGAATGGACAAAGAAGAAGGTAAAGTTTTGGCATGGCCAAGTTAAAATGTGGATCTAAAATCAATAAAAATACTACAGAAGGACCTCAAGCAAGCTGTTCGGGAAATCCACCCACATCCCACTGTTTCCTTACAGAGGAATGGGCTAAAATTCCTCTAAGCTGGACTGATCAACAGTTACTGGAGAAATACAGTTGCAGTTAGTCACCAGATACTCAGAGCAAAAGTTTTCCCACTCACATATTTGTTATATTGATATGTAATATAATTTTCCTCAATAAGCAAATATTCAGTAATAATATTTGTGTTTCACTTGTTTAGTTTTGTCCTCTTTATCTACTTTTAGAACTTGCATGACAATTTATGTTTTAGATGATATGGATGCAGAAATAGAAAACATGGTAAAATGTAAAATGTGTCCTTAAGTATGAAAAACACAAACACACAGAAAAGACAACATGGGCTGAAAACATCTCCACATTTATAAGTTTTCTAGGTAATATTCAGCTTTTACATTTTTACCAGGCTTCATTTAACGATTTTACAAATACAGTTAAGTTGCTGACCTACACAAACTACAGTGCGTGTGTATTTATATTTAATCAAGCATCAGAGTCATGTCTAAAATAACATTTTCAACACATACAACAGCTCTAGGCCCTAATGGCCCTGGCCCTGGTGCAGCTGAGGGAGAGTTTAGTCAGAGGGTGCCAAAGTAAACTCACCTTATCTCATGTCCACAAGACTTCGCAGGTAACACTTCGCTGTTCCAGCAAGAGCGTCCAACTGTTAGCAGAGACCAAAGCCATGCTCATATTTACTGTTGCTTGCTTACTTCCTGCTTTGCTGGCTCGGTGTGTAGTTTGGCTTCTGGCCTGCAGGTGAGACATCTATGCAAAACAGTTGACATAAAAACCGTTGTGTGTTTTTATGCTTTTGTTAGACGGTACATTTGTCTAATTATGTGTTCTTTATTTTAAGAGTTGTTAGCAGAATGAGGCGATTTATGATGCGTCTTGCTGTGCTGCATTTGCACCAGCAGGTGTCAATAGAAGACCACTGGGAAACCCACCAAGCAGTGACGGTCACACTGTGCTGAGTTACATAGGTTTGTTTATTTATGCATGTATTTATTATTTGTGACAAAAGGTGAACAACAATATGAGGGTCTAAATGTCTAAATTATGTTCAAATAGCTCAGGTTATAGTGGAAGTGTATACTGAGTGTATTGCAAAACATGCTGCTGTTCTGTTTGTCATGTCATCTTTTGAATGATTCATCAAATATTTTAAGCCTGTGTACAGAATCAGAACACTTCACAGGTTTTGAACACAAATAAACTCTACTCCTACAAACACTCACACACACACACACACACACACACACACACATACACACACACACACAGATTTGCCCTGGAACTACTTTTCTGCTTGCAAGAACAGAATCTTACAGTGGAGTCTATGTCCTACTCTGGCAGACAAAAAATGCCACCTCTCTGTAAAACATATGTGAAGAAAACAAAAGCGCAGAATAATTAAGCAGCATTCCATGAAATTTGTTTATAATGGTACACATTCTTGACGCGACATGAATATTTGAACAGCCAGCAACTGCTAATTTAATCATTCAACATCTGTTCTGATTACTTCAGCTTCCACACCGAGCTTTGTCTAAAGGCATTAGGGCTCTGGGAGAGAGTCTTAGTGTGCATGAAGAGAAGAAAACCAGCCAACGGTAACGCTGTAGACCTTTTCTTTTTGTGCATTATTCCTGTTCGTCTCTAATAATTCTGTGAGATTTATTTGACTTCAAATGATTTCCTTGGTAAACAAAAAAAAATGCTGACCCTGATGTGTCCTTGTGTTAAATTGGCAGGTAATCCCTTCATCTGTTCCCTCCCCTCAGGACACTGTGTGCTTTTTCAGTTCAATTTATTCATCAAGTTTATATATCCATCACATACGAGTACCATTTTGGAAATATCATGTGTGACTATGTGTTAGTTTGTGGTCCAGTTGTCAAGGATCTGTGCAACAAGGAGGTGGTGGTGGTTTTGAACGTGGCGTTGTGTTCTCACTGGTTTTGGACAAGGCCTCATACAGCCTGTCTGTGGGTGGGATACACAGACCCTGGCGAGGATGGCGGGTGGTCACGGGGTCCAGATCATGACTAATACAGACCCCAACCAGGCTGACCAGATGGGGCCATCAGATTGGCTGTGAAGAGGAGCAGGCCAAAATTTCAGTAGTGGCAATAACAAACGCAGAGCAATGGCAATGTCACTGTTACATAATTACTTTGCTCAAGCTACAGCCTTCAAAGTGGAAATGCGGGTGGGTACGACAGACATTTCCACACACAATTGCTGTAACTGTAGTTGAGAGCTGAAAATAAAGACCTGTTCTGAGAAATACCCCAAAAAAAGACTGTTTTGGAATATAAAGAGTCTATTAAGAATATGGTTCCTATAGGTTACCACAGTCTTACAGAGCACCAAATACTTCCATGCTCAGGTCTGAGACATTCTTCCAGAGTATTTACTGAGTGTGCTGTGGCTGGTCAGATTAGCACAGCCATCAGAGGGCAGGCAGGCAGGCAGCCATGTTGCCAGAGCCTTGTTTTCCACTGAATTCACAGGACCCACAGAGGGAAGGAGAGTGGAGATGAAATTAGGGCTTAAGTGGGGACAGCTGCCTGCTGAAACCAAGGACATTTAGGCCCATTCCTGAGGGTCCAGCAGTGGCCACGCGTTCCAACACCTCTCTAGCTCAAATCTCCAAGCAGTGGTACCAGCAGAGGTTAAATTAGTTACATCAAGGAAGAGATTACTAGAGCCAGATGGTTTGGTGCACAAGTGGAACAATGTATGAGCAACGCTAAATAGAACAAATGTGAGTAAAATTACGTGTGTGGGGGGGCATGCATGTATTAAGATTTTTAAAGCATACAGACTTTCTTGTCTGTGATTAATCGTGCAAAATAATAATCATCAAATAAGTTAGCGGTTACTGAAAAACAAGCAATTCCAAAATAAAAATGTGTTCATGTTAGAGAGCATAAGCACTCACACAGATTTGTGTTTCAATTTGGGTTTGAGTGTGCTGTATCATTTGCATTTGATGCCCCTTCTTTCTCAAAACTACTCAATTTCCACATGGATCATTAGCAAACACAATTAGACAGCAAGACTATTAGCTGCCAAGGGCTTAATATAATACCTCCATCGAAAGAGGACAGCTGTCGCTAAGATAAGAAAATAAGAGTCAAGTTAGGGCTATAGCAGTGAGCAGAGAGGTGCCCAGAAATGATGCTTTTACATAGCACAAGTCATAGCTCAGGAACTTCTCTCTCTCTCTCTCTCTCTCTCTCTCTCTCTCTCTCTCTCTCTCTCTCTCTCTTTTCCTCTCTAGCTATCTCTCTTTCTCTCTCTCTCTCTCTCTCTCTCTTCCTCTTCCTCTCTATATCATTCTCTCTCTTCCTTTCTATCTCGCTTGCTCTCTATCACTGTCTCTCCCTTTCAAACACATACACACCCTCTTGTTCTCACTCTGCTCTCTATCTCACTCTTACTCTCTATCTCTCGTTCACACACATACACACCCTCTTGTTCTCACTCTGCTCTCTATCTCACTCTTACTCTCTATCTCTTGTTCACACACACACACTGATTCTTACTTAGCTATCTCTCTCTCTCTCTCTTTCCTGTTTCTTAAGAGTGTATAATAAGTCACAATGAAAGGGTAAAAATAGGATTGCTTCCAAAGTAATATTTGTTGTGCATCTCTCAGTGCAACGGGGTGCCATTCCAGTTTAGACAATTAGATAAGCTTGGGAAAGCGTCTGATGGCAAATGATGAAATGACATTCAAAGAACCAGCTGGGGCCACACCAAGTCATAATACTCTCATATTACCACAACATAAGAGCAACATCTAGGACATGGAGCTGTGATCTATATAGCTGCACTCATACATACACATTTATATTTTCTTGACATTCAAGCTATTTAATTCTGACAAATTTTAATTATTCTTATAGCTGCTTTTATGACTGTTACATTTCACACTGACCAACAATTCTTTAGATCCAAGCAATGGTCAAATGTGTAATAATGCAATTGAAAGATTTTGATTAATTGCATTGTGACAAAGTTTGACTGTGACTGTTATTCTCCTTATTCGTCTCCAACTTCAGTGAAGAAAGTCTCTTCTGGTCCCACAAACGATCAAATGCAGTGTGGAGAGAATGGTGCAGGGTAGTTTCAGGCTCCAAATTTCACAGGCCCCTTGCAGATAGGTGCCAAGAAATATGCAGGAAGAAGCCAAAGTTGTGATGAGGCAGGAGTCCCTAATCTTGACTGGGCATGGACTGCATGGAATAGGACAGCTCTGGCCCAGTACCTGGCTCCAAAGAGACTGGGAACACGGCAGGTAGCACCAGTTTCCCCAGCATTTATGCCAAACATGTTAGTGCCTAACTTACCTGCACACTCCCTTCATCATGTAGTTTTCGGCAGTTACCCACACTCTAAAGGTGAGTCTAAAGGTTTAAACAATTTTGAAATAAATTAAAAGTTCTTTACCAGCTTCAGGGTTCTATCAAGAGCATTTGCATTATGTGGAGGATCTTTAAGAGTTAAAAACTTTCAAAATTTTTATTCTTAAAATAGTTTTTTAAGAGCTGTGATGAAAGGTGGTACAGCGGGTGTTGATTTCGTGTCGGGCGGCCAAGGGTACTTTATGTATGGAGTTTGCATGTTCGGCAATTTCCACTGGGTGTTTTGGTTTCTTCTCACAGTCCAAAGACATGCCCGTTAGGCAAATCCTAAATTGCCCCAAGTGAGTGGATGTCTGTGTGTGTTCTGTTCTTCAACTTTTGCCCTAGGACCTCTATGACAGGCTCTGCAATCCTGGTTAAGGATAAGTGACTGAGGTAATGGATGGATTACCTTCTTTTAAAACACATTCCCTGAAAGAATCTTTAGGGAGCCAAAAATAATTCTAATATCTGTAATGCAGAGAAACCTTTCAGACAACCTTCCTTAAAATGGCAACAGCTACTGACTGACATCAGCAAGACAGCAACTGAGCTGTCCTGCAGGACTGCAGGTGAGCCAAACAGCGGGAACAAAACCGTGTCTGATGGACATATCTGGCACAGTCCTGATATCAACAGCACTTGCATCAACATTTCCTGGCACCATGCATGCCTTCCCTGTTCGTGCTCAAACACACACACACACGCACACACACACAGACTGACAAACACACATTCAAGCTCACTCACCACTTTGTTATTACCATCTTATGCTCCCTAGAATACAACCCAAAGTAGCATCTTAATTTGTGATTTTAATGTTTTTGTTAACTTATTTATTTTGCTATTTATTTGAAATATGCCCAGAGTCAGAACTTTTGCTAATAAAATAGGTCTAATACTTTTAATATAATATAACATAATATAATGAAGGTGAATGCTGTGTTACATTTTTCATCTCATTTGCACACTTTTGTGTTCCCCGGTGTCAGGGAAGCAAACTCATTATCTTATAATAAAGCCTCAAATTGTGTTCACAGTAAGAACGATGAAATTAAACGATTACATTCACAAGAGAAATGATTTATAGCTCATTGCAGAAAATCCTATCTGGCTCAACAAGAGGGCATATTCTTTAGGAAATAAACGTTTTCTCTGAACCATTTTTAAAGCAACAGTTTCCACTGCGTGCATTCCTTCTTCTCCTCTGAGATATTTACATTATACATTTTTAAAAGCGTATGCATTATTCATGTGCCACACTGTCTAACCATTAACACAGTGACAGCCTTACACCTGGGTACCTATCTGCGTCAACACTCCTGCTTTTATTTTATCATATTTTATCACAGGAACAACATCAAACCAGAGTTTACTCACATTAAAATTGATATGTGAAAAAACATAAAAACAGTCTGTTCTGACCTATAGACCATTTTTTTACACTCCAACATAAATTAAAGAAATGTCTTACCAACTCAAAGAAGCTGTATTGAAAAGTACAATTGCAAAATATAATAAAAGCATTGTAATATCCTGCTACTAGTCTGATACCGTCTCATATACAGATGAAATCCTTCCCCTGCTTTAGGCCCTCTCCCTCCGGACTGGTTAGTGGCAGGGCTAAGCAGGCAGCCGAGACTCAAAAGGCCATCTTTAGCAGAACTGCCTATCTCAATGAGCGTCTGGTTTGCGTGTGTGTGTGCGGGCGCCACTTGACGTGTGAACATCAGTGCCTTCATTTGCAGCCTGGGCCTGGCATCCCTATGTCTTTAAAAGTTGATAATGTGTTAATTAAATCACTGGCAGACAGCGTGTCTGATACGTGTGCTCTCCATGTGAAAACCCCATTCCTCCTCTTTTTGTCTGCTGGGTCTGAGGACTGAGCTGCCGGGGAGCGGGCATCAACTTCAGTCACCGCTTTTTTTTTATTTTTTTGGGTGGGTGGGGTGGTGGCTTTTTTCTCTATTCTTTTTTTGGCAGCAGGCAGAGTCTATTTCTAAGTGTGCTTGCTAAATTTTTTATGCGAAATGGGGCCGGGCCTGCACTCTCTCCTTTCTCCTACACAATGATTTATCGCCCAAAAAGACCAGAGAACTAATTAACAGAGTAATTAATTAATATGAATTTGCATATTTGCATTTGCAATTAGTGCAGTCAAGTGATTAGTCTGAAATGGGAAGTTTGACTCATCAGATGTTGGTGTGTGTACTGGACCAGAAAGCCCGTCACCAGCTGAGGCATTGGGGGGGATTTATGTTGTTGTTGTTGTTCTTATGTTATTGTGGGTTGTGTATCTGTCTATGTCTGTACATGGTATTTTAACAATACATTTGGAAATATAAACTACCATTGTGTGTATCAAGTGCATAGGCTTATGATCACTTGCTCTGACTTACTCCTTCATTAATCTCTTTGTTTTAATCTCATTACACTAGATAGGTATGGCCAGTCTTTCTGGAACCACAGTGAGTTGCACAGTACTTTTTTTACTCTTTGGTCACATGGTTTTACAACATCAAGTTAAACAACAGAATAATCACAAACAATAATTGTATGTGTGTTTTTGTTTGTCATGTATGCACAATTTGGCATTTTCGGACTGCCTTTCAAATCTGAACAGGGTAGCACCTGGGGCATATTCAGGAACTCGGGTTCTGATATGAATAATAAATGAGAAGGATTATGTGTGTGTGTGCGCGTGCGTGTGTGTGTGTCTGTGTGTGTGCATGCGCTTTCACAGATAATGGAATGTATGGGTGTCATGTCTCAGCATGGAAAGAGTCACAGTTCTGGCCAATTACTGCTACAAGAAATGGCCAGATGCACAAGTCACCAAGGCCATCAGACCAAAATCTGTCAATATCTCTCTCTCTCTCTCTCTCTCTCTCTCTGTTTCTTTTTCTCCTTGTGTCTTTCTCACCCAGTCTCTCTACCCCTCTTAACACATGCACTTTCTTTTTCTATAAGAAGGGGAAAAAGCTTGGGGTTTGGATGTCCTTCAGACTTTTCCCACTTAGAACAGCTTAAAATGATTATGTTCAGAATCACATGCAAGACACAATCACCGTCTCGCATTCATTTTCCACATAACCTAAAATATTTCAGCACCACACTTTTCTCTTCTTCTCTCACCTCTTCCTCAAGAGTCCAGTTTTCTTTTCAGTGATTTCTCTTTGTCCAATCATCTTGTCTTCAACTTCAGATTTTCAACTGTGAGATTCAGAACTAAGCTCAGTTAGTTGGCAACGCCCTTGATGGGTTTGACCCGGCAGACAAGAGCCATCAATCATCCAGCACTTGCTGTCACCAAGCAATTTAGCTATTTTATTTTTTTTTAAAAACAGCTACAGTAACAAACTGACACAAAATTATTTAACTACACTCATCAAAATGATAACGAAAGCGGGTTATTTAAAACATTGAAAAAAAAAGTTTAGTGCTTTAAAGAAATATTTGGGTAAATTATGCCAGACTGACCCTTTCTCAAGTTTAAAACTCCTTCGTGTGCTGTAAATATTGTTTAAACAATCAAGGTCAGAGCCACGTGACCAAACCATGAATCATTTAGGAATATTTATTTTTAAGAGTGTGAAGTCTGTGTAATTTAAAATGCTATATTTAAAATAAAATACAAGTGTTTCCTTTTATATTCTAAAATATACCAGCTTATTATTACAAAAATATAAATATATTGTATATATTGCTGTATATACCCTGTCCTATTTTTTTGGCCCTTTAAGTCCGACACAGGAGCTGAAATTTGTGGTGTTCTGATATTATTTCCCAGTTACATCACACCAGTTTTCAAAAGAATGCCTTTACCATACACGTCATCTGATTATGTCGGCTGTTTCTCTGTCGTTCCTGGGCTTTTTTTCTGTGCTTTGCCTGTGCTGCCCTGCTACAGGCATGCCAGATGATCAGGGAGGCATCACGTACCCCCTGGGACCAAGTCACGTGACAGCCGCGGCCACGTGACGTCAGCGGCAGATGGCATGGGTACCAGCTCTGGCAGTTGGCATCAGTGTCATTTCTGCGAGAGCGAAAAGAGAGCGGCGGGGAGGCGAGAGGAGCGCTTGCGCGCGCACACTCACACACACACACACACACATACACGCACACACAAACACACACAAGCGTACACGCACACACCCGGAGCAGCGTAGAGAAAGTTGTACACGCCGAGGGAAATGGAGACTGCTTGTTGACCCCCCCCCATACCAACCCCCCCCAGACAAAATACAGGTACAAATGAACGCTCTCTCTTTGTGTGTGTGTGTGTGTGTTCAGGATGCCTGTGCCATGCACCCCCACCCCTCCATTCTGAGGAGTAAACAATTTGCGAAGGGGGAGTGGAAACGATGGAACAGGTTGAAGGTGGCAGACGCGCAGGACGGTGCTTTTAGGCTGCTGTGTGTGTGTTTGTCTTGTTTGGAGTGTATACTGATATCAGGGGCAAAGTAGACTGATTTTTTGACTGAGATTTCTGTGTTTGAACGACTGTAGCTCCACACCACAAAACCCCTTAGAGTGTCTGGTGGGTCATTTGTTTGGATCATTTCTGTCCCGGGGTCCAGTAGGACTTAAATGAACATTGTAGGTGTTCATTCAACACTGTCTATGACAATTAAAAACTTTAAAAACTGTAGGCGTTTACTCAGCTCTGGGGGGGTTGTTCTGGGCGTGTGGCTGTGTGTGTGTGTGTGTGTGTGTGTAAGAATGCATGCTCCTTATCCAGAGATCTCCCCCAAGCCTTGTTCGCCATACAACGTTAGGACAGGCAGGACAGTAATGGCTGTGTTTGGTAAATACCGTGTGAAGGAGCTGTATTGTTGCTAGTAGACACGACACTGGATTTAAACGTCTGGACGGTCACCCTGTGCGTTTTTGTGGTTTTGTTTATTTTGTGATTTTATTTATTTATTTTTCTAGCATCCCCTGCCATGCTGACATTACCGTTTGACGACCAGGCGATGATGGACGCGCAGTTCGTCTCCAACTTCCCGCGCGAGTGCGCGGACGGCGGTGCCTTCAAGAAGGAGGCGCGCGACCGTCTGAAGGCGCTGGAGGATGACGGGTCGGAGCGGGACGAGGACGAGCGGGACGAGGGGCCCGAGGCGGAGATGGAGGAGGAGGAGGAGGAGGAAGAGGAGGAGGAGGAAGGGGGCGCGGCGCGGCGGCGAGGCCCGCGCAAGAAGAAGACTCTGACCAAAGAGCGCATGGACCGCGTAAAAATGAGGCGCATGGAGGCGAACGCGCGCGAGAGGAACCGCATGCACGGTCTGAACAACGCGCTGGACAGCCTGCGCAAGGTGGTGCCCTGCTACTCCAAGACGCAGAAGCTGTCCAAGATCGAGACGCTGCGCCTAGCCAAGAACTACATCTGGGCGCTGTCCGAGATCCTGAGCACGGGCAAGCGGCCCGACCTGCTGAGCTTTGTGCACACGCTTTGCAAGGGCCTCTCGCAGCCCACCACCAACCTCGTGGCCGGGTGCCTGCAGCTGAACGCACGCAGCTTCGTGGGCGAGGCCGGCGCGGACGCGTCCTTCTCGTCCACCAGGTCTCCTTACGACGCGGTGTACGCGGCTTACCACGGCGCGGAGGAGTCGGCGGCTGCAGCGGCGGCTGGGGCGCCCCCCATCGGCGGCCACCACCATCACCACCCTCACCACCACCATCACCACCACCACCATCACCACCACCACCAAGACGGCGTCAAGGCCTTCAGGCCGTATGGCTACTGCGGGGCGTACGAGGCGTTCTACGACAGCACGTCGCCCGAGTGTACGAGCCCACCCTTCGAGAGCGCGCTCAGCCCCCCGCCGCCGCCGCCACTCAGCTTCAGCGGCATCTTCTCGCTTAAGCGCGAGGAGGCGGCGGCCGAGTACGGCAAGAGCTGCCACTTCGGCGCGCGGGGCTACTGTGGTAGCAGCGGAGGCAGTGTTGGAGGCAGCGGGTCTCAGACACAGCTCCCGGGCCGCCCCGCGCTCAGCAGCAGCAGCAGTGGAGGCAGTGCTGGAGGAGGAGGAGGACACGGCAGAGCTGACCTGCACTTTCCCTACGACCTCCATGTGCGCGGCCAGTTCTACCCCGTGCAGGACGAATTAAGCACAACTTTTCATAACGGATGAGAAAAAAGTGTGAAAAAAACATGAACATAAAAAACAGTGTAGGAGCAACCTCTCTTCACTTTCACTCTCTCTCTCTCTTTATCTCTCTCTCTCTCTCTCTCTTGTTTTTCTTTTTTTCTCTTTCCAGCAGGGTAATTACTGAAAATAACGAACTTAACCCGCACATGTATTATTTAACGTCGTTCTGCATTATGGGACTCTTTTAGGTGGCGTGTGTGTGAGTGTGTGGGTAGGGGGTGTCTCTGGTTGTGGGCCAACTGATGTTTTATGCATTTGATTTGAAAGGAATGGAGCATTTGCTTGGAGCAAACATTTTTGGCGTGGGGAGCTCTTGAGAGAAATATACGTACGGTTTAATTTACTATCATAACCCACAGAGCACTAAAAATTAAGTAATTTAAAAGACCACCGTGCTGATGTAAACGAAAGGTATAGCGAACAATTAAAGCCACAGTGTTAATGAAAGGGGAAGACCTAGCACACGACCATAATTGTGTGTATTATTCCAAGTCTAGTATTTCATCTGTGTGTCAACCAATAAGGTCCGCCCACCCTCCATCTCATTTATGTGTCAGTTTAAAAACAAACTTGTCCACAGGAGCCGGGAGGAAAATGTAATTTCGAGGTGTGCAAATTAATTCTGTAGAAAAAAATACAAATGCAAGAGAGCAATAAATGCAAAGGGAGCTATGCAACACACATCATCCTTTTGCCAGAAGAAATCTAGGATAAAATATAGGATCCTCCCCTAGCCTGAAGTTAGACCACCCTTTTGATAACGCCAGTTAACAATGGGACTCCACTGTATGTGTGCGCGCCTGTGTATCTGTGTATATATATAAATATGTATTTGCATTCCAGAGTTTATTTTACTGATCTTTAAAGCTGACGGTGCCATGCTTCCCGCGTGCGCCGTTCTTGTCCTGTTCCAGATGTGAAAGTGTGTGAGCGGCTGAAACGACACGTGGGCTTTAATATCGGAAATCTTTAACCATTCACTTATTAAACACGCGAGAACTGATCACTCAAACACAGAGATTGGTGCAGAAAGATTAATAAATCAATGAATTAATGAATGAGTGACGTTCCTGATGCGCACGTTCGGTTGCATTTCTTTGACCTTGAACTTCCAAGTCGGTGGACAATCTAATGTACTGCAGGTGTTGTAATTTTAAAAAATCCGTAAATTCAGACTCTGCACGAGAAACAACAGGCGTCTGAGAGCTCAAAATTAAGGCCGAGTTTGAAAGTTTCCTGTTCGTTCGTGTAAGTACAGTATGCAACACTTCGTTAGACTCCTGTTCTGTACGTGCATTTTGAATTCATTCGTATTCATTTGTCTATTTATTTATTAATGTATTTATTTGTTTATTTATTTATGAGTTTGATTGTACAGTCAGTTGATTGGATGTTGGAGATTTTTGCACACAGCCTCGAAACAATCATGTCTACAATGTCTTATTTTTTCTTTTGCAATCAATTGCAATTTTTTTATTCCAAACTGAAGCATGTAAAAATCATCCTCGGTAAAAAAAAAAAAAAGGTGTGTATGTGTCATGTATAGTGAGTGAGCTCATGCCATGGGAAATCCTTTGCCTTAATGATGTCGTTGGCGCCCATCAGTTATGCAACGTAATGGATGTCTTCAGTGGTGGACTCGTCAAGCACTGTACATTATGGGGGACACTGAAACTGGTCTTGTGCAGATTTGTGCACTGTCATTCAGTTGTTTTTGTAAAGCAAAAATAAAGATCAATTGGATACTGTAAGCTGTCCTTCAATTTTTGTTTTCTCAGGTAAGACTCTCAAACATGCATTAATTCGTACAAATTAAGACATTAAAAAAGGTTACATTATTATTATTATTATTGTGATCATCATCATCATCATCATCATCATCATTATTATAAGGCTTTATCATCAAGATACAGTGTTCTTTGCATGTGAAAATGAAAGAAACAACTGCAACGAATTGTAATATAATATAAATGCAAACAGATAAATTCATACACCCAGTGGTAAAGTAAATGAGAGACACTGTACAATCTGAGACAGAGATCCGTGCTGGTTTAAGCAGTGTTCCCGTGCTGACCGTGAGAGAGCGGAGGATGGGCTGGCTGGGGGTCCCCGGGTCTCTGTGGCGGTGGTGAAGTTGGACCGGAGCCAGAGAGCGACAGACTGAGGCTCGAGCCTTCAGGGTCTCTAATCCCCGGGCGCGTGCACTCAGCCCTCAAAACTACCGCACTCTCTCAAACCTGGCGCACTCAGCCCGCCCGGCTTAGCGCCAGTGCAGGCGCACAGGTAACAGCCTGATGGAGAGGGTCTTAAACGGGGGTCTAAGAGTGCAACAGTTAAACCTCGGGCCTGAATTTCCTCACAGAAGAGGTTAAACATTTTTATCCTCTATAGTGAAGGACCGAGTGAGAGATGTTCAACACACACTCAGAACAAAACAGTACACACTGACCCAACATGGGCAAAACTGCACAAAAAGTTCACACACTGATTTCAAAGGAAACCTCGGATTCATCAGCTGTTATTATAAAACCGTGTAAAACCGCGTTTTACACCGTTTAGGGGAAAAATGAAACTGAAATAAGCGAAAAACTGAAGATACAACAAAAATAAAACAGAAATAGACACGCAACTGCAAAATATATTTCAGCAGTTCTTGATCATTTCTCTGACACTTAACAATATCTAGAAATACGTCTAAAGACACCCGGTATTTTAATCTGGAAATATGTCACACAGTGTAAGAAACACCACGCGCCATGATTCAAATAATACGAATACAATAATAATAATAATAATAATAATAATAATAATAATAATAATAATAATAATAATAATAATAATAATAATGATAATTAAAACAGCAACGATAATAATGAAAATAATAATATATAGAAACAACAACAACAACAAAAATTATGATAAGAAGAAGAAGATGAAGATGAAGAAGAAGAAGAAGAAGAAGAAGAAGAAGAAGAAGAAGAAGAAGACGACTAAGAGCAGCAACAGCACAAAAATAAGAATGGTTAATAATAATATAATACCAACAACAATACCAACAACTATACGATGTAGAAGAGTAGCAACAGCAACAACACTAATAGTAATAATGATAATGATGGACCTAGCACAAACCCTGAAAATTGCATATATATACACACACACACGTTTTGATAGAAACTCATTAAGCACAATTTTACAATTCACAAACACTACAAGTTTTTTTTATTTAGAACTCAATATGTTGACAGTTATCTCGGTTAGGTCTTTCTAACCAAAATACCAAAATTTGCAAAGAAATATATTGTTTATCTCTGTTGTGTGGAAGGTTCCGGAAGTTCTCTCTGGCTGGAGGGCGGACAGGAAGCAGAGAGAGGAGGAGATGGAGTCCTGCAGTGGAGACCTTGGTGTTGCTCTCTGAGGAAATACATTCTTACTAAACGTGTTTTATGCCTCTTTAGCTATCAGCAAACCTTTAATTATGGCGTTGAAGGTCTGCTGTCGACTAACACGATGTTTCGTGCGTGTTTTGGAGAACAGACGATTCTTTTTTACAAGGACGCCGGCGATGAACTCAATATGTTTACAAAGTAAGAACTGAAATTTGGTCTTTAGTATATGGACAAAAGTATTGGGACACAAGTCTTATTTATTGAATTCAGGTGGCCACACCCAGTGAAGGGCAATCAGCATACCAATACATTTTGGACGCCTTACTTCCAACTTTGTGGACTCAGTTTGGGGAAGAGCCTTTTCTATTCCAGCATGACTGTACCCCAGTGCACAAAGCAAGGATCCATATAGACATGGTTGGATGAGCGCGATGTGGAAAAACTTGATTAGCCCACACAGAGCCCTGATCTCAACCCTATCCAACACCTTGGGACGAAAATGCAAGCCAGGCCTTCTTCCAGCATTGGTGTCTGACCTCATAAATGCTCTACAGAAAACATGGTCACACATTCCCACAGAAACTCCAAAATCTTGTGGAAAGCCTTCCAAGAAGAGTGAAAGCTGTTATAACTGCACAGTGGGGACCGACTCCATATTAAAGTCTATGTATTTGAATGCAATTTCATTAAAGTCCCTTTTAGTGTAATTGTCAGGCGTCCCAATACTTTTGTCCATGTAGAGTAACCAGCCTTGCTTTTCTTCTTTCTTGATGATAATATAAAGCTTTGATGGTTTTGGTCATAGTAGAAGTATATAAGGGCATATTTAGATCATCAGTTGATCCAGATAGACACACTGTTATTTCAAGGAGATTTCCATTGTGTTTGTTTGGGGTTGGTGTTTGTTTCGGGTCAGGAGCTGGTGTTGACATTTGCATTGACTTTGACTTTGCAATGTAATCCTTATCAGACATTGGTCTGTGCAATACTGCAATAGCCTGCAATATGCAAATGAGCCTCTAATCAGTCAGTGTTACTGCATTCGGCAGACATTCTTATCCAGAACGAAGTACATCAGTGCTTTAAGTTGTCCACATCTGTTTCTCACGCCTGCAAAGCAAGACTCAAATCAACATCTGTTTTTAAGTTACAACCAACTAAGTACACCTTAGCAGTCTCTGTGAAAAGAAAAGTCAGAAGTTAGTACAAAGTTAGCAAAACACATGGACAAGATTAAACATGTATTGCTATATATGCAAAAAAAATTGTTATAATTGAGCAAAAACCTCTGTAATCTTTTTTATTTCAGATACCCATATCTTTGGAAAGCAAGAGCATTCTCATTCCTGGCATGGGTTCTGCACAGCCAGCCATCCCTCAAAAGTGGTCACCTATGAAGAGATGAAGAAACTGCTGGTGATTGGAACAGGTGTGGTCATAGATGTCCGAGAGCCATGGGAACTTCGGGAGTATGGCAACATCCCTGGGGCCATTAATATCCCCTGTGAGTTTTCCTATTTACTGCAATAGCCACATTTGCACAATCTCACCTCGTTTCAGTTCAGTTACTGTTTTTAATAAACAACTCCTGAAATCTCAATGAAAGAATAAGTAATTACAGTCAGGCATTAGAAAAACTATTTTCTCCTTGCAGTCAAACAAGTAAATGATGCTCTCCAGCTGAAACCCGAAGAGTTTAAAGAGAAGTATGGAAGCGACATGCCGTCAACCACTGAAAACATTGTCTTCTCCTGTCTGGCGGGAATGAGAAGTGTGAAAGCTTTGGAAGCAGCGTTGTCTTTAGGATACTCCAAGTAAGAGACAGTTTTGACCCATGTATTTATCTATGACTTTTCTATTCATCAGTTATAACAGTTTACAAATGAGAACAAATGCGTTCAAATGGCAGAGATTTGGACACGGGGATGTGTGTATGTATGTGTATACACATACGTGTGTGTATAAAATATGCTGTACATGAGAGAGAGGCACACATTTTTCTGTAGTTTGTATGTTGTGTGTGTGTGTGTGTGTGTGTGTGTGTATGTATATATATGGGCTGTAAAGGCACACCAAACCCACGATTCGGTTCGTTTCGCGATTTTTGACTCACGATTCGGTTCGTATCACAATTCATTTGCGGTGAAGGAGAGGAGAAATTCTGAGGCGCCATCTTGTTTGGAGACACCTTATCTTTACCACAAAATTACAAACCAATAAACACTTAAATACCGCTTCCTTTCCATTCTTACTCAGGACAAGGCTTCGGTGAGCTTCGGTGAAACTCACACAAAACACAATAAAACAATTACACAGAAACTCCAATGCAATTTTATCACAACCCAGCCAGCTTAAAGACACTTTTAAGCCCAGTGTCATAACTTACATGTACTCACAGCGAATCAATTCAGCAAACAAAGAGCAAACATGTCGTCCTGCCATGCCACATGTTTACTCAGTTTTATTGATGATGGAGCGGGGTGGGGTGCCTGTGTCTTAGGTTGTTCTCATGTCTATTATACCTTTTGGCTCTGCCCTTTCTAGCTAGGCTGCCATAGCATGGTATGCCAGAGTCTCAATTTGGACTATTTACAGTTATACCCTGTAAACTTAAGCAGAACTTGCTCTGTTCTTTGTTCTCTTCATGGGGAATGGCTGTACATTTGTGTAGCCTGACTGATCACCATGCTGGCCCCAGGTCACCATCTCATCCCAGGTCTGCACAGGAGCCCTGTGCTCTGTGCCCTGTGCCCAAGTGTCCATGTCTGGTTTGGCTGCTTTTGACACCCCATGCGCTCGTCCCCCATCCAAGGGCAACTGCTGTTCAAATCTCCAGTGGAGATTGTTGTTTCTGTTGTTGTGGAATACAGACTCTCAAGTTACTCTTCCAACAAAATCCATCTCGGCTGATTCTTAACTGTACCTACTCTGTTAGCCATAGATGGCCAATCTGTCTAACAGGGATTAAGTTTGTACATGAAGGCCATCTTTTGTTAGTTATTTCCATAGATTCTCTCTTTCGACCAGACGAGGCTGGGTTTTGAGTGTTGGTGCCTCTCAAGGTTTCTCCCTCCAGCTGAGGGAGTTTTTCCTCACCTCTGTAAAGCTGCTTTGTGACAACACTAGAATTTCTGGATTAATTCAAAATTTCTAAACACTGAATGGCTGTTAGTTTTATCACATTGCAAAAGGAAATAGTACCATTTAGTACTATATAGCACTGTTTCAGTGAGTAAGTTTAGTTTGCTACAGTATGCTACAGAAGTAATAATGGCTAAGAACAGAAGTAAGGATAGTGGGTTTTTTAAACAATTTTTGTAATATTTGGTAAAATTCAGTTCTCATTCTGTTTCTATCTGTTCTCTGTAGTTACTCCCAACTTTGGAAATAAAAAAACAAAACAAAGTAGACCACCTAACCAGTCAAGACACAGAGGTGTAATTATCTGCCAGTCAACACCCCATACCAAAAGCATCATTTTACCATGCTACCTGAGTGAATGATTACACCCAATTTGACAGATTCTCAGGTCTTCAAAGAAATTATACTTACAACAGATTATGCTGACAAAAAAACTTGAAAAAAAGAAAATACAAGGAAAACAGTCAACAACAGCAAACATGGTTTTCCAAGTCTGAACAGAGCTACAAGAAAGTTGACAAGCATAAACAGCAATGGTGACCTTGTTCTATATCTGCTAAACAGGTAAATGACTACAAGAATGATTTTGTATTTTGTAATAAACTATGCAGCTAATATTCTGAGTACTAGAGTAGGCACGAAAATTAGTTATAATAGCCTTATAAATGATATAAAAGCTAACAAAGAATTCCTTAGGCTCTGAGGAACTCTGTCCAACAAGATAACTTTCCCCTTGACCCTCTCCCATCAAGCACACTCCAGATGATATCACCAGATCTCATCCTGAACATTGCCTACATAATCAACAGCCCCTTGATGACTGGCCATGTTCCATCTGCCTTCAAGTCTGCAGTGGTCACACCAATTTTGAAGAAACCCTCGCTGGACTCTTCAAATGTCAACAATTACAGACCAGTATCCCTTCTCTCCTTTCTTTTCAAAGTCTTGGAACGTGCCATGAATAACCAAATCAGCTTCTTTCTTTCCCAAAACAGGCTTCAGGGCCCTCAACAGTCCAGGTTTAAGATTGCACACTCCACTGAAACTGCTCTACTTGCCATCTCAGAAGAACTTCATGCAGCTAGATCAATCAACCTGTCTTCTGCTCTGATCCTCCTTAACCTCTTTGCTGTCACAGTCAATCATCAGATCCTCCTCGCCACTCTGTCCAACCTTGGGATCTCAGGCACAGCCTGGCAATGGTTTGCATCCAACCTTGGTGGAACGAACTCCCTATTCCGATCAGATCTGCGGAGTCCCTCACTGTCTTCAATTGTCGCCTAAAGACCCACATCTTCAAGAAGCACCTAGCTGGCTAACTATGCCTCTCGTTTCTGCTTGCTTATTTCTCACAAAAAAACAAAAAACCAAAAAAAACCTTCTCATCCCCTTCCCTTCTTTACTTTTGTCTTAAACTTCTGACTTTTGTTGTTTAGGTGTACCTTGTGTGCAGTAACTTGGTTGAATAGTGCATGTTGATTTAAGTTTAGCATTACAGGTTTAAGAAACAGATGGGGACTACTTGAGCACTGATGTACGTCGCTCTGGATGCCATAAATGCCATAAATGTAAATGTAAACTGTAGCTCACTTATGGTTTTCCTAATGTTGGGAAGCTGATTAGCTGTGCCAGTATCAGCAGTATTATTTATGCTTTTTGCAACTCAGAGAGTACCAGCTCTGAGGTGTTCCAATCTATGCAATGAATGTGCATATGTTTTTGGTTTGAGGATTTAGAGAGAATGGAGGGCCTATTCTTGTTTCACTGGTGTGTTTCAAAATAGTTAATCAGTTTCTAGAATATGTAAAGGAAAAGCAGAGGTTATGGGTGTAGGAGGCGTGTGCTATGGCATATACTGGTATGGAGGAGCCTATGTTTAATTATGGGATTTATCCCCCATGTGGATGCCAGATGTCTTTCCAAGATTATGGTACGCTGGGACGCAGTGGCTACTCGGAAGAAAACAATAGAGTAGAAATAGTGTGTCTACTTATTTATGTTACTCTTCCACTGCAACTCAATTCAGCTGTGAAAATGAAGCTCACGTATGATCGCCAATCTCTTGTCAGCATTGGAGAAAACAACAAAGCGCCACTAGATGGAGACACTGTGGAAAAACTATGCCACAACGGGCTCCTCCGAGCACCAAGGCTAAAGACCCCGGCCTTGACTAGCTCTGGAGACCGACTGGAAAGACACCGAAAGCGGTGTGCAGGAAAGCAGAAGCACTGCAAGCGTAGAGGTATCTATGCTAGGCTAAAAGCTAACCCTAGCCGGCCAGCTCTTCCCACCATTTTCCTGTCAAACGTATGCTCCATTGACAACAAAATGGACCACATAAGACTGCTCATGACCTCCCGGAAAGAGATGCAGCACAGTCGTGTACTAATCTTCACCGAGATGTGGCTGCACAAGGGCATCACTGATTCCGCTATCCAGCAACAAGGGCTAGCCTAGTTTCGCTCAGACAGATCAGCTGCATTGTCAGGCAAAATGCGAGGCAGGGGGCTGTGTGTTTACATCAGAGCAGTATGGGAAGATAAATGGAATCTGGAAACCACTGATCCTGATAGACTTTTCATAATTGTGGTGGACTTCAATAATGCATCTGTAAAGAAAGTCCTGCCAAGACATTGATTCACCAGCACATTGATTATGCCACACGTGGGGATAACATGTTAGACCTTGTCCACACAAACATCCCCCTGTGCATACAAGGCTGCACCCCACCCCTATCTAGGAAAATCAGACCACATTTCCATCCTCCTCACACCAGCCTACAGACCCATACAGAGGCACACCAGAACAGTCCTGAAGCAAGTGAGAACCTGGCCTCAGGGATCCATCCCTGCACTACAACACTGCTTTGAACGCACTGATTGGGACATTTTCAAAGAGGTTGCCACCTACGACAGCGCCATGGACCTGGAGGAATACACAGCCTCAGTCACTGGTTATATTAGCAAGTGCATTGAGGATGTCACTGTCTCCAGAACCATCACCAGCCGGGCAAACCACAAGCCCTGGTTCACTGCAATGTTGCTGGAGACACAGCAGTTCTCAGTACAGCCAGAGCCAGGCTGTCACAGTCTATTAAAGAGGCAAAGTCCACATATGCACAGAGGATCCATGGACATTTCAAAATTCCAAGGACGCACAACGCATGTGGCAAGGAATACAATCCATCACAGACTATAAACCAACTCGTCAGGCCTGCAGCAGTGATGCGTCCACGCCAGAAGCACTGAAAGACGTCTATGCACATTTTGATACACAGAACAAGGAACCAGTGTGGAAAACCACCCCTCCTCTTAATGAGGCGGTCCTCTATCTGCCCAAGGCTGATGTTAGGAGACCTCTGAGAAGGGTCAACCCACGAAAAGCTGCAGGGCCAGACAATATACCAGGATGTGTTCTTAGAGAATGCTCTAAGCAACTCACAGACAACTTCACAGACATCTTTAATGCATTCCTGAACACAGGGGCGGACTGGCAATCTGTGCGTTCTGGAAAAGTCCAGAACGGCCGTCCGTCCTCGGCCGTCGGGCTGCCTTTCTCCTTAAATGAAAAATCAGCTAACACTAGCAGAGGGCGCTAATACAATAGTTTATCACAATGGTTCTCAACCTTTTCAACATTGAGGCCCACCTAACTATCACAGCATGTCACTAAATAACATTAACTTTCACCCCCTATTTTGGCAGCCATCTTGCTTTCTGCATTGCCAAGTTTAAAAGCTCACAGTTCCATCATACAAAGTTATTAATGTTTGATTATTAATGTTTGATTTTTTCAAAGCTAAGACTCTGAAGTTTCATATGCCAGAAAAGTAAAATATGCATATAGAATACTGGCTGTGTCAAACCTCTTTGAATTCAGCAATCCTTAACGTCCCTGTCAGAGGGGTTTTTTTGACACTGAAAACCGATAGCCACAGGTCTTGTCAACTTGTATTCAAAAGAATAAAAATGTTTCCATTTCGCTTTGTTTCAGCATAAAAAAATCCATCTTTTCCAGACCGAGCACAGTGGAGCTCCTCTCTACTGATCTGGGAGCAGTGTTTCTGGCTTTTGAAGCTCAGAGTGAGGTCGGGCAGGCAACTCCCATTTATCACTGGAAACCGCTCGCTATTTGCTACAACCCTGAATATGTAAATTATAACTTCTCAGTAACTGGTCAGAGTCATGGTCCATCAAAGCTGGGCCAGTAATATGCTGGTCCAGAGGTGCTCCTCCCATATCTCAGTGTAGGAACCTCCTACAAACTGGCGGGAGGGCTCATTCAAAAGCTTACAGCCTCCACTAATTGGTTAAACAAACAAATTGACATGGAAATACACCAATCACGGCATAAAAAAAGATTATTTGGGGGCGTCCCACCCGCGGAACGGACCAGTTGCGGACCAATGGCCTGTCTTGATTTTAGAATCGCGGCCCAATCAAAAGCCTTCGCGGCCCATCAGTGGTCCGCAGCCCACAGGTTCAGAAACCCGGGTTTATCAGGCATAACATCTATAGGGAAAAGCCAGAGTCAGGTTGGTACGTATCACTATGAAACACAATGTACTTAAAATGTACTTAACCCTACCTCAGTTTACCCCTGAAAATATGCCAAACCCCTTAGTTTGAATTAAGTGGCCATTAATTTGTAAAGCGATCCCTTAATTTGACCGTAAAAGTGGATTTAAGGTATGAGTGTGAAACCCCTTAATTCTAAACATAAGGCATTTTTCAGGAGGAAAAATTTCCTGGAAATCAAGATAAAAATTAAGGTAAATTAAACAGTCAAATGAAGGGGTTTGGTTTCGTAGTGTATAAAGCTGTTGTATTTGTATTTGAAGGCTTAGGTTACTTTCATAAACACAGCCCCGATCATAACCACTGGTTTTGTGATGTTACTTGGTGTGAGATCAGGAGGACCCTGCTAGTGGCTGTTTCTACACGTCCAGCTGGTGGGCCTGTTTGGGAGAAAGTCCAGGGCCGTTTTTTTGTCCCAGTCCGCCCCTGCATAGAACTATGATTAGAATCAGCCAGTGGAGATTTGCTTCAAACATGTGTGTGTGTGTATGTGTGTGTGTGTATGTGTGTGTGTATGTGTGTACTAACAGTTTTTAAAAGTACATATTTGCTCATGTCAGTTCATGTCAGGACAGTAAGTTTTAAACCGATCACTTGACCAATATAGCAGGTTGGGGAAAAAGACAATGTGGGATCTTTACCGTTCATCATCAGGCAGCTCCCCGTTATCTTTGAGCCACGTCATGATAGGGATTAGTGTGGGATCGTGCTTCACCTTACACTCAAACACAGCCGTGCTGCTCCTCTGCACCTCTCTATACTCCGGCTGCTTCAGGATCCGTGTGGGCTCTGAGAACAGAGAGAAAGTGGAGGTCAGATCCTTTCCTCCACACTTTCATTTTATTTTCTTAAGGTTTGAGGTCTTAAGGTTTTTCAAAGTGTCACTAACAAAGAACAGGTGGAAAAAACTTGTGATTTCACTGTACAATTAAATCAACTGAGCACACTGAATAAACACAACATGAAAAAAGAGACGTGATTTCTACCCTTCACTTCCAGGAAGACGTGATTCTCTTTGCTGCCCAGGTTGTTGGTGGCTACACAGGTATATTTTCCACTGTTCACTGGCTGTGCTGCGTTTATCTGTAAAGTGCCATTTTCATTTATTGTATAGGAGTCCCCATCCAATATGGGAGTCTGGCCATCCTTAAACCTACAAAACAAGAAAAAAAACAAGTGATTGATAAAAAAATAGTACTAGATATTAGTTGTGTGAGTTTGAGCCGTTATATAAAGTCAAATAAGAAAAAAATAACAAAGCTCTCAGCAGAGACACAGATTTTGTTGAAATACACTTACCAAGTAATCTTTGGTGTGGGTGATCCAAAGGAGGCACAGTCGAGCATGGCTAGTCTATTAGAGATAACCTGGTACAAGCTGTTCGGAGGCGTCAGGACCCTCGGCGGTTCAGCTTGAAGAACATGGAACGAGGTAACAGTGTTGAAGATGTTCAACCAAAAAAATATTTACCCCAAAATGTAGTCAATCAGCCGAGACGTGTTTGCAGTCAGAAGTTTGCTTATTGTGTTTTACAGTGATGCTACGGCACTAATGCAACAACTAATAAAAATCCTCCCACGCTCGTCTCAAACCATATAGTGAAGGTAAAACTAAAAGACTTGGTTTCAAACATGGCAGATAAGCAGTTTGCAGGACACTCACTAGGGGTTAAAAGATTTCTTTGCTTGTTAGCTACATTAGCCTTGTAGTTTCAGGGCAAAATGGAGACAGACAGAAAACATGTCTTGACTGATGTAGTTTTCTGAGAAACTGTGTAAATGAGATTTTTGTAGAGCTGATCCTTACAACTGCACCTGAACTCAAAAGTCTAGAAGAGACAGATCATCAGCTTTATTCATCTCCTGTTATTCACTAGTGTGTTCCACCCTGAGGAAGGGGACAGAGCAGTAACTCACCGAGCACATTGACAAACGCATTGGCAAGCACATAGCCAAACTCGTTGGATGCGTTGCACTGGTAGACTGCACTGGACCCAGTCTGCACGTTACTCAGGAGGATGGCGTTGTCCTCTATTTTCCGACTCAGATCTTTGGGAGAGTCTGTGGAGGAATCACATGCTACATAAATACATACATTCACTCCACAACCCTTCAGAACTTAGCTTCATAGGTTTCATCTCTCCAGCTCATGAATGGAGGCCAAATCCTGACAGAGGGATACTCACTCTCTATTGCAACGCCATTGACCAACCAGGTGATGGTGGGTTTGGGGTTTCCCCCCACGTGGCACAATATCGAGTCTGTCTCTTTGGGGGCCAGGATGAGGTTTTTTGGAGGGCTGCCGATCCAAAACGGAGCCGCTGTGTGGGTGAGAGCATATTGAAAAGCATATTGAAACAGAGCAACTCCATCTAAAAAGATGGATTCTAAACTTTCAATCCCTATCATAATTGAATTTGTAAGCAGAAGAAGATATTTTATTATGATTTAACCTGTCTACTCTCAGGTGCAGCCGCCCCTAGTGGTTGAACCCAGTGCCAGTACCGTAATTTTTAATCGTTTATTTCGGGGTGATTTGTGTATTAAAAAGTCACTTTCATGGCAGAAATCAATAGCAGTGGTTTTTATGATTCAAACGAGTCGTGATTCGTGTTTGTGTGTCGCTCCAAAGCGGAGATCCCGCCTGTTTTGTCCAATGAGTCCCGGAAGCCAAATCTGACTGGTCCAGCTTTGAATGCCAGTAACTTGGACCAATTGCTGGCTAGACTAAATCTGCATATAAAATCTAGTAGCCAACCAATATTATAAAAAGTTTTTGTTGTACAATTCTTTTTTTACAGTTTTTGTGACATCCAGACAAATGGAAAATAATCAGAAGTGCCGACTCAAAGTTGGGAATACATATTGTAAGATGAAATAAGATAAAATAACTCTTTTTTAGTCCCACAGGTGGGAAAGATGCATTAATAGTAAATGTAATGTAAAATGTCATTCAGTCTATCCCGGGGTCTACAGGCACGAGGCAGAGATTCATCCTGGGCGAAGCATCAGCCGACCGCAGGGCACACACACACACTCACACACACACACACACACACACTCACACCCACGGTCAGTTTAGAATCCCCAATCCCCTAAAATGTCATGGAAAATGTAAAAATAATATTATTGTATTTCATTTCATACTCACAAATGTAATTAATTAAAACTATGTAAAAAAAAAACTCAATAAAAATCACTTAATCCCTAATCCTTTAAGAGTTAATCCCTAAGCAGTTCCTACTGCACAGTTAACGCCATCACCAGTCATTAAACCAGAAACAAGTGCAAAGACTAAAAATAGTGTGACAGAGCTTTAGAAGTTTAAAACTAGCAATAAGGTACAAAATTGTTTTCCAATGGAGGAATATAACTTCACTGAATAAGAACATACAACAAATCAAATATGAAGAAAGAAAAAATGTAATCTAATGACCGTCTCAAGAAGAAAAACATTGGACATGCTGGTTAGTGTTGAACATATTTAACTGCTTTAAGCATTTACGGTATTCCTTAACATTTCAGCTTGAATGCAATGAAATGAGCCTTGATTTCAAATTTGAAAATCAGTATAAAGCAGCATCTCATAATTTGACCACCTTTGACCACCACAGTGATGGTGTGTTCAGCACTGCCTAGGTGGTTCCTGGCCAAGCAGCGGTAGTCTCCTGCGTCCTCCTCCGTCACCTCAGTAATCTTCAGCATCTTCTGGAAGTTCTGGAAGGAGAAGCGGTCGCGGGGCAGCTGCCCATTGTCCCTAGTCCAGGAGATTTCTGGCGTCGGCCTGGAACAAAAGGAACAATATTGCCTGGATAAAAAAACACCTGCATGACTGCTATCCTAGCTTTAGGTTTGCTGTTTGTTTTAAAAAATTGTGAGTGTGGATACTTTTGTCATTCTGTGTCGCTACCATTGTGGTTTAGTATAGATTTATTGTGGACCTGTTCAGATAAAGCCAGAGTGGCACTTCACACCGGCTTCCTAGTGCTGCAGACATCTACACTATACTCTCACTGAACTACTCTTTCACTCACTGAACCACTTGCTCTAATGGTTGTGACTCAAAGGACCTTACAATGGCAAAAGCTATTCATCAAAGAAGTCAAAACTAAACTGCCAGACCCACAACCTTGCCTCAGCCTTCGCTGTGCCACTGTTGCCAGAGGGAGAGTCGAAGTTACAGCCGATCTAACAATGAACAGCTTATATCCGAAGGGAAACATTTGTCCAGCGTATTCCTAGACACTGTTGTATGTTCTTATTCTGAAACGGACATAATTGAAGGTTAATGATTCTGAGTTCTGAAGAGTCTCGCACCTACAGCTACATCTCCTTACACTGGTTCACCACTCCCGCCTTCCAGATACTTACAGACCATCGGCAAGGCACTCCAGCACAAGAGTCTCTTGTCTAAGGACCACAGTGGTGCTGTTGATCCCTGACGGGTACATAAAGGAGGGCTTCCGCTCTCCAGCTGGACGATCTGAAACAAGGATTGGAAAAGTCAGATCAAGTCGATCAGGAATTAGACACAGTGGAAAAGAGCAGCCAGCACAAGAAAAAAGAAATGAGCTCGTATACCGGGGTGTAACTAAAGGGGTATGTTTTGATGGCTGTAAATTAGGCACAATGTTTCTCATCACTGACGTGATGCTTGTCTTTTCCCTGTCACTGTGATGGTAAAACCTAAACCCATAGGACCAGTTTCCCAAACAGGGATTAAGCCTTGCTGTGGATTATATTTTCCTTTCAATCATTTAAAAACAACATTGATAATGTCGCTTGGTCCTGGACAAAACCTAATCCTGGCCCTTTAATGCAAATCTCTCATTGAAATGCAACTCATCTTTAGAGTCAAGTGAACCTCTTACTGGAAAGTAGGCATCTGTGATTGGATGACAGTATCCTTCCATTGCCTCTTTTTATATTGATATTAAAAAGAGAATTGAAGGATTAAGAGGAAATCATGAAAATATGATAGCTTTAGACAAATAATACCAACTTTCATATTTGACCCATGATTGTACTAAGTACATATTTTTTTAAACACAAAGACAAAGTTTAATGAACGGTTATATTAGTATGTGACAAAAATCTCATATGTCATCTAAATATTAAGGGAAACGATACACAAACACTGACAGATGAAAAAGGACTTGGTGCTGCCATCACTTAGCTCTTCGGTTATTTCACTGATTCACTCACTCATTCGTTTTATGAAAATGGTAGTGAAAATCTTTAATGTTACTTGTAATGTCAGCCGTAGTCTCTTTTTCATCCTTAAGTGATACTGAAGTGTAGAAGAGGTGGCTGAAATGTAAAAGTAAGACGTGGACCGAGAGATGACAGTAAAGTGTGAGGGGTGGGAACAGGTGTTGAAGGAGTTGTGTTAAGTCACTGGTTAGATGGAGCTACGAGGTAGGAAACAGGGTTCACTTGGACGAGGTCTGCTAGAACTCACCACCCAAAAAATCAGTGTCATTCAAAAAAGCTGCCAAGACTGTCTCATTCATTGCATCAACTGAAATACAACAAAAAATCACAAACATGCAATGCTAAAAGAACATAATGGAACAAAAAAATGAAAAATAATAAAACTGTGTTATCGATACTAGCATCGTTGTACCCACTCTCAGAATCTAGAGCTGATTCCAGTTTAATTAACTGTATTTCAGTCTAAACTTACCCATTTATTGTTCTGAAAAAATTTGTCAATTAGATTCAGGCCAAAACTTTATTCATATGTTATTTTATAGGCGAGTACATTATATGTATACAATAAGTTACATGTATGTAGTCAAATGCAAACATTTAACACACTTGGGCAAATTACATGTTTTCTTGTGAGAATAAGTCCATATCCTCTATAGAACACGCTCTAAAACATGGTATTTTTAGCTTATTTTAGTGCACAAATTCAATTACTGTTAAACTTTTTGAAAAAAAAAAAAAATAATAATATTTTTTTTTAATTATATATATATATTTTGTGCTATAACTTTTACACAGGCCATTTCTTTTTTCATTTTTCCCAATGTTGTCAAATTCAGCAAATAAACAATAACTGTGTCACTTGCTCTGGTGTGCCTAATCTTTTGCAGGTGACTAGGACCCTGACTGTGCAGAAACAGAAGTGTAATGTTATTCTGGTTCTTTCTTTTGATTGTACTAGTTCTGTATTCATATTTAGAAGACAAAACAATGACAAAACAATAAAGAAACAAAACAAAATGTATTGGAAGTATTTATAGGGAAAAGAATCCCACTCTTCTAAAATAATGCTGCTTATATCACACTGTAAGAAAGTTGTTCATGTCCAGGATGAGCTGAACTTTAGAGTAGGTTTCAAAAAGTGGGTAAACAGAATGTAAAACCTTCTGTTAACTTACTATTAGTAGTTCAATTAACTTAAAATTCCAAGGCAGCATCAACACTATTTAAGATACTAAATGTTTTGTTTGTTTTTCAAGGCTGAATGGGGTACAGACATTCACCACATAGAAGCTACGTCACCCTCATCCCACTCATGTGGAGTCTGCAGAGCCAGTTAACTGAATTTCAGCTCAATTCTATCATACACTCTGTCCTAAATGTGAGCGTTTCCTCAAATTATAAGTCAAATTATAAGATAAAAGCGTCTGCCAAATGAATATAACGTAAAGTCATTTTGTGAAACACTTTCTAAATGTGGAGAGCCTCACCGTCCAGCACGTTGACTGTGATGGGCTGCTTCTGCTGGATGGTCTGAGTGTGGGGGAAGCGGGCGAAGCAGGTGTAGTCGTTTCTGGTGTCCTCCGCCAGCACATTAGAGAAGTACAGGTCTCCATTCAGCGCCTGAGACACGCGACTGTTCTGAGGCAGCCGCTGGAAATCTGCAGAACGAAATACAACAAAAAGATGAACCCCTGAACAACTCATGTCTGATGAGTGAGTCTATCAGTAATGGCTGAATTATTATGATATCAACAATACATAGTAGCTTGATGAGTCATTGTAATGTAAAGAGTTAGAAAACTAGAAATGTCTCATACATTATCAGAGACAATAGATCTTGTAGAGAGGTTCACTTCTGGATATTTCTGTGGTTTTATGTACCAAAAACAGCTGTAATGACCTCTGACTGGTTGCCATACGTTGAGTTTGGACGGGGCTAGTTTTTTCTAGGCTTTATTTAAAGTGGTAGCATTTCTTTACATAGCCATACACTCTTTTTTTCTAATCAGATGCTCTCATCCAATGGGCTTTGTATTATTCTAAGTAAAAGACAGTAAACATGTTTTGAGTGTCTTCTTGACTCACTGTTGTTCATCCAGAAGATGATGGGTGGAGGGAGGCCAGCTGGAGGTCTGCAGTGCAAAACCAGAGATACGCCCACCTGCACTGTGATTGGTTCAATTCTCTCCTTCGACCACAAGGGGGACTCTTTGGAACAAAAGTGGAAAAAAAGATCCAAACCAATGGATCTCTTACTGAGTGAATCCACAAGCACAGCACAGCTCAATTTCTTATTAGTCTCGAATCTCACATATTGTAGCTTTTTTATCCAGACCCTTAAAAGTCCCAGTTATTATAATAGAGTGTTTTGCTATAAATGATTCCTCATTCACTGACATATTTTGGCAGTAGTGCAGATTCTAAACCTGGCATCAAGTGTTTGTAATAAAAAAAAAGAAATGTTGATGTGACGCAAATTGGATGAAAATGGACTGTCTGTTTCTCCAAAATGAAAAAAGAGCATCCTTCACATTTTTACTATGTTCTTGTCTCTGACTGACACTGAAACAAACAGCAAATGTTGAAGGTGAAGACCCAAAAAGGGTTAATACAGAAGTTAAATCATTATATAACATTAAATATACCATTATGCAAGTACATTTAAACAGTAGATCAATACAACAGAAATAGTTCTACATGAAACTACATTTACCAGACACCATTGAGGTCTGTGCTTATTCGTTTCTGTTATGTAGCTTTACACTTTGACTGTTGTTTGTCTGGTACACAGAGACTTACTGGACTGTCGTATGACGATGTTGTTGGACACAGCGGTGCCGTGTTCATTCCGCGCCATGCACTGATACACTCCCTCATACGCCTCCGCTTTCTCCTCACTGATGTCTATCACCAGCGTGCCCGAGTTGGGCTTCGTGATCACCTTCGGGTCTTTATCCACATCGAAATGAGTGCCGTTGCGTGTCCATGAGAAGCTGCGAGGTAGAAGGAGTAGCACAGTGTTAAGAAGCATGTACAGTTTTTTTATTTTACATTCTATATTGATCCTGATCCTGGAAGCAATTATTTGAGTCCTCTGCATTTAACTCATTCACCTGAGCGAAGCAGAGGGCGGCTAACACTCCCGGGGAGCAGTGTGTAGGGATGGTACCTTGCTCAAGGGTACCTCAGTGGTGCCACTAGTAGGGAATCCTGGGATTCGAAACCATGACTTTCCAATGACAGGGCACCGAATATAATGTGAGCTTTTTAACTTTTTAATACCAATGAGCAAGTTTACTGGTCAGATTACAGTAATGTATCGTTTTAAAAACCAGCTACATTTATTTTCATATATTATGTGTTTGTGACGGTACTAGCTTGAGGACAATGGCCACACAGTGTCCATTCTGTCATATGTGAACACACCACAGCACACTGTGAACAAAATTCTTCCTCTGTATTTAACCCATTCACCAAGTGAAGCAGCGGGCAGCCAGGAACACAGCCTGTGGAGCAGTGAGTGGGGATGGTACCTTGCTCAAGGCAACCTCAGAGGTGTTTAGCAGTCTTGGGAATCAAACGCACGACTCCCTGATCGCAGGGTGAACGCACTAACTACTAGCCTACCAGCTTAACCCCTCCTATTGAGGTTAGCACCCAAATATTACAGCTGTTTAAATGAAAAGGTTTTAATATGTGCTTTTAACTGTGTTTCAGGAAAGCAAACTGTCAAATCACTCTTCATATCAGTTCCCCTCATTATATAATTTTTTTCATTTAAATCTAAAGCATTCCGGGTGTTATTCTAAAGTCTGAATAGCAGTGTGTTTTTTGGCTTATCACTTTATTCTGCAACTAAATGGACTGCAATGCAACCTGGCTGAGCTATTCTTCAGTTACAGAAGTGTGTTATAAAAGTCTGAATGGAGCCTCACAAATAAAGGTGCAAAGTAAAAAATAACTAATAATCAAAATTTGTTTTAGAAAAAGGCAAGGTGTGCCCAACCTGTTGTCAGGCAGTGGCTCTTTGGTCAGTAAAATGACTTCCTGTGCATCTAATTTTTTTTTTCACTCATCTGTTGGCCTCCTTGAATGTTACACAGCTCTGAAAGGAGTTGCAGCAGATACTGAGTGAGAGCAGCATGAAAGAAGCTTTGGTGACAGTATGTGTCAACTGGTCGCCATGGTGATATTAATCAGGGGATTCTGAATGACACCCACCTGGGATGCGGCTTCCCTTTTGCCTCACAGTGGATGACAATGTTCTCCCGTGGGTCAATAATGTAATCCTTAGGGGACTGGTGGGTTATAGTGGGAGGCTGTGGCACTGGAGTGGAGAGAGTGATGTGTTATCAGTAAAATACACACACAAACACACACACACACACACACACACACACACACACACAAACCTGTCTGCACATTGGAACATTCCACACAAATGTACCACGTTTGCAGAATCTTTTTTTAGCACAAAACAGCAAAAACCACAGCACATAGCAGGCATCTACTTTAGATCCCTATTTTGCTACAACTAACTAAGCAGCTGACCGCAGGAAAACAAGAAAAGGACCAAAAGCTAAAATGCACCAGACATGCAATAAAATACAGTCGTAACAATTTGCTAATTGCTTTCTGACCATGCAACAGTTTCATGAGACTGATATAAGCAAAAAAAAAGTCACAGCACAGCATGCAAGCTTCAGAAGGAAAGACATTCCACAGCAAATGTCACAGCAAAGGTGCCCAAACTTACATCCCTCCAGAACTTTAGCTTTTTTGTCCACATGAAACAGCAGGAATATGAGCAGAGAGTAAGACAGTAAGCAGTAAGAAGAGAAGAGAGACAGTCACTACAATTTCCCCTGAACTGTCATGAATGCAAGACGTTTCATTCCCATCTTGCAGTCACCATGCCATTTCACACTTAAAAGTGTTCTCTAATGAAAGAATGGATGTATTATGTATATAATCGGTGTTTCCTCTGTTATATACATGTAATCTAGAGTTTAAAAGTTATTACTTAAACAAATTGTACACAAAAAAAACACCAGTATAAACATCTGCAAATCCCCCAAATTAACTGCCAAAGACCGTCTCCTCACCAAAGTCAGTCTCTGAAATAATGCATCCAAGATGTATCATTAATACTTCAAACTATAACTTTTTTTCTAAGGAAAAGTGGGAATACAGTGAATAGGGATGCAGGGAATAAACAGCATAATTATCTATTTATGCAATTTTCTGCCTTGTTAACCATCTTGAGTTCTGACAACCACTTGTGATACATGACAATTTCTGGCTATTATTTTTATTTCACTTCCTTCACAATGTCATACCATTTTCTTCATCTTTTTAGAATTGTCCTTCTACATCTCAGTTCATTTATATTCTAATAAGGTAGTTTATTAGAATTTTTTTATTCACTCATCTGGAACCACACTGGTTCTAAATGATTAAAATCCAAACTTTGAATCCAAACTTTTTAACACAAGTGTATAGAAAAGGCTTGCATTTCAAATGGTATATTCCATCAAATTATTCAGTTTTCAGACTATCTGAGTCGGTGTAACTGTGTGGTATCATCATTATTCTTAGAAGAGTGGGTTTATATTATAGGTGGCACATGGTTATGCTTTCCTAGCAGTGAGATTTTTTGTAGAGAGAGAAAGAAAGAGAAAGAGTTAGTGAGAGCTTAGGATCTATAACAGGCCCATTCAGACAGAGCTTATTCTGGCTTAAATAAGACACACTTGACACTTTCTTGAGTGAAAAGTTGCTGTCGTACTCTGTACTATATGTAGTACTAAGTTAAGATTGATTTCCTCTCATCTCAGGGATCCACAAACAGACTCAAATCCTACAAAGAGACTAAAGAAGACACTGGCAATTCTGTTCAAGCGAAACACATCATCTAATAGAATCAGTTCTAAAACTCAAGAAAATATTCTTTTAACATGTAAAAAGCCTTTAGGGAAAAAATACGACATTCATAATTAAATACATAAATATATGATAGCACAATATATTTAAGTATAATGACATGTATGGTGTCAGCTGGATACTCACGGTCCAGAGGCACTTCTAAGGCGGCGGTCATGTGACCCAGCAGTAGCACCATCACCGTACCTTCCCAAAGGGTGGACTTTCTCTTCCAGTTCATGGTGGGTGTGACGCAGGGAAAGCTTTCCGCTCTGCGCCAAAGGAAAGTGGCCCCGCTGTGCACACTCAGAACGAGCCCTCGCACATACAGGACGTCCACAACTCACCTACTGAACAGAGGAAGACCACAGAGAGAAAGAGTAGCATCAGATATAAACAAGACTATTCGAGGAGTTTTTATGTAAATAAACAGCTAAACCTCTGCTACTGTAGTGAATATCATGACTTAATCCAAACAGTAGATGTGCCTTCAGCTGCATCATACTGACGCAAATTATAAGGCTGTACTAGTTCTTACAGCCGGCTGAGCTAAACATAAATGATAAATAAAGGATTATTTTCAAGGGTTTTTTTTCCATTTGTCTAACACCCTCTTACCAAACTCATTACAGACTGTAACTGATCCCACCACTGCAAACTATACACTCTACCACTCATCAGTGATTAAGGGTGCAAACTTTTCCCATAACGGTATTGAACACAGGAGCCTTGGGGAGTTTTCACATCAGTTTTAGGGAGTTTTTCCACATTTCGCTTGCTCACTAGGGACCTGGATTCAGGAAACCTGCTTTGTGACAAAAACTGCAAATGACTTCATGGAGCACAAGCATTTTTTTCTATTATATAATTATTATTGTAATTATTTAAACTTAATTTAGTAATTAAATTATTTAAAGCTCAATTCTTGCAATTAAACAGCACTTCAGGGATGACCAGGGACGCCAAAACTTTTGCTAATGACTGTATAAAAACTATACATATTAACAAATATTTATATAAGAAGTAAAAGGTCTTGTTTAGCTGAGTCTTGGCTGAACAACTCAGCAGACAGAAAACAGCAGAATACATTTACCCCAGTAACATTCAGTACCACTTCACTGAAGGATTTACTGTAAACAACTTAAACATATAGAGTAAAGATTATATCACATGTTACATGTTTAAGAAGCTAGCTCAGGCTGTTATAAACCCTGTCACTAATATTAGCATGGCGCTAATGAACAGACCTTGGTAATTACTTGAGTTGAGTCAGATGTGCTTAAAGAGATCAGAATCAGAATCAGGATCAGAAAGCTTTATTGATCCCAGAGGAAATTGCTTAAAAGATAGAAATAACGATAGAGATGTTAAACTCTGCAGTGCCATGGAGTCTGATCCAGACTAAAGTCTCTTTAGTGAAGTTCAGATACAGGATGATTTCCACATCAATTGAATGATTAACAACAATTTGAACACTGAAAATAACTGATAAAACACGGAGTCAGAATTGCCAGTAACAGATAGCATGGTATTATTTTTATTGTCATCATTACTGCTTACTCATTAGCCCTGATAATTTCATCTGGGGAAATTACAAGCTGAAGCCATTAGGCATTTTTATAATGTGAGTCTACAGCCAACAGCAGTGTGTGTGTGTGCCCAGCTCGATACGACCAGGCCCATGTGAGTGCACTCAGCTGGAAGAGAGGATGCTGCTGTGATGGCAACACATTCGGCGCTGGCATATGGATCACAATACACATGACTGAAGCTCCAAATTAAGCAGACTGCTGTCTGGTTCTTCGGAGATAGCAAGAAAAACAACACACTGGCCCTTCTGGGCCGGGGACTACAAGCCGCCTTCATTCGCCATTCAAGTCTAACCAGGGAAGCACAGCAAACTGAGTTTCCTTAGGATTTATGAATGAGAGGAACATATAAGTATTCAGTAACACGTCTTCTACACCAGTGCAGTCAGGAGAAAAAAGGTACCATAAACTATAACCAGAATGAAAGACGTGTAGGCCTGCAAGTTCGTTCAGAGAGCAATTCTACTGAAGTTTGAGAAATTACAGAGGGTCCTCGCGTTACAACCGTCTCAACATACATACAGTTTACAACGCTCACTCCCATAAAACCTTTTAAAAACGTAAAAAACTTATGGACTACGTGAGAGAACTAGTTTGGTTGCATGCGGTGGAGAAATACGAAGAACACAAAGAATATGCAGAATATGCAGTAACACAGCGTATGAATGAGGGAGGTGACGTCCCCCAGTACGCTTGGAATACAAGTGCAGTATATTTATAGGGTATTTGCAGTTCATAGTATATCATAAAGTACCAAATAAACCCTGGAATGCTTTATTGAGAGATGTTTACCTCGTAAAATTGTCAGTCTGTCAGTGTGCCAGGGTGCATTACATTGAAACCGTGCACTTTCCAACATTTACTGTTTCAATATGTTTGACCCTCTTCAAACATCCTTGACTGGCTGAATCAGATGCACGTTGAAGACATGAATAGTAGGTGCATGCTAGCTATAGGCTGAAATGAAACCACTGGGGCAGAAGATGACTAATGCAACGTGTGCAGAAAAGGAAATAGATTAGTCTGTAACTCTACACCCATTAGGTGTATCGACAAAGAAGATCAAATCAAACTGGCTGTTAAAACAGAAACAGCTGCGCTGTTTGCTTGATGCAGTGGTACCAGACCAACCTGATATGAAAAGGAGTACAATGTACAATCAGAGATGCTAGGAAGCACTGAGGACGATTTTGCATCAAGGGAGGGTCTGTAAGTGCGCCGCTCTCAGTTTAGAAGGTTGTATCGGATAGGTGAATGGTCCCTGCATAATTCATAAGATCTGGAGAGAGTGAGAGAGAGAGAGAGAGCAAGAGAGAGAGAGAGAGAGAGAGCAAGAGAGAGAGAGAGAAATCTCAAAGTGAAGCAGAATGCAGAGGAAGGTCAGGAACATAGTGTCTCTAGATAGGAACATGCTGAGTTGACCTTGGACCAAGATCAGGACATTGCCTTCTGTCTGTGCAATATCTCGCCTCTGGCACTGAAGACGTTAAGAGCACACTGGCTTAATAACGGAGCTGCCACATGTACAATTAGCCGCATATTAGTGGAAATCATCATTTTAGTCTCTACAATTAGCTCATCACACAATTAAGGCCACAATTAATGAATTTCATCTGCAGTAATTTCAAACTAAACAAAGCACTTCTTATCAAAAACATTTTTCAAACAGCTTCTGCTGTGCTCACAATTAGGCAATTACTGTGATTATTTTTAGGTGGCCAGTCACTGGTCAGAAGTTTAGCCCCTGGGCGCATGCAGTGGATCAGTATCCTGCATAAATATCATATTCTCCTTGAATCCTGTTGACCTCTTCCTGTACCACTGTTGGAAGAAGTAGTTTTGAGAGTCCATCAGTATATGGGCCTGAAAAGACCCAGTCCAGCACATCATTTAAAGTAGCTGCCAACACCATTACACCTCCCACACATCGCTGGCACTCGACTTAAACTGGTCCTCCGTTTCAGGACAAGGTTTGCTTGTTTAAATACATTTTGTGGCCCTTTTGACCATTATTAGCACATACTACTGCATCTCAGTAGTTTGACAACACCAAGAGCATCCTTTTGTTGGGATTTGTTTGGCAGTTTTTGACTTTTTAGTAGTTAAAACTAATTTTTAGCCAATTTTATATGTAGCAAAAAGGTTGCCTATGAATTATGCATGCCTGGATATGAAGGTATTTCCTGAGGGAAACCCTAACGGTCCTCTAGGCCTTCATTGAAGGCCAAATAATACTTAAGAACTAAAAAAGAAATTTCTTTTTGTGTTTTTATTCAGTAGAATTGTGCCTGTTCTGCAATATTACTCTCATTGTATTACTACGTTTTTGTTGGAAACAATTCGATCATATTCTTGAAATAAAACAAAAAATTATCCAATCAAGAGTTGTTTTCTCTGCGTTACCTAATTAGATTGAAGAACTGACAGTGGAATCAGTCACGTTTTGACTTCCAGTAGATGGAAATTTTTTTTGGAGAAAGCGTCACTCTAGGCCTGCAGTGCCCTGGAGCGTCAGTGTCCAGCACAGTTTGATGATCTCCCTGTTCAAACTGGCCTGGTTTGGGGAGGAACTAAAAAACTGAACAGGTCACCAGGCCTCCAGGACTGGATTTGGACATCCCTGCTCTTCTGGAAGTCCCAGCTACTGCACTGACTGTGAACAGCAGCAGCCTAACCAGGGAGCTTCTGTTCATTGGTAAACAGTGGCGTCTCTATGCCAGGACACTTTACTGAAGGGAACACACTGGATACGACACATATAAGGTAGAATATGTGTCTATTAAGTTTCAGAAGTTCACGTTCAGTCTAGATCTGTTATTAATCTCAGAGCCATTCCTAGTCAAATTATACCCCTCACTGCACCTAGATGGGCATTAAGACAGGAAGTCGTTTTTAATCGCTCCTTCTATTGTTAATAATTTTGGATGCACATTTAGTTTTGAAGAAACACTGAACAATGATGCCTGTAAAGTGGTTTTCTCTTGTAACTGATCATCATAGTACGCAACATGGCATGCTAGACTTTCTTGGATTTCCTCACCAAACAGACCATTTCTCACTTGAAACACATATACATGATTTTGTATAGTGATTATTTAGGTTCAAACCGTTTGGAGTTGAAAAAATGTGCTTGGAAAGAACATAATAATACCAGCTAATAATTACAGACACGCTGTGGTGTTTGACTAAGATTAAACCGAAATGTTGTAAGAATTTTCTTCATATGTATTAAGGTGGCCTCAGACACTTTTTAGGGATGGATATCGACTATCGACTAATTGGTACCAGTTCCTGACCCGTCACTACTGAAATACTGGTGCTGCTGTCGGTGTTTATGCAGCATTAACGCATACCAGACGTGTGCAGTGATTGCTCCTCCCTCAAAACATGCACAGAAAAGTCAGGAGGCAATTCAGCATGTTATGAAAAAAACCTGTTGAATGTTTTCGTTTCTTGTTTAAAGTGTTTCAAATCTTTTCACTTCATTTTTGTACCAAATTATAAAGAGTGGAATCAATTAGAGTAACAGCAGATATCAGTATTGATATCTGTATCAGTAAAATAGCAGCAACAGCCATCCCTAACACTTTCACTGCAGATGAATGTTCTGAGAAACTGGAGATGGGAGGTTCTGCAATTATGCACTGAATGGCTTCAGACCATTACGACTGCGAGTCTAATCACGCAGCTCCGTTCTGCTCTGCTGACAGACCAGACAGACCCCAGTCGGAGAAAGTTCTTTGTTTTAAACCATGTAACAGGTAGCTTTAGTCTGCTGCTATAGCAACAGCGGGCGTTCTGTATCGCACAGGAAGCACCTAAATCCTTTGTGGAGGGAAAAAAGGAGGTCACTGACCTCAGTGAAAACTGTCACGTCACAAGATACCACTGCTGCCATTAACCCATCACAAACCACAGGCTGAGAAGGGGATGACATGGAAACATAATAAATGTGTCAAAGTGAACAAGTGAACAGCAGAGGCTGCAACAGCCAAGGGCACAGAACATTTGCTTCTGAAAGAATAGATTAATTTAAGCAGCGGTTTACAACAACCCATTCCAGTCACAATAATATCAGGCATGAACTGCTTCTAATCATGTGAGAGGATCTGATTCACTGATGCACGGAGGAGGCTTTCCCATTATGAGGCTGAATTTGACATTACAAGGCGATCAGCGTCACGAATACCAATCAGATGTAAATCGCGCTGCTCTGACTGACTGACTTGGACTTCACAACTCATTGACTTTTTGATGACTAATGGAAAGGGGACACACGCTAAATTCACTGTAACATTAGGGAGAGCCACAGTAAGATCTGGTTTAAAGAGCTTTCACCAGCCTGAATAAGTATTACAGCAGCAAGCTGAGTGATGTGTCTCAGGGAACGTTCCTTTATTTATTCATGTATACTTGTGAAACCTAATGACTGGTGAAAACAACTGCAACAAGCTGGAATAATTACAATCAGGTGTACATGTATTTAATATTTGTCATTACAGACTGTATATATGGGTTTAACAATGCAGTCACACAATGTAGCCTTTTTAGTATGAAATCAGAGTTAAGAAAAATGATGACTGTGTTCAATTGTGGCACAATGTTCTAATAAAGCTAGAGCCGGTAAGCTGGCAGGGCATCATCTGGAAATCGTCAGCTGCAGTGCTCTGGGTCTGACAGTTATTTGTGACTTAGGTTTGGCTTGCAGTGATTTAATACCCATGTACTGCGTGTTCTAAGAAAGGGAGGAACATTCCAGCGTGGCCCCGTGGACACAGCTGAGTTTAGCCATTAACACACGGATGCTTCAAGCACTGCAGGCAATAAAATACAGCCACAGCTAATCCTTAATCCCTCATGCCCACTCTCCACCGCCATGCTATTCCTGATTATTACAACAAGGTGTTGGAGAACAACATGCAGGGAAAGAACACAAAAGAGTGCAAGCGCGCGCACACACACACACACACACACACACACACACACACTCAAGGCCTGCACTCAGCAGGGAATGCAAGTCCCATATGTGTGCTCATCTATTTATTTGCACCTGTGTAATTTGGTGAAAATCCCCAAACATACATGTGAAGTGTGAAGGAAGGTTGTGTGTGTGTGTGTGTGTATGCAGGGATGGGCAATTTGACAATATGTTGTCATAACTATGACACATTCTGAAAATATTATCACAACAACAATGAACAACTGCATGTATTATAAAAAGTGTCTATAAACAAAAACCAGTGTAATGCAAATTACATCTCAGCCTACTATGACACTATTACATTTTCAACAGTGTTTTTCTTCCTGTAACTTAAATACTTGTTTTAACGTAGATAGGTTAGAAGTGAATTAGACTTGCAATATTATATAAATTATTCCACACCCCCTGGCTGCCGCTGACTGCCGCTGACTGATGATGTGGTAGCATGATGAGATAGCAGACAAGCAAGAGCTACTTTCCTAAAAAAAAAAAAAACCAACTAAAACTATTTAACATCTCAACAGTGCGTCCACAAGTCCTGTCTGAAAAGCAGCTCCTAATTCTGAGAATCCAAAATAAGAATCCTCTCAGCCATTATCTTCAGCATCTTTTTCTGCTAAATCTTCAAAGAGAACTTGTAGTGAGGAGATCTGCCACGTGCTAATCTCTTCCTGACTAATCAAATGCTAGAGAGCATTTCCCAGCAAATCCAAAATGTGTGGTTTTATATGGAGCTTTTGTAAATTCAATTGATCATTTTTATACAGACAAATGCTCTCGTTTTCTCAGAACAGCATCAAAAACAAAAGGCTGTTCAGCTCCCGTTACAGGACGTTCTAACAGTGACTGCTAGAGCCCTAGTGGCCAAATACTGTTAACTGTGTAAAATGGAAAAAAGTACTTTTTTATGTAGTACTTTCCAAGGAAAACGAAATATATGCGTAAAAGACTAAAGTAACATTTTATTAAAATATTAGCCATTTTACCCACATTCCTACATTCACTCGTGGGCCTGTAGTGAAAAATGTATTTATTTATTTTCTGTAACCACTTAATCTTTTCTAGGGTTGCGGGTACCCAGAGCCTATCCCAGGGCCAGCAGGCGCGAGGAAGGGGCCAGCCCACTGCAGAAAATTTTGGTTTTTGAATTTAAATCATAGTAAAAACACATGATTGTGTTTTGGCATAGAAACTATTTTGTTAATTAATTTAGATGTTCTTGCAATAAGTTTAAGTTTAATAGTTTAAAAGTTATTTATGTATTGTATATTTTTGTTGTTAAATTCAAGGGGATTGTGTTCCAAGACCACCCACGAATTGTGGAAAACCATGAATTTGTGATGTGGTTAAAAAAGATGCCTAAAATGCCTATTTTCATAGTCTAAACCCTAAATATGCCCCCAAATATGCTCCCAAAACACTTTAATTTCATTTTAAACTCTGCTTAATACCACAGAAAAAGTAAAGGTAAACCCATATTCGTACTGTACAGTTTACACTGTCTCCCGCAGTGCTAGAATGTAAATACCGATGTCACCCCTGTATTGTACTACAATTCATGCAAGCGCATTTTCTTTGCTATGCGTTGCTGTTTTCTTTGGTATAAGCAGGGTGAATACAGCAATAATTTAATTTAATTTACAATTATTAGTACGGTTCTAAGGAAAACTTTGAACAATGATTTCGTGGGGAACACTGCATACCATATCACCCATATCTGGAGATTGTGTGTGTGTGTGTGTGTGTGTGTGTGTGTGTGTGTGTGACACTCACTGATGTATCAAGGAAACAAACACATCATT
>JBBPCY010000007.1:13121181-13135088 GCA_037974405.1 Brachyalestes nurse
TACGGATTATATGTGTGTGTGTGTGTGTGTGTGTGTGTGTGTGTGTGTGTGTGTGTGTGTGTGTAATCTGTAATTACACACCAGAAACTGTTATCATTTTTCATGTGTATACAAGATAAAAAGGGGTCATATACACACATATATGTGTGTATGCGTGTACACTAAAATAAGCTGTTATGCTACTGATTTAATTAATCTCTCTAAAATAAATCTTTGTTTCAAACCTGAGCTATTCTGAAGTCTATTCAGTGTAGTTATACGCCAGCACAGGATGGGCAGCTCTAATCAGCTAACAAAAAGCCCAGTGAGCCCACAGTGTCCGAAAAGCTCTTGAGGGACCGGAATGAAAAATGTGAGACATAATTACAAACAAGTTTGCCGTGTCTTACCAATTAACCCGATATATGTACAAGATGCAGAGAAAAAAAACCTGGAATACATGGCGGTGTGTCAACTATTACATGCATATGGTACAGAGACACTTGCAGGATCCTTTTTTTCCACCTCTCATCTCTAAAAATGGAACGCTCAAAGGAACATATTGCAACAGAACCAGACCCTGCCTTTCGCTGGCAGCGGCCAACACTCTGAGCATGGGCCAATGAAAACACATAGTCCCCCGTCTCCACTTTTAATTGGGATATTTTAGGGCTATTAGCAGTGGAGGCTGTGTGCCTACACACAGTTCCCTAGGAAACACCACTAACCCACTGCTCCATTCTGTCACAGCACCAGGTAGTGCTAGGTTATTCTGGTGCTTTTTGTATTTGTTTGTTTTTTAACAGACAAACGAGACAGGAGATGATGTGTTTGACATTTTACACAGCAGATGAAGAGGATGAATTAAGACTAGTTTTCCATAACCAGAAGCGTACCACCTTCAATGGGGCTGCTGTTTTTTAAGATGAGTTTGGAGAAGGGGAAGAGGCATTTGTCTCCATGGAATAGGCTATAAGCCTACACCATATGTTATGCCAGCATTGATAACAATTTCATAAGAAATGTGGGCCACCTTTCTTGGCAAACAAAGAATATCTCTGAATAAGTCCCGATATGCTTTTAACATTTCTATATCCAGCCACAAGTCTATATATGAAGAAATACTCAGTACTTGATGCAATCTATCAAAAATATTTAAATTGTCAAGGTAGGCTTTTACCTGATATCAATTACATGTTGCCATCTGGTGGACGCAAAAGTAATGGCGGGCAAATTAATTCATACAGACAGCAGCATTTTGATGCTAAGCCAAAAGCAAACGAGCAAACCTGAAAACTATCAGTCAAAATAAAAATTGGTGCATTCAGCTTCCCTGAAGAGTGCTTCTTTTAAGTAAAAACAATTACATGACATGAGAATCAACACTAATTTAAAACACATTTTTTGCGAAGATTGGAACGTGAACAATAACCTGCAGGATGTACACATATTCAGCCCAGGACAGCTTTACAAATCTGTAGTGGTCCCATCACACATTTCCATAAGTTTGAGTTTAATTTATCCATCTAATAAAATGACCTAAAAGAAAATGAGATATGTGAGATACTTGAGATACTTACCAATAAAGTGATTAGTGTCGACCTAATGACCAAGTGATTAAAGCGGAGGCTAAATGTAGAATTAAATAAATACATATTAATTGCTGAATTGAACTGGACCTTAGAAGTAGTGGCCCTACTTCTGTTGTTGCATAAAAAGATGGATTTAAATCCAATTTTGCATGAGCATTTTGTGAAAATGTTTTTATCTGTAATGTTCACTCAGGTTGTTGTACTCACTGGAAAGACCTTAAACTTGTTTTCCATGCAATCTTTTTGAGAATTTAATATTCTAGTTTTATTTTCACTAAACTCATTATTTTAATAGTTCTATGTAGTTCTATGTAATTCTCTTGTTTTGAATCATAGCTATGGCAAAAGATCCATATTCAGCCATGACACAGCCTCCTGGCGGAGGTAACCATTCACAAATGCCATCTATCTTCATGAGAGCCAGAGAAGCCCAGGTGCCAAAGAAGCCACAGAGCATCAAAGACACGCATTATACAGTACGGATGGTGCTCTTCTGGTATATGTGCATGGTGTGTATGTGGGCAGTAGGTTCAGTGTTGTTCTCTTGTAACCCCTACACCTGCTCCCAATCAAAATGCCAACAGTCATTGGCAAGTGTCCTTTCTTCTGGCAAACCATCCAAAATAGCTTGTTGGTATGAATCTGTAGTCTAATAGTGTGAGAAAGACCCCAAGATGTAAATTGTTTTTAACATTTTTGTTGGGTTTTGCAATTCTCAACATGTGTATTGCTATCCTTATCACATGATGGGTTTTAATTCATTATATAACAGAAATATTTGAGCAATTCAAATAGAAGTGTTAAAGCAATAAAAAAAGGCATAGTGGTCTGACAACCAATCGTCTACTTGTTTCTTTGCCACTTATGCAGTTACTTTACACTGTGTGTTGATTTGTAAGATAACTAACATTGTTATATCTTCTAGTTCTAACGTAGTGTCAAGGTTTCTGTTGTTGCTGAAAAAAAAAATTGTTTCAAATATCTGCCACTATTTATATGATTGATATTATTCTATTATTTTCTGTATATTTATCAAGGGATTTTACTGCTTGCATTTTAGTCAACTATAATCTGGTTACGTAATTACAAACAGATTGTAGTGCCCAAGGAAATATAATCAGTTGAATGTCATTGCTCATACTTCTTTACACTCCTTTAAGCCTTTTATCAGTGATATATGCTATATAGACGTCAGCAAGTACAGGATGTAAAGATGGAGAGTGAGACCTCTCTGACATACAGTGTTAATAAACCTGGTTGTGAAGGCGTGACAGAGAATATTTCACTACACAGCAAGCTGTGCTACTCAAAAGGTCACACCAGCACACACTCCAGATGTGTGAATCTCAATTAAGTCAACACCTGCAGTGGATAAGTGCAATAATTAATAAATGCAACATTATTCTTTCAAAATGTGGGCGTCCGACAACACATAAGTCTCAAGGGGGAAGGAAAGCTGCTTGATTCTCTTTAGAGTACAGACACTGTTTAATTAACTGCATTTCAGAAGAAGAGCTTGTGTCTGCTTCACCTATTTATTTACATTATTGTTAGTTGCATGTTGGTGACAAATCCCTGCAAGACCCAGCTCGATGCCACTGTAACTAAATGCTGTAACTAAGACATTTACCTTTGCCCTGTGTCATTAGTGTCTGTGCAATACTAATCTATGGATCTTGATCATGCACCGAGGCAAGAATAACACACCTTTTTATCTAGTAATACTGAATAAATCTATGCACTTTAAAGCATTTTAAAGGACAACATTTGTTTTATCTGTAGATCGCAATTCATGTGCCTGTATATTGCTCTACGTACAGTTTATATTTTGTTAGAAAAATACATTTAGTTATAAAAAAATCTAATTTACATTGCTTGGTCAACAAAGTTTAGTGTCTTTGTTCTCGCAAATATTGTTTTTTTCTCGTTTATTAAAGAATGTGGGCTGGTTAGGGTGGATTTGCAGCTCCCCCTGCAGGCCAGACATAACATCCCAGTTTCTATTTAGGAAACAAAAGATCGCAGTTATTGACCTCCTCTGTTCTGGAGCATAGTCATTAATGTCCCATCTGAAGCTGCATGTTGGCAGCAGTATAGAAAGGCAGGCTAAGGAAAACTGAGGGGTGTGAGTGGGTAGACTGCAATCAAGACAAAAAACAATAACAGCTGGCTGGCCTCTGGCTAAAACTGCACAAAAGCAACACAGGCTGCTGATTGCCAAAGCCATCAATGAACATTTCTAATAATATGAGAAACAACGTGTCCACGCATTAGCCTAGTAAAATCTATGCATATGCCAGTTTATTTTGTGTTTCTATTGGTAATTAGAAATATTTAAAACTCCTCACCATAATAAGTTATGAACACTTTTGTGAGGTGTGAAAGCATTCAGTCGCTCTAAAATGTGGCTATCAACGTGTAGAGAAAACAAAGATATAAAAGATGAAAATGTCTGGTGACTAATATGAAGCATCCATCATTAACTTTGTGCATTTTTCCTGCATCCTCTTGCAGAAATTAATTGAGTGGCACAGAGAGGCCGGTGGATAGCCCGAGGCTGGACTGCCTCCGCCGTCTGTTCGCCATGTCTTACACAGACTGCTGACGCTCCAAACTCACCAAACCACACTGTGGACCCTGGAAGCCCACTCTTCAGTCAACAAAAACTTGATCGGACTAGATCATATTTCTTATATGAAATTAGTAATAAGATCACTGACTGTATGATCATCCTGTAATAGAATATGTAAAATGAACCCTAAGTCCTAGAATACGTAACTAAGGTGTGGAATCACAGCAGACTAGAGATCCTGTCCCTTCTAGGAGGACACTGCAAATGCTAGCCTACTTCTTACCAGCAAGCAGAAAGACATGAAGAGCAAGTACAGATTAAGGCCAATGAAGGTCAGCAGTGTTTGTTGTAGACAAAATTACATTTAAGACAGTGTGAAACTCATTTTCTGCTCCCACAAGTATTTACTGTCAGTTTTCTAAAACTCAAGTTATTGTCTGTGTGGTCCAGCTCACCAAAACGACCTGAAAAGAACATGTAATGCTTTCTCCTTCTTATACCATGACCTTTTAAGAGGATTATTCCTCTGTTTCTCCTCAGCAGGACAAGTCACACAGGCTAGGCCTGCACTAAAAGGATTACCAGGCCTAAAAATGAGAGCGGTAAATGCCAGCTGTAGCAGGAAGAGAATAAAGGTCAGTCATGATATGCCATAAATATATTAGGCATATTTTTCCCCAAGGCCTAAAAAATTCAAACAAATCTTAATGTAAAAAAATAATTGTAACCAAAAATAGAGGTTAACTGAATTAAAATGTTAACATGACTTTAACATGAAATATTTACATTAAGGTATTTTGCCAGTTTTTCCAAAAATCTTTTGCACAATGAAGTGGTTAAGACATAAATGGCCATTCTTATGGGACTTGATTTTAAATACTCCATTCTGGGAAACTTCAGATTCGTTCAAAGCAGGAAGGTAAACGCAAGGAATTATAAGGCAAAATCTTACCCAAAGAAACTATTTCCATATTTACAATTGTTCTACATTTAATGACAAGTAGGTTTATGCAGGGTTGCTTAGGAGGGTAAATAAAATGGCTCTATTTGCATTAAATACTGTTGGCGAGTCTTTAAGTTTCTATACAATGCACACTGAACACATTCTAAATCAGCTCATTTCAACAATCATGCAGAAATTTGGGGAAACATCTGAGCTTTTCTTTCCAAGGTTAACAACGCTGCTTATGTAGCCAATGAGGTTAATAGTGAGTGTGATAGTGACCATTCTGCCATACGTGCAGTGTGAACAGCACAAAACTCTTCCTCTGCATTTAACCCATTCACCAAGTGAAGCAGTGGGCAGCCAGAAACGCAGCACGCAGGGAGAAGTGTCTCTCTCAATAGTACCTGAGAGATCCTGATCGCAGGGCCAATGCCCTAACCACTAGGCTACCAGCTGCCCCACTAAGGGTGAGCATAGTCAATATGAATATGAAGGGGGAAAAAAAACCCCCAACATCCTACTTTCACAGTCTCATTATCTGGATTTTGTCTGCCATTGCTCCCTTTACCAGATTGAATTTTGGGAGTAAAATGAGATTAAAGCTGCAGACTAAACTGAGGCTCAAATATTTGTGGCAATCTCACTTCTGGAGGAAGGCCTGCTTGATGCTTTACCAATCATTTTCTTCCACGCTTGCTTACTAGTCTTCAAAAGGGCTTGGTCAACTTTTATATGGGAAAACACATTGCAGTTGAACAGCTTCTAAGCTGTCATACAAGCCTGATCACATGAAGGTCATGATGCCTCAAATGAAACTTGACCCAAAAAACAAGCTGCTGGTAAAAAAAATGTGCCAAAATCATATGGTTTATTGTCTTGATAGAAATACTTAGCTGAGCATGTCCATTATAACGTATTCATTACAGTCAACAACATACACCTAAGTCAGTCCCTGATTGGAAGCAGTCATACATTTATCAAAATATCTTAACTTGGAATACCTATAAAAACATTTATACAGTCATTCATTTTTGACAGCTATGTGATCATATGGTCAGAAAACTTTAGAGCCCTAATCAAGTGTGGTGTCCTAAAAACTGCTGTAGTCTTGATCCTCTGGCAAGTCCATCATTTTAAAAGCCGTGGACCTTCAGCTGTTCTTCTTTTACAATGTTTATCTGTGGAGAAGAGTGGGAAAAGGTCAACACTTTAAAATAGTGAATGCTATACACCAGTCTTTCAATCATGCTCCTGGTGAGACCCACAGCTTCAGCAGTTCCAAATACTCCTGATTCAGTTCATCCACCAATTACAGAGCCCTTCATTAGCTGGATTAAGTGGGCTGGGGCAGACAACAGTGAAAATGAGCAGTGCAGTGAGTCACCAGCAGCAGGACTAAGAACCACTGCTATAAAACAACTGAAGACAAGGTGGCAACTTACCTCAAGAAGAAACTGGCAAATGTTTTTTCTTTGGTCTCCCTGCAACTGGATAACTTCCCCGTACTCCGGGTGCTCGATCACAGTGCCATTGCAGGCAAATTTCTGCCAAAAAACAACATCATGGTTAAGAACAATTCAAACAAGAAACATGGCAAGTCATCATCACTTAGTAATGACAAACCACTGTGTATACCAAATACCTTTTTGAATGCTTTCACAAGCTTTTTCTTGTCATAATCATCCGCAATTCCTTGCACTGTAGTGAGGGTCTTTCGCCCGTTTCGTTGTTGAATCCTTATGTGGATTTTATCCTCTGTCCCAGCAGGGAGCAAGTTGTCACCCTTAGTTGCATCAGCAAAGGGATCTGGGAGAACATACCAAAACAGTCTTTAGATAATTGCAATCCAGTAAATATAACCAATTACTTGCATCTACCACTGCATCCTAGATAGATATTGTTCTTGTGTGTAATATTCTGATCAATGGGATTATACAGCTGCGTGGGGGGAAAAACAAAAGGGACTCCTCGAATTAAGAACCAATAGCGCATAAACAGTGGATTTCCAGAGATAGGCCATGGTTGTTAGATGGGTGACTCGACACAAACACTAGCTTTAACCTTGAAAATATGACTAATAGTACGTTTTTATAAAGGGAGGACTACGACAATATCTTCCAAAAACTTTGAGAAAAACGTCTCACAATCATTAAAAATGAGAGTGGACTGATTTGGTGTAATAGTCTTTGTTTATCATCCAAGCACTGCTGGAAACAGATGAAGATAACTAACATAGAGGACATTGCGAGGTTTTCTGCGATTTAAATCGTTAAAAACGTGCTAACTCGCTTGTTAGAGGCATTTAACGGGGTTTTAAAAGAAATAAATAACACGTCGAGCTACAATGCAAAATTGCAGTCGAACAACCACACAAACGCGACAGGCCCGGGTTTATTTGTTGTAAGTTAGCTGGAAGCTAACTAATGTTAGCCACCACCTTCAGCCCTAACAGTAGTAACTAGAGTGTTTATCACTTGAGACGATTATTGTAAATACACAATTTCGACAATATCAGACTAGAAGATCGATGTTAAAATTTATAGGACCACGGTAAAGCTCGTACACCGTCCTGTAAGCTTGTCTCGGCTAAAACCTCCACAGGGCCAACGCAGCTCTTTCTTGCGGTAAATAAGTGCGGTATAAATGGGTGTAATGCGGAACTTACCAAAAGACTGGAGGTTCTGGATAGAGGACATGCGATATTAGGGCGATAACTTCACCAGAGGAAAGAGACCGGCGCCCGATGCCGTTTCTTTACGAAGTATTAGCTTAGCTAAGCCTGAAGCTCTGCCAGCAACAAAGGAGAGAAGACGGGCCTAACAGTCTGACGCAACCTCCAACTCTCTCAAAGCACAGCTCTCAGCTCAGGGCCGGCTGAAAAAAAGAGCGCACAGCACCACACTCTCCGCTAAAGCAGCGACCCACAGAGGCGGGGTTTACAGACCGAGGCTTCCTGCAGGGGTCCTTTAGTTCAACCACTTTTAATGAGCTAATTTAGAGCCAAGGGTGTGTAGAGCAATTTAAACAGATAAACAGATACTCATATACTAAACTCACGTGAAGTACTATTATATTTCACACACACACATATACAAATGCAAAGTGTTCCTCTGAACTCTGAATAACCAAATATAATACATGCTTTCAGGACTATCAGACCTACAACGTCCAGAGGATGTTCTATGACTTATAATTCACTGTTGAACTAAAATACATGTTTCGTTGTCCTCGCAAGCAACAAGCAACAGAAGATTGAATGTGTTCTGGGGTTAATATCACTTAATATTTATTCTCTAAATTCAGTTCTATTTTCACACAGAAATCGTCCTGTTGTCCTCTTGTAAAGTGTTTTTTAAGGCCCAAATACATAGAAAATTGTATTTGGTTCTCTGGAGGATATATATCCTCTGCCACAAACGATTATTTTGATAGTCGACTAGTCACCGAATATTTTTGCGATTAGTCGACTAATCAGATCATGCGTACTTTGGACGTAAAACGTACAGCTTATAGTACCAACATGCTACGTCTCTTATATATAATTAGCTTACAGCTTTGAGTGTTTAAAGTATGTGCCACACACACACAATCTTGCTCTCGCTCTCTCTCTCTTTCTCTCTCTCCAACTGCACGCATATATACACACACACACACACACACACACACACTCTCTCTCTCTCTCTCACTCTCCAACCACACGCACGCACACACACTCTCTCTCTCAGATGAACTCTTGCACGCACGCACACAAACTCTCACGCCCCTTCCAGACTCTAACCCCAATCTCAACACAAATAATACAAGTGCAAAAGAACAGAACAACAAACAATTCACATTTTTAATAAATAACTTAAATAAAACCTAATAACTAAGGTCACCACAATACTTTAAATCTTTTTTGAACCGCGACAACATCCCTGATGACAGCGGGATTTACACTATTAACAGATGTGGTAATCTTTTTCCAGACGGCTTTTTCTTTTTGTTGCTGCATTCTTCACTAAATTTCCCTAATGAAATGACTTTATAGGGAATATCACAGCAGGCAGTGCACATGGTATGCCCTTATAACATTATAGTTTTCTGTATTTGTGTGAAGGTATACAAAATATATCCGGACATTTTTTGAAAGCATTTTTTTTGCTTACTGTACAGTATTCATGTATGGTATCCCACTTGACGCAGCTTGCCCATGAAACTAACGTGCCCTGTTTGTGCTACACGTGGATACTGTTGGCTCCGAATCTCCCGACCACTATGTGAATCCGAGGCAGCAAGATCGAGGGATCCGAGACCAAGACAAGACCAAGACCAAAGACCGTTGAGACTGTGACAAGACCAAGACCACGTAAATATGGTCTCGAGGCCAAGACCGGTCTCAAGACATACAACTCTACATTTGAGTTAGTACAAAGTTCCAACACAACATTAGGTAGTAATATATATATTATCAGGGATTTATAATCAACTAATATGTTCCCGGTCAAAGAATGTTAAACCTAAATGAATACAATAGAAGGGTTAAGAAATAATTTATGAAAACATTTAACTCATTCCTTTCTCTTTCACACACACTGTGGTTACTGTGTTATCACTATAGTGGCTTGGTATTAAATATATACAGGACTGGATCTACAGTGTGTTGCCACTCTGTAAGTGTTTAGTCTTGGAGTGTGGTGCAGCCTTATTTTGTGGAAGACCAACACAACTAAAGACAAGAGCTTACAATGATGGTAGTTAGTGGCCCGGACAAACTGATCGATCAAATATACACTGACTGCTTGCCCTGATGTTGACTGTCAGATACACGCTCAACTACTTTACCCACCTTGACTGTTCCCTCCACTGTATTTTAACACCAAGTGGTAGCTCTGTTACCACGGCACACATCACAGAGCAGCTTTCTCATAATGTGTCGAAAGACAAACCCTGGTAAGGCTGAACAAAATGTTTAGCCAAAATGTTGTTTGGAGGCTGACTTGAACACAGGAATGCATAGTGTAGGAATTTTAGCTCAAATTTATTTATAATTTATTTATTCTCCACCAGAATCAGTTAAGGCTGATTCACCTTTATGTTAATTAATTGCTTAACTAATTATTATTAATAACTGATTAGTTACCAATCATATTAATTATTAGATGGTTACTTATCTACTACTTGAGGTTAATTATCAAGCAGGGTTTATTCTAAAATCCAGGATAGCTCTTCGACCAGCGAAAAGGGTCCAGGATTCCAGAAGTCAATCCTTTTAAAAGCTCTTGCTAAATGCGCATTTTAGAAGAGATTAAAATTGATAATCAAGTAATTAGCAAATCAGAAGAATTGTGATTACTTCAAAGGGTTGTAGAGTGTAGCATTATCACAGCCATGAAGGGACCTCCTTTTAATGAAGAAGAACGGACACACTGATCGCGCTAAGACAACATAAACACCTCTAATGAATGAATGAAATGATGGAATAACGGATGACCAAGTTTACTGAATATTACTGGCAGTTCTGGGTAGCAAAGAAAATAAACACACCAACTGTTCTGAAGTGGTGGGATCAACTTACTGAATACAAAAAGATACCCATAGCTAAGGTGATGGGAATGAGGACTAATCACCATAAAACAACGTATTACAGGTCACCACAAGATCCTGAGTTCCCGAAACTCATAGGCACACAAATTATGATGATTCAAATGGTGGGACACCCAGCAGGACTAAAGCAGTAGAAAGTTAATGACCATTTGGACAAAGTATACCCAAAGACACACCTTGAATGTGCAGTTATGAAAAGGATTGAAACCTGATACTTAAACTTATTGCAAGTTATGAAAATGGCTAAATCCAGACCCTGACTCAGCGAAGACACAGCCCAGCCTCTCCGAGATTCATTAAACATAGATAATCACCCTTGCACCAGAATAGTCAAATGGAAGAAGCTTTTACTTAGTCCTGGAAGTCGTCTTGGTCGAATGTCCGGGCTGGAACGCTGGTTGCCCTGGTCAGGGCTGACTCATTCTTGTTGAAGAGGGAGTCTGGAAGTGTGTGTCTTGTCTGCCAGAGGGTCCTGGCTTTTGTCTGCAGTCGTGGGTCTCCCTTTGGCCCACCCCCACTTGGCCCTTGGCTAATCAGGTGTTAGTGAAGGAGGGGCTTTGCTTAGGGGCCAGCTTTCCCCCCTCCCTTCAATAGTTCGTACACTATTGTGGTTCAGAATTTGGCATAATTCATAACTTTTACAGGGTCCATGTTGAAATCTGGAGGTGGGCAGTAATGTGGCCGCTGAGCCAAGAGCTGTATTTTGGTACCAAATATGTATATCCAGTTACCGTGAATGACAAAGTTAGGATCTAATCGGTCAGCTATTTTAATTTTGGCCATCACTATTCCAAACTCATGAAATCTCTGTTCTTATTATTTGACTGGTTCAACCTTAGATATTTTGTGAAGTTGGTAGTTTAAGTGTGACAACTCCTGGCTTCACTGGGTACCTTCCCAGTATGTATGGTCTCTGAGCGTCGTTTAGATTTTGAAAACAAAGGTTACATAGGGTTTATATGCACATATAACAAAAGAGAAACCAAAATTAAGTAACTTCTTATAAAACAGAGGATCCCTCATATAGGAATGATTTGAAGCGAACAGGCAACAGTTTAGGAATGGAAGTTATTAACTGAATCTCTGGCACAGCTCAGACCGGGGCAGTGACAAATGGGTGGCGGAACCATGTGTTAATTCCCTTAGGATTTCAGAAGGCCATAAAGCCTTTTGGGCACCTTAGAGAGCTGATTCTCAGCCAGATAGCCCTGGTCCTATCATGGTTTACGACTTTACTAAGGGGGGGATGATTCTGCTCTCGCATACATCTTGCCAAATATATCTATATTTCTGAGGGTACTTCTGGCAGTAACAGCAATGATGGGCACATTGATATTATGACTTGCTGGTCATTTTAAGACTAAACATGCCAAGGATATTTGTAACAGTTTTTGTAATACTTTCCTTATTGACCTATATGATACTTAGAGAACCACGGGATTACCTTCACTCATGCATAGGAGACTTATTATATAAGAACCAAGTTTGGGGAAATCAGTGGTAAACGAGTATAAACAAGTAAAAACAAAATATAAACTAATCTAAGCATATAAACGAGGAATTCCTTTGGGAGGTGTGTGTGTATGTGTGTGTGTGTGGGGGGGGCGGTCTTGTGTGAGATCTTCTTAAGACCAATGTTTGCTTCAAGAGTTGTCTGGACATGATTTTAGAGAAAATTGCCTATCTTGATTGTGGCTGTCCATTACTACTGAACTTTGGAAACAAACATGAAGAAATCAGGGACTAAGAATGAAATATAACCAGGGGAAAAACACACAGATATTCAAGGCCCCATACAACTCTTGACTTCATTCCCTGGGCCTTATTCAAGAAAACATATTTCCCCATTTGGACAATTTACATAGCACATAAGAACTGCTGGGAGCGATCCTTATGGCTACATCTTATTTAAAGAGCTTTCTGGAAGGGTCCCAAAATTCAAACCTTTATCGTCTGGCGGTGAGGTCACAGAAAGGTTTACGGTGGCCTGTCTTGGCGGGGGTAAATCTTGGCTTTGAAGTGCCATTTGGGAGAATGTTGGTGGGATGATTCACGGTTCTTTTGTGTCGTCAGGGGAGTTCTGGAATTAAAGGTGACGGGACTGGTGTCAACGTCTGGCTCATTACTCTGGCGTTTATTTACTCAGATGGTGTGAAATGGCTTCCTTTGTTCGGGGCCTGGCATCAAATGCAGATAATCCCAGGGTCTTTTCTCAGTTGAAACAACGGTTAATTTTGATCCGGATTCACCAATAACTGGGTTCAGGTGGACCAGAACCTGCTGTGATCCTACAATAGCTTCGATACCTTGCCTGGCTTAGCTAAGGTTAAGGTTTATAAAACGGGATTTTAAAATGGCCAAACATATTCAAAGCAATTGTTCAGCCTTACCTATGAAATGTAATCCCTCGGGATCTGGTTTGGAGCAAACAGCCCCATGCAGAACATGCGTAAGGCATCTTTATACAATACTTCATTCCACAGCAGTGCCTCTTGCAATATGGCGGCAACATTGACGTATGATACGGCTGGTCATGCGGGGTCTAGTAATATTCTATGTATGTGGTCAGTCTAGTAATATTCTATGTCTATGGTCAGTCTAGTAATGTTCTATGTCTGTGGTCAGTCTAGTAATATTTTATGTCTGTGGCCAGTCTAGTAATATTTTATGTCTGTGGTCAGTCTAGGAAAATTCTGTGTATATGGTCAGGTTAGTAGTATCCGTGTCTGTGGTCAGTCTAGTAATATTTATGTCTGTGGACAGTCCAGTAATATTCTATGACTGTGGTCAGTCTAGTAATATTCTATGTCCATGGTCAGTGTAGTAATGTTCTATGTCTGTGGTCAGTCTAGTAATATTCTATGTCTGTGGTCAGTTGAGTAATGTTCTATGTCTGTGGTCAGTCTAGTAATATTTTATGTCTGTGGTGAGTCTAGTAATATTCTATGTCTATGGTCAGTCTTATTTGGGTGATATTAAATAATATATAACATCAAGAAGTTCTATAAATTAACATGAAGTCCTGTTCAGACAGGAGCAGCATGTGTAGCTCAAGCATCATAAAGCAGAATCCAGCTGAAGCTGGTCCTTCTCCGGCTGCCTCACGGACCTCGCAGGGTTGGCCTTTGTCTACTGAAGCTGGCACAATCTCAGACGCCTCGGGATGGGTAGAAAGATAAAGAACAGATAGAAAGAATTAGCGTAGTTGCCATTCAGAATACAGTACACCAGT
>JBBPCY010000007.1:13135188-13206316 GCA_037974405.1 Brachyalestes nurse
GGCATATCACAGCAGGCAGTCCAGCCCCCTGCAAAGTAACAGCCAGTGGTAATCAGCTAAATCAGTAAACTATCTGTTAATCGTATTTTTGTCATCAAATGTTTTGTTTATATATATATATATAAACAAAACATTTGATAACAAAAATACGATTAACAGATAGTTTACTGATTTAGCTTCATCATGACAGTGGAAAGGAATGTGTGATGTCAAAAAGAAGGAAGAATTGAACTCTTACAGAAAATACACAATAAAGGTTTTGCAGTTAATGTTGGTTTCAGGACACAAAACCAAAAACAATACAGTACAATATGGGAATAAATAAAATATGTGCTTAGAGGTATTTTGTTCTCTCCACATTCAGGAGCAATCAGTCTGTGTCATAGAAACTCATAGACAAATAGTTGTATGCACTTGCGTCAACTCCTGCAATGTAAAATTCTTTCTTCATTTTGAATGCAGAGCAAATTGAACTTTCATGTTCTGAGAATACTCACATTGCTTTCCTTCTTACTGCAAGGCATAAATTGTCCATGAAAGTGATAAAAACAGCTCTCATGAGCTTTGTTCTCTCCACATTCAGAGAAAACACTTATTTGGGCCCCTGTTAAATCTCAAAAGGATTTTTTGTTGTTTTAATGTATTTATGTATTCAACAAATTAGTGTTTAAAAAACAAAGGAACAATCTACATGATTTGACCACTAGGTGGTGGGATAGTTTGTGTGAATACCGCAGTCCTCAAAAACACTACATACTAATGCAGAAATGAAAAGAAACTCTTTTACATTCATTTTTAAAAAATCAGTTTACACAATCTGACAAGTACGGGGCTCTTGTTTCTGTCTGACAATTTTTGCTACATAATATGCAAAAGCACTTGTCCTTATTGTATCCAGGTCACTTTTCAGTACACTCTCCAGACTGAAAAAGTCAAAGGTGTTTGTATCCAGACTGTTAATTAGAAACAGTTGTGACTGATCAGCTTTACCCTGGTGCAGCTCTTTAGCACACTGTGCTCGTAGCCCATCCAGAATCTCAGACTCAGAGCAACCCAAGCCTTCCTGGGCCTGCAAATGGCAGTCAATCTTTGTCTGGACAAAGTGGTAGTGCTTCTTTAAGTGTCCTATAGTTCTCGCCAGCTCCGTGTGACAGCCCCCCTGCCAGTTTGACACAATAATAATATAGAAATCAAAATGATCCAGAATTTCCTTCTGTTCCTCCAGTGGCCTGTCCATGATGTTCTCGATTCCTGACGCATCCCAGAACCGGACATCAGGGTACTGAGGACACATTGCTGGGATTATGTTGTCTGCTGAGCCACTGATGTCGTTCTTCTGGCCCGTTAGGGCATCTATCAGAGCGCTGACCCCTGATCCTGTCTCACCTAAAATGGGCACATCAAGCTGAAAGTGGTCCAGAGCCTCCAGTGCAGTGCTGACTTTCTCAGTTCTATCGGTAAAGTATTTCAAGATTGTCTGTAGCTTATGTAGGTTCTTTTCTCTCACTTTCCCATTCTTCAAAGCATGACGCCTAATGGCCCTGGTATGAGTAAAAGAGTAAGAGAGAGGAAGATTAACACGAGACTTGACCAAGCAACTAAGACTTTTAACTAGGTCCTGCATATATTTAAAATTTAAGAAGAATATCTACTGACTGAACACTGCTCTTTGTGTTTTATATTATGTTTTTAATATTTTAGTTAGTTATTAAGGTGAGCAAATTACAGGTGAGGGATAATTGAATAAAATTAATCAGGGTATTTTTAAATAACAAAAATATAGCTGAAGATTATTTGAAGATTAAAATTACATAAATAATTAAAATATTTACAGGTGTCATTGATTTATTGATAAATGAATTCAACCTGTGCTGCTGTTTTTCAGGTAATTTTTTGTAGATTAAATCCAAATATGAGCAATATATTTGTAAACTGGTCTCTCAAATCCTTCAGGAACATAGAGGTACAATTTAGCAAGGTAGCAAAAACCAAAGGCTGGGGAAAAAAACTGAACTTGTATTAGAGGGAGATGCCATCCCACTACTGGGTGGGGTTTGGTTGTCAAATATGGCTCAGAGAAACTGAAGCATTTACACCATATAACATGTGGCTAAAATGCATCTCAGTGAAATGTCTTGAGCAATCATATTTACATCTGGTTTTATGTATATTGGTTGTATTTGCACCTATATTTGTATGTAGAAAAGCCCTATCCAGATATAATCCTGATACTCAAGATAAAGGTGTAAACACAGCACAGTGAATGAGAATGGTTTTTAGCACCAGAGACACTGAAACTTTTTCTTCCTCTTCCTATTGTTATTCTAATGCTTTGGTAAAACGATATGGGGAGCATAATGTTTGTCATAGAAACATACAGTAACATAGTTGTTTGCCTTTGTGTAAATTACTCTTGCAATGTAAAACTCTGAAACAAAACTTTTTGCTCATTCATGAACATTAAACTGCAGTTTTGACTATTAAGTTCCTCCCACAAAATCAACATTGCAAGCTATTTTTTGTCTGACTGTCAAGGTAAATGACATGGAAAACATTCACAACTGCCTGCATATGAATAAATATATTAAAAAATGTAAACTCTATAAACAATATGGTCACCATACACTAATGAATCATTATTCGAGCATATTTTACTAAAACAGCTAAAACGCTTGAACATAGTTGGCTGAAATAGCTGAACACTTTGTTTGATCCTCACAAAACTTATGGCAATATGTTAGCTATTTTTTTATTTTAATATGGCAGGCCTCAGCCACTCAGCTGTCAGTGCATGTTTACTGAGCAGAATGTGGAACAAATTGAACTTTCATGTTCTGAGAATACTCACATTGCTTTTTTCCCTACTGCAGGGGATACGTTGTCCATGAAAGTGGTAAAAACATCTCTCTTGAGCTTTGGAGCCTCATTCTTAAGGGTGTTTTTAAGGTTCTGCATGTCATAATTCTGTGTGTCATGTCCTGATACCAAGAATACATGAGGATTCAAGTTTTTTTCATCTAGATATTTCAAACATTCATCTCTCATGAGAGTCAAGGCAGTGGTTTCATTGAAGTTGTGTTTTTTACTCTCTGAAAGTAAGTCATTGTCAACTTTTGACCTGACAACATAAAAAGGTTTCTTCAATTTTTGTATTTCCTCAATCAGAAGCATGTTGTTTTCTCTGAATCTCTCAGATGTCACCACAATGAACATGTCATACAAGTCAAAGTTCATTGTCTCCACATAACTCTTGGACGCAAAAGAGGGCGTGCCCATCCCTGGAAGATCCCACAGACGCAGAAAAGGATGATTTGGATACTGATACATTACAGGTTTCATTGTAGTCTCCACAACTCCTGTTGGAGCAGCGTCTTGATCATCTTGCTCCAGTCCAAGCAGCGCATTAATAAGTGAAGATTTCCCTGAGCCAGAATCTCCCGTCACAGCTACGTCCATCTTAAAATGCATGAACATGTCCAGGAGAACCATTATCTGCCGAGGGATATTATCTGGCCTCATAGACTGCAGTGTCTCCTTTATTTTGTTGATGTGTTCTTCTGGGATCTTTTGTGGCATACTAAATCTAGTTTAGGACAAAACAAGGACAGATAACATACATTCGTTGTGATTTCAAAGGTGAACATACATTTTTAATCACCAATAGGTAATGAGAGAACTGCAAGCACTGTGATTAAATCTAATCATTTTAAGCATAATTCACAAATGATTCTTTTTAAGCAGGATTCACAAATGGTTCATTTAATACTTCATGGGGCATTTAAAAACATTGTGTTTTGTCTCATATTCTCTTTCTGTTTCATTCCCTGAGTTTAGGCAAACCTGCTTGACAGCTTCACTGGTGTCATCAGTAAAAATGACACAGCAGGACAAATTTCTAAATAAAAAATAAGTTCTATATAAATAACTACTTAAAAAATGCATCAGAACATATTTTAGTGAGTTGATCATTCCAGAATTAAGAATATGGACTACTAGTCGTTATGCTCGATGGGAATGCAAGTCTTATCCCAAGACTAAAGTTCAGCTCAGGAGCTCAAGGGCACAAGGACAAAGGACCACAGACTGATCTAAACTTCCTTACTGCTGTTGACCTTTATTTCCACACCCAAATACTCAATCAGCTGCTCTTGTTGCATGAAGTAAGCAATAACAAAATGACAAAAACATCATAAAAGTTTGTCAACTCACCCGTCGTCCATGTCAGCAGTCAGCTACAGGAAAGTGAAACCGAAAGTAGACCCGTACCAAGTCACCAGTAAAAATTGTTTCTGTATATCTGTATCTAGTTCATTGTGAAATTTTAAAGCAGTCGCTATGAAACAGTGAGTCCCAACAGAGACTCCCAGAAAGACACCAGGAAGGGGGTCATAAACTGAATTCAAGAAGAAGAGCGACTCGCCACTTCCACACTGATACACTGCACCCACTCAGGCAACCAGGAACCGGGTGTGGAACTGACTGTGCAGTCTCATTAACAAACAATACTCAGTAAAGACATTGTTAAATTATATATTCAATAAATTTATACCATAATGACTTTACGAGACTATTACTTGCCCAAAGTAATGCTCAGTTACAAAGATGTTAAAAATCTGGATCTATGAAAATTTGGAACATATGAAAATCTTATAAAGTACAAAGTTAATTTTTATATTATAAAGTGTCTAATTAGCTGTGATGAAAAGGTTATTGAAAAAAAGAAGCTGAAAATCTCTTCCATTGGTAAAGTGGCACATGACATGCCACCAGACCCAACCCCACTGCTTCTTGGTTAGTGTTATAATGTAGAGTATGAAAACATGCACATTCCTCATGCTTCATTTCTGACAGACTGAAATTACAGCATGCATACATTTCAACAGCTTTAGTCAACAACAAGCTGAATCATTTCAAGAATTTTCATGTTTGTTTTTTTTGTTGGTTTTGTTTTCTTTTGATCTTTCAGCTCATCTTCAGAAATACTTCTTCTTTATGTACTGCAAGAACAGTTCTGTCTGGTTTTGAGGTTTGGGCTGAACACAAAGAAAGTGCCTCACAGCCAAATTGATACATAAAGATTTAGCACTTAATACTCTCCACTGCCCTGAAACTTGAATGTTTCCTCATATTGTAAGTTGTTTTGGAAACAAGCGTCTGCCAAATGAATGTAATGTAATGTAATGTGATGTAATTCTTTGTAATACAGTGATATGCAAATCCTTTGCTGAAGGCAACTCTTTAAACTGAAAATGATAATCCAGAGGATGATCAGAAAATATTTGCAGTTTTAATTATGCTCCAAACATATTAGACCGCCATTCCATGTTGTAACTGAAAAAGTGACAACAGTCACTCAATAATTCAGCTTGCACTTGATTATTTGCCAACAACACCTGACAGATTCATTACTGTTTGACTCTTACGTATGTCTCTGAGGAGTGGCATCACCTTCTTTCTCATGACACCCTAGACATCCCTCATATTTTATTTTAGGTATGTGATAAGCTGCACGTTGTTGACACCTAACCCACTGATTGGAGGTATTGTGACTGTACTTTCCAGGTAAGATTTCTCCATTTCATCTGGCAAATTATATAGTTTTTGTTGTTAAATTATTAAATGTATACATCATTATTATGTCTATTATAAGACCAGTACAAAGTCACCAGTAAAAATCGTTTCTGTATATCTGTTTCAGTTAGTTCATGATGAAATTTTAAAGCAGTGGCTGTGAAACAGTGAGTCCCAACAGAGACTCATAGAAAGACACCAGGAAGGGGGTCATAAACTGAATTCCAGAAGAAGAGCGACTCGCCACTTCCACACTGACGCACTGCACCCACTCAGGCAACCAGGACTTTCCAGGTACGATTTCTCCATTTCATCTGGCAAATTACATATTTTTGTTGTTAGATTATTAATTGTATACATAATTATTATGTCTATTATAAGAGTTAAAAATGAAACTTTCTCTTATATTACTGAATGCAGAGAACCACCAATGCGGCGGTCAGAATATTACAGTTACAATTTCAGGTCAAGAAACTTTTTAAAGTAACTTGAAGATTCGTTTGCTTTATCTGTTGGTTGGTTAATTAGTAAATTAAATAATCCTCAATGACAAAGTAAGTGTTTGATGTGTACATAAGCATTTCAATATATAATGCTTATATAATATATAATGCAATATAACTGAATGTAGTGAGAAGTCTGCATTAACAGCAATGTGCAGTTTAGTGTTTCTCTGTTTCAGTTCATCAGACTCAGCTGATTGCTTCTTTCTGTATAGCTTCACAATGGCTTATGAGACAAGCACGGATCTAGAAGAGCATTTGTATATGGAACCAGATGACATAATAAAGAACCTCAAAGTCTCTACTGGAGAAGAGGTCAGTGCAAAGCTGAAAGAGCATATTGACAGCCTAGAAAATGTCTCGCTCAATGTGGCTATAACAGGGATGACTGGAGCTGGAAAGTCCACCTTCATCAATGCTCTAAGAGGTCTGAATGATGATGAAGAAGAATCATCTCCAACAGGAGTAATTGAAACTACCATGGTTCCCACCATGTTTCCTCATCCTAGGATGCCCAATGTGAAGATCTGGGACTTGCCTGGAATTGGGAGCCCAAAATTCAAGGCAAAGCAGTACCTGAAAGATGTGAAATTTGACAAATTTGATTTCTTCATAATTCTGTCTGCGGACAGATTCAAAGAAAATGACCTGATGCTTGCTCAAGAGATTAAGAAGAAGAAGAAGCTCTTTTACTTTGTTCGCTCAAAAGTAGACAACGACATTCGAAGTGAGCAGAAAAAGAAGGCGTTCAATGAACAGCATGTGCTATCCAAAATCAAAGAAGACTGTAAACATAATTTAAAGAAGCTAGGAGATCCTAAAGTGTTCCTAGTGTCTTCTCATGAATTGGAAAAGTATGACTTTCAGGCACTAATGCATCACCTGGAGGGAGACCTTCCTGAACACAAGAGATTTGCCCTTGTCACGTCTTTGCCAGTCTGTTCTGCACAAGTGCTCAAGAGGAAAAAGGAGTATTTGCAGAAAATGATCTGGCTGACAGCTTTTGGGTCTAGTGCCATTGCAATGACCACTATACCAGGTCTAGCAGCAGGATGTGACATCGGCATTGCGCTTTCTTTCTTCAATAGAAGTTTTCAGGCCTTTGGTCTTGATGACAAGTCCTTGCAGAGCCTGTCAGAGAGGGTTAACAAGCCAACAAATGTGCTAAAATCAGCAATGAAATCGACCTTTGCCAATGGAATCACTGTTGAGGTCATTCGCACATTTTTTTCCACATCGAAGGTTGACATAGCAATGAAGGTTGAGTATGTTTTCAGCAGCATACCAATAATCGGGGCTCTGCCTGCTGGAGGAATTTCCCTCACCACAATATATTATCTACTGAACAAAGGTCTGAATGAAATGGTTGATGATGCCAAAGAAGTGCTGAAGGCAGCAGGACTAGAATAAGAAGAAAATCTGTGACACAGATATGGATGACATAATTTTAGACATACAGCATTGAAACATCCAGATTTATCTTTCATCAAATAATTCATTCAAACAACTGAGTAACACCTATTGTCTTAATATGGAAACAAAGTGTAGGTTATGTTAACTACATTAATCACCAGAAGAAAAGAGACAATTTGCATAACACTGTGGGTGTAGTACTTAAGTTTTTTTTTTTTTTTTTATTAACTTCTTAATTAATCATTTTCTAAAAGAAACCTTGGATACAGTTAGTCAGAAAATATGATCAATTCATAAGTCTATATACTATGGTATATGAATGCATAAATCATTTACTTCCTAGCATATATGTGTTTGTTTACAGTTTACAATTTAAATATTACTGTTGTACATGTACCAAAAATTTTACTTGTGGGTTTTTTTCAGGGTTTTTTTTACACTTATATTCATTAAGCATGCTGCTCTTTGTAATGTTTGCTTAAATTCCCCATTGCCTCAAGTTAGAAAAAGAATAGATTGAAAATAGATAACTCTGTAGTTAATCTATAGTTTAAGACAATTTTTGTGAACTATGTCAATCTAGCCTGTAATATATACTGTGGCAGAATGGTATAGGGTCACAAGACTGGCTCATTTTGTTCTTGGAGGGTACTGTAGTATTCAAAACATGAAATGAAAATATGTAGCCTGTTACAACTGGCATTGCTGTCATTGAGTTATGCGCTGTGAAATAAAATCATGAATGGTCTTAGACAAATCTGTGCTTGTGTATGTATATGTGTATTATATATACATTAAAAAAACATATCACAAACTAATCTTATATAAGGATGATGCATTTAGTTAGACTGGTGGTCTTCTCTTCCTCAATTCACAGCTCAAATTATTTAAAACTTTAAAACTTTAATGTTTACAATAATAGAGAACACCAGGGGACTAGATTTTATAAAGTATCCAAGCCACCCAGCTTGAAATACAGGGTTTTTTTAAACCTAAATCTTAGAACCGTTGACAGTGTAGATGCCAAGGGGAGGGCAAAACCTTAGAACACAAAGAGACATTTACCAGTGAACATGCCCCAGGGTGTTTACCCCAGTCTGTGTTTTCTTTTCCTTTACTTGTCTTTTCATTTTTCTTTTCTTTTCTTTTCTTTTCATTCCACAACATGATATATAGCACACCAATAATATTAATTGGATGTTTGTACCAGAGTGTTACTTTAATTGCTTGATGCACTTTTAAAACATTTACATATTATGCATAATATTGCAAAATAATTTTCCAAAAAGCATTGCAGTCATTATCACCTGTAAACTGGGGCAAAAAACTTGCTCAAGTAATCTGCACAGTGCTACCTGTTTTGTTAAAATAAAAGTTGGCTCTGTTCAGAGATTAGATTACAGAAAATGACTCTTTCCTGTAATAGTAAATGGTTCTTGAGTACATTGAAATGCATCAGAATAGACAAAAATCTGGCTGGTTTCTGCATTTCACCAAAACATGTCTTTAATTCCGAACACATTTCAGATTTTTTATCTGTTTCAGTTGTTGCACTACTTTTAGCATCCTTAATCAGTGTTAGCATATGATACAGGTTAAACCCACTCATGACTGCCCTTCACTAAACTGCCTCTGAGATTAATGTAACCATGGTCTTAAGCTTCTGCATTCCTTGCCTGCATTGTTGTGGTTTGTCCTTTACCTTTTAATCTAGTTTCAAATGTAGCCTTCCTAATTGTTTTCATTCTTTGCAATGGTTTCATTTACTCTTCTTTTGAAAATCGGCATGCAGAACTGTTTCAGCATGTTTTGCAAAAAACTTGAGCATGCAGACATATTATATAACTTGCCAAACAACATATTTTTAGTACTACAGTGTGATAGAAAAAAACATTTTGGTTTCAGAGCTTTTCAATAGGTCGTTCTTTATATAATATATAATGTAATAGATAAAAATAATAATAAGAGGAAGATTCAAGATTCAAGATGTCAATACAATAATATACACAGTATACAGCGATCAAAGTGCCGTTTCACCCCAAGGTGCATTTAAAAGTATATCAAAATATATCTACAAGAGATATAAAACTAGAAATTACAAATAAATAATAATTAACTACATTTACGTAAGATAAAAATGTGCTAATACTAGCTAAATATATATACAATAAACAAAGACAGGACAAGAGACAATACAAAGTGGTTATGTACAATTACAGTAAAGTGAGATGTTGTGCAGGTGGTTTTTGAATACCAGGTTCAGGTTTTTTTCATTATATTGTAGACAAGACAAGACAAAGACATGTGCAAGTTGTGAAATATAACATGAGGTAGATGTATTCAGTAACCATGTGACTGGGGTGTGTAAATAAGCATATTAATCCAATGTCCAGTTTTTAGTGCATTTGTGAAGGTTTGCGTTGTTATTAGTCTTTTGGTGAATATTGTTTGAAGGTGGGAAGTCCAGTTTGTGGTGTTTTTGTGTGTACAGTGCTTTAATGTATATTGCTTGAAGGTGAACAGTCCAGTTTGTAGTGACTTTCTTTGTGTTGATTGTAAAAGTGTTTGTAAAAGTCTTTATGTTTGTAAAAGTCTTTATGTTTATCAGTCCTTTGGTGGCAGTGAGTCGAGGGCTCTGACTGCTTGGGGGAAAAGCTCTTGCAGTGTCTGGCACTTACAGTTTTGATGCTGGGATACCGTCTGCGAGATGAAAGGAGGGAGAACAGTGCATGTGAGGAGTGGAAAGTGTCCTTCACTATGCTGTTTGCATGTCGGATGATGTGTTTGTTGTAGAAGTGGGAAATGGGTGGGAGAGGGCCTCCAGTGATCCTCTCTGCTGTCCTCACTATCCGCTGCAGAGACTTCTTTTCAGTGAAAGTGCAGTTCCCGTACCAGATAGTGATGTAGCAGCAGAGGGCGCTCTCAATGGTTCCCTGGTAAAATGATGTGAGGATGGGAGGAGTGAGACTGGCCTTCTTCAGCTTCCGAAGAAAGTGAAGACGTTGTTTGGCTTTCTTCGTGATGATGGTGGTGTTCAGGTTCCAGGAGAGGTCATCTGATATGTGCACACCCAGGAAGTTCACACTGCTGACCATCTCAACAGCAGATCCATTGATGTGCAGTGGGGTGTGGGTCACTGAGCTCTTCCTGAAGTTAACAACCATCTCTTTAGTCTTTTGAACATTTAGAGACAGGTTGTTGTCCTGACACCAGTCCACTAGGTGTTGTACCTCCTCTCTGTATTCAGACTCATCGTTGTTGGTAATGAGACCCACCACTGTGTCTTCTGCAAACTTGATGATGTGATTTGAGTTGTACTGTGCAGTACAGTCATGTGTTAGCAGGGTGAACAGCAGTAGACTAAGCACACAGTCCTGCGGCGAGCCTATACTCAGTCTGAGGACCCTGGAAGAGTTGTTTCCTATGGAGACAGACTGGGGCCTGTCAGTCAGGAAGTGCAAGATCCAATTGCAGAGAGTGGTGTTTATTCCCAGTAGGTCCAACTTCTTTACCAGCTTCTGGGGAATTACTGTGCTGAGCTAAAGTCAATAAACAGCATTCTGACATAAGTGTCCTCTTGTCGAGATGGGAGAAAGAGAGGTGAAGAGCAGACGAGATGGCATCATCTGTGGAGTGGTTTGGGCAGTCAAGACTCTGTGGAAGCTGAGTTTTCATGTGCCTCAATACCAGCCTCTCAAAACTCTTCGTGATGATGGGCGTAAGTGCCATCGGCCGGTAATCATTGAGGCAGGACACAGTAGACTTCTTTGGCACTGGAATAATTTTTGTGGTTTTGAGGCATGCAGGTACCACAGCTGAGCTCAGTGATGTGATAAAGATGTCCGTGAAGATGCCTGCAAGCTGGTCAGCACACTCCCGAAGCACCCGGCCAGGTATGTTGTCAGGTCCTGCAGCCTTTTACTATGTGAAGTGTCATCCTGACGTCTGCTGTGGACAGATAGAGTACTTGGTCGTTGGGGGAGGGGGACATCTTCCTTGTTCCAGTCTGACATGTTCCAGTCTGTGCATTCAAAGCAGTCTTGCAGAACAGGTATGGACCCCTCTTTCCATGTTCTCACCTCTCTCAAGGCTGGTCTGATCTGCTTGTTGATGGGTCTGTAGACTGGGGTGTGAAGTATGGAGATGTGGTCTGATTGTCCGATGTGGGGGAGGGGTGCAGCCTTGTATACATGCTGGATGTTTGTGTAAACAAGGTCTAATATGTTGTCCCCTCTTGTTGCAAAGTCAATGTTCTGGTGAAATTTGGGTAGAACTGATTTAAGTGTTGCATTATTAAAATCCCCAGCGACGATGAAGAAGCCGTCAGGGTGGACTGTTTGCAGATCACTAATGATCTTGTAGAGTTCGCAGAGTGCTCCACTAGCTTTAGCATTAGCACTAGCACTAGGTGGGATGTAAACAGCTACGATGATCACCACAGTAAACTCTCTTGGGATATAAAACGGTTTGCATCTGACTGCTAAAAACTCCAAGAGTTCTGAACAATGCACAGTAACAATTGCTGCATTCCTACACCAGCTGTTATTGATGTAAGCACACAGTCTGCTGCCTCCTGTCTCACCCGATGATAAGTGGTCTCTGTCGGCACGATAGCTGGCTAGCCCGTTTAGCTGGATAGCGGAGTCTGCGATGCCTCCATGTAGTCATGTTTCAGTAAAAATAAAAACACTGCAGTATCCTATTTCTTTCTGGGAGTTTAGAAGTAGAGTTTAGAAGAAGACGAAGAAGAAGACGAAGAAGGCGAAGAAGAATTACTGTTGGTTTAATTTTTAGGGTTTTTTTTTCTTTATTTTGTCCTTAATAAATTTTACATACAATGTATCATACATTTTGTGTTTTGTGATTTTTGATTTAACCTTTTAATTTAATGAATATACTCTTTAATCAGTTTATCATCTATCTAGGAGTTAATGCTTTGTTTTGCAGTTATGCTTCTTTATTATTAGAGATTTAACAGATTAGTGTTTGATACAATAAATGATTGCATGGAATTGTACTGAAAGGGGCTTATTTGTGACATATGCAGTCTTGTCTCCTTCTGGGTGTATTTTAGGATCTGCCCCTCAGCAATATAAGGCCCCTTTCATGTCATAGGCTGTTCCAAGGGCAAAGGAACTGATCTTGAACCTGAAGATTGATAGGCTACTGTATCTGGTGTGATGTTAGATTACTGTAAATTATACATTTATCATAATTCTGTTCTAATTTGACCAAGAACTACTTTGTCTACACACACTCCTTTAGAGATCTACTCCCTGGTCATTTTTCAAACAAAACATGTTACATAGGAGTCAACTGTGTCTTTGTGAATTATGCTTATTTTTTGTATTTGGCAGGTATAATTTACATTGCATACGTCTCCATTTAAGATAAGCATTTATTTACATTGTGGTTAATATTGCAAAATTGCTTTATTTGGGGAACATAACTACACATGTCATGAGTGTATTAGGAACGGGTCTCCATAGTAACAGTTTAAAATGTCACTATGAAAGAGGGGTGGCATGGTGGCGCAGGGGTTAGCGCTGTTTCCTTACAGCAAGAAGGTCCTGGGTAGGGCGCAGGGTCTTTCTGTGTGGGTTTGCATGTTCTCTCCATGACTGCGTGGGTTTCCTCTGGGGACTCCGGTTTCCTCCCACCATCAAAAACATGCGTGCATTGGGGATAGGCCAATTTGGGATTCGAAATTGCCCCTAGGTGTGAATGTGAGTGTGAATGGTTGTCTGTCTCTGTATGTGGCCTCTGTCTCTGATGTGCTGGTGACTGTCCAGGGTGTACCCTGCATTTGCCCTTAGCAGCTGGGATAGGCTCCTGTCGCACCAAAAAAATTTTCTTTCTCTTTTATTCTCGGCTGTTGGTAAAAGTTCGGATAGGATTGTATTAGACTGCAGAAGTGTGATTTCTGCTCTGGCTTCCTAAAGTCCCCTGTTGTCTAAAGTTTTAGTCACTGTTAAGGATTTCATGGATCCAAGGCAACAGAGCACAGACTTTAGTGTAAACCCCGGGGTAGTCAGGCTGAGCACAGCCGTAACCCCACGACACAATACCCTGCAGCACACCATTACACACCAGAGGACCACCAGAGTCACCCTGAGAGGGACAGAAATGGGGGAGAAGGTTGATAAGTATTATAGAGGGGTGTACACATTGTTTTATACATTTATATAACAAACAGTTAGTGTATCAAAGCTGTATCATAGTATGTGCAAGCATTAGAATTTTAACACAATGTGCATTGAAAAAGTTTCAAACTTCTTAACATAAGGATATTTAAAAGCTCATTTTAAAAAGGCTTTTTTTCCTAGTTACACTGTATTTGTGTTATTATATGTTTGCATACTACATCATCATTTGAAATAAAAGTGCACAGTGACATATGACCAAAATACTAGATATATTATGTCCCTTGCATGTGGGTGCACGGAACAAATTATACAGGAAAACATGAAATACCTGACAGGAATCTTTGCCTCCCTCCAGGAAACCTGCACATATCATGTTCTTTGAGATCTGTCCTGGGTACGAATTCTCACATACCTCATGTGAGAGAATGGGCACCTCAACACACTGGAGGTTAAATGGGTTGAAAACTTAAAAAGAGAAAGACAGTACAGAGTTGTACATAAGTATGTGATTTATGAAAAGTGAATATATTAAAGATTGCACTCCTGTAGCACCACCACTTACAAGAGAAGAACAATGTGCAGCTCATCTGCAGTTCAAATCTTTTATTGATGCAGAAGGATTAGTAAAGCTCAAAGACAAATATGATTCAGTTTATTTGAAAAAGAGAAGTGAGGTAGTGTAACCTATACAAAGAGGGTCTCGACAACCTTTTGAATTTATAATGCTCACTCCCATTCCCCTCCCACTTGGCTTACACCGTTAGCCTTGTACTTACAGACTTTGTGTGCGAACTAGTTCGGTAGGGCACGGTGGAAGAATACGCAGAAACACGGCGTATAAGTGAAGGAGTTTTTCTTTTCCTTTTTCTGTGGCTTGGTTGTGTTTTTATGATTTTACAACTGTGTTAGGATCAGTAAGTGACTTAGACTAGGGTATGTTTCGGCGTAGACCAAAATTCGCGTTACAGTTTTCATGAAGGGGTGTACTTCCACTGCAGCAATGTTTGCGTAGGTTTCAAATCACCCTGCAGAGCATCACACTGCTTGGAATGTCTTGCCTTCCTCCCATAGTGCATTTTCATTCCATCTTTTCCTCAGGTTAGTGACACACACACACAGAGCTGTCCACATGGTATAATGTAGGCACTTTTGTCTGACTGGTCTGTGGCTCACTTTTTCATAAATTTGTGGGATTGGGCCAGATAGCCTAGCCTTCACTCCTCATGCGCATTAATGATCCTGGAGTATCTATGACCCTGTATAGCAATTTGCATTCAGATTTGTGGTGTTACATTTTAGACTTCCGAAATCAAGAACACACAAAAACATGCAATAGTAACACAAAACAATTATACGGCTTGATTGACTGGAGAAGTTCTGACTGATACTATAGCCTAATGGCACTTAAACTTACCTGAGTCTGAGTAGATGTTGCCCCAGCCAGACACTATACACTTGTCTCCAGGGGTGGGGCAGGTTTTGGGCAGGTCAATGGGCTTAACAAACTCATTTATAGTGACAGGGTGAGCCAGCTTCATCAGCATGATGTCATAGTCGAGCGTCTGGTAGTCATAGCTCTGGTGCCAAAAAATGGCATCCACAGCCATGTACTGCTCTGTCCCTTCATACTGCCAAATATGGTGTTCACCCAGGATAGCAATTTGGGCGTAGGGGCTGTATAACAGAAGGATATTAAAGTTATTTGATTATTCCATTAAACTTTGGCAATATTTACTTATGTAATTGCTAGAGTGTAGTTTGGGTTTTATATAAATCTTTAAATACAACCCAAACATTTGGATTTTCCATTTAGTATTATGAGTTATTTCTGATGACCCAGATTTCAGCAAAAAAAAATGATTACTCTTAAGAAAAGACTGGTAACACATATACAATACTAACTTTATCCAGCAGTGGGCAGCAGAGATGACCCACTGGTCGTTGATGAGGGATCCACCGCAGAAATGATATCCAATATTAAGAGAAGCCTGCCATGGTTGAGAATGGGCCTTACACTCATAACCACCAACAATCTTATCATCCAGAGGGGCTGCAGCTGAGTGAGAGAGAGAGAGAGAGAGAGAGAGAGAGAGCTTTGTATTTTTTTTAAGCTCAAGAGTTAACCAAGAGAAGAGTACCTACTTAAGAAAGTCAGATCTTGCAGTTAATAAAAGCAGGATGTACAAAAATTTCCACAGCAAAAATTGTATCTGCTATTTTTATACTTTTACTGCTTTTTTTCAACTCTTTAGCTGAATCAGTGTTTCACCAGAGTAACAGTTATTTCACTATTGGACTATTGGTTTGAGTGATTCTACACCTCTGCTGATCTCTTTTTATTTCACAATAGCTTAAATATAATTAGTGCAAAGTTTTCAGAATTTTGTAATTACGTGTGTGTAAAATGCTGTATTCATATCTCCCTTACCTGCAGCACCCAGAAGAGCTAATAATAAGATCATCATGCTGCCTTCTGTTTATCTGCCTGCACACAGCGCCTTAGGTGAGCTGCTTTTATAGTAGTGGGTTTATCTCCTGGTAGCACACCATGTGCACACTCCCACCTCAGCCCCCCCTCTGCAGCCCAACTACCAACCTAACCATCTTTCCCTTTTTGCTCAACCAAGCACTCTCACTTTAACAGATATACAGACACTTATTAAGCATGACACCTCTACAATATCTGTTGGCGCTTCTATATGTTCATTTATGCCTCATGTACGTCATTTGTATTTATATGCATTAGACTGCATTTAAGGGCACCCTCAGTATCACCTTTGTCAGAATGTACACAGATCTTCCTGATACATCCAGTGGGGCTAATGGAAATGTGAGATTTAAAGCTTTCAGCCAAGCATTTGGGTCCCCATATGAATAGGTGTCCACTCCAATAATCCAGCCAGCACTGTGGAACTTATAATTGCTGTTGTCAAATCTAGCAAGTGAGACTTACAGTATGTGGCTGTTCTGTTTCTTTATCCTTATCATTGAGACTTTATCCTTAATTCTACATCAATGTGTGCCACACATGCTTAAATCCCAACCTTGATATTAACTCTTTGAAGATGTCGCAAGATACAGTTGATCCAATATGTTTTGCTATTTGGAATTATCAGGGTCAGCACAGCATGTGGTAACTTTCACACAGTACTTGGCATCTACTCAAGGACAGTACGATGTATGATGATGGCAGCTAGAATGAGAAGCGCAAGTCAGGCATCACTGAAATGTTATGTATGGTGTGTAATGTTGAGGAAAATGTTTTTTTACTGCAGTTCTACATTCATTGGAAATGCTCGAAGCAGATAACATTTGTCTATTATGATTAATTTATGCTTTAAATTAGAATTTAAAAGGCTTGCTTTGTTATTACAATGGTCATGCCAAATCTTCTAACGAAAAGTTAATCATTAAGCATCACTCACTTCTTCAAATATGGTGTGTGTGTGTGTGTGTAGTGTAGTGTGTCTAGGTAACTTAGTATATAAAATGCTAGAAGTGACACTCTTTTTGGCTGCCGGAACACTCACCACCATGAAATTGCTCATTCTGCTGGCACTAGTGGGAGCTGCTGGTAAGTAGAGTTACTTTCACATCTTATGTTTCATTTTATGTTCGTTATTACGACTGGTATAAAACATGTCATTTACCAATGACTTCAAACCAGCATTCTATAGCTTTTTTATGTCGTATTCCTGCAAAAGCACTGGTTTTCTGGATGCAAAACGCCTATACACTGAATTGTTTCCAGAAGACATGGTCTCTATATATTTTTTTCTTTATTAAATAAATGTATGTTTATACGTCATATGTGGTCTTTTTCCTGAACTTTTTTCCTGAACCCAGTCAATACAATTAAGTCATACATGTGTGGTGTGGTGTTGCAGTGGCAGTACCCAGAGGAGATGGAAGGATTGTCGGAGGCTATGAGTGCACCCCTCACTCACATCCTTGGATGGTCTCTCTCAACTATGGCTATCACTTTTGTGGAGGGGTGCTCATCAATGAACAGTGGGTGCTCTCTGTTGCCCAGTGCTGGTACAGGTGAGTAATTCACAAAAACATTCTCTTTGTGGCTGAACCCAAAAATACATTTAATTTTCCCTTGGCTATGTAAGTAACACGTATTGGACAAAATAACACAAACAACTGAGAAAACACTAATGGCATGATCCCAAACAGCACTAGGACACTCATTGCCACCAGACCAGCTTTAATACTTCTAGTAATGCTGACATGCAAAACCTGAACAATGTGCAGTGGGATATTGAACTATTCTTACTGAAGAAAAGTACTGGTTCTTAGTCATCAACTATTTGGTCAGTAGTTGTCTTTGCAATTATTTAGTTCATTTTAAAATCCTTTGTCTAGTTTACACTTCTATTGTTTTATCCTCAGTAGTATTACTGTTGCAATAATTTGCATAAAAGCTGAAACCATTTCTCTCTGTGTCTTTCTATAAGTCCCTACAGTATGCAGCTTATTCTGGGAGATCATGATAATCGTGTGTTTGAGGGAACTGAACAACTCCTGAAGACAGATAACATTATTTGGCATCCCAAGCAAGTACTTTTAATACATAATTATATGCACAGATTTATCAGTCTACTACCTGTTGTGCTCAATGCAATCTTGTATCACAATAAAACAGTCAAAAGCATGTCTAAAATTGCCATCCAACCTTTTGTCTTCAGCTACAACTACCAAACTCTGGACTATGACATCATGCTAATTAAGCTGTTCCACCCGGTGAAGGTGACTGACGCTGTTAGACCGATCTCTCTGCCCACGGGCTGTCCCTATGGAGGAATGCCCTGTACTGTCCCTGGCTGGGGGACTGTCAGCGCCGAAACCTGTATGACTTTCATTTTCATTCATATAAAAAAACTTTCTCTAGTATTAATTCTGATAGTTAAATGTTGTCATTGCATAGTCCATGAGATCATGAAATCATGAGTTTAATCTGAGGGTTCTTCAAATCTTTATACATCATTATAAATATATGTGTGCATAAAACAGCAAAAGGTTACTTTATAGGATGTAAAATCTTCTTCTTTTAAGTGTACGTCCATGCTTTTTAGAAAAGGTTGTGTATTACCAAATAACTGAATTCCTTTGAAAAATTACAGTCTGGTTTTAGAATCCATCATAGCAGCGAGACTGCTTTACTAAAAGTAGTAAACGATCTCAGACAACACAGACTCAAATAAGCTGTCTGTTCTAATTTTATTGGACTTAAGTGCTGCTTTTGACACAATTGATCATACTATTCTTTTACACCGTCTTAAAACAATAGGATTTACTGGCCTTGTTTTAAACTGGCTACAAGCATACATTGTAGGTACAAGTTATCAGGTCATACTAGGTCATACTTCACCACTATCTAGTGATTTTGACATTGCACAGGGAAGTATTCTTGGTCCGTTGCTTTTCTCTCTTTATATGCTACCACTTGGCAATATTTTTAGGAAATACAATGTTGCTTTCATTGTTATGCTGATGATACACAGTTATATGTAGCTGGAGAACCTGATGCTCCCAATTTAATGAACAACCTATCTGCATGTTTAGTGGCTGTAAATGAATGGATGAATAATAATTTTTAAAAAATCAATGTTGAAAAAACTGAGGTAATTATTATAGGCCCTCATAGATTAAGAGAGAAGGTGAAATCAAGGCTTGGTAGTTTAGTGACTCAAACTAAAATCACATGTTCGAAATCTAGGTGTGATTATAGATTGTGATTTGAATTTTAAAAGCCATGTCCAGTATGTGACAAAGATGTTTTTTTTTCCACTTGAGGAACATAGCCAAAGTAAGACCTTTTTTATCATTAAAAGATGCTGAAAAATCGATGCATGCTTTTATTACAAGTCGTCTTGATTACTGCAACTCTCTCTTTGCCGGCCTACCAAATCATACAATTAATAAGCTGCAGGTTACTCAGAATGCAGCAGCAAGAACACTTATGAAAATCAAGAAGTCAGACCATATTACTCCACTTTTATATGAACTTCATTGGCTACCGGTATCTTTTAGAATGAATTGTAAAATTCTTTCACTTACCTATAAAGCTCTTAATGACCTAGCTCCATCTTGCATTTCTGATCTTTTAACTATTTATGCTCCTCCTAGAGCGCTTAGATCTACCAATTCTAATATGCTTCACATACAAAGAGTGAATAAGAAATCTAGTGACGAGGCAGCATTTATTATGCACCTAGACTTTGGAACACACTACCAGTGGCAATTAGAGAAGCTGAGTCGCTTTTTTCTTTAAAAAAACTTCTTAAAACATATTTATTTGCAAAGGCATTTCAATAATTATCTTTATTTTATTTTATTTTTTATTTTTATTATTTAAAAATGTTATTGTTTTTACTTTTTTATTGCATGTGTGTTTTCTGTTTTTTTTGTTTTTATGCTATATTTTAAATTGATCAAAATCTGTAATTTATATTCAAGTCAAGTTTTTTAATTGCTTCTTCTTACAGTATTTGGATTTCATGTCATTGTAAAGCACTTTGGGTTGCATTTTATGTTTGAAAGGTGCTATATAAATGAAGTTTTATTATGATGATGATGATGATGATGATTATTATTATTATAAAGTAATTTTAGATCTGCTACTGATCTATTCACCACAACATTTTGACACAGCATGAAGGTCAATTGACATGTATAAAAACATCTAAAAAATCAGGTACCAAGAATGGAGGTATGAGGTTTTTGCTTCCGAAAGCAACCGTATGTTTGTCATATGTGCACTGCACATTTCAGAACAATGTCTACAGGAGCTTGTTGACAGTGTGTGTCTATATTCTTGTTTTTCTTGTTCTTCAAAACAGCATTCATGCCCTTCCGTCTCCAGTGTGTTGATGTCCCGGTCGTGAGTGAACAGGAGTGTGAGAAATCGTATCCTGGTTTACTGACTCGTAGGATGCTGTGTGCTGGCCATTCAGAAGGGGGAAAGGATGCCTGTGGTGTATGTTTGTTTAAGTCTCTACATTGCTGAGGATTTGTTTGAGAAGCTGCTATCAGATGTGTTATCAGTCACGTTCAGCTGACACAGTTGACATTCTGCTTTATTGTGGCACAGATCTGATGTTTTCAAAGCTGTGGGAAAGCAAAAATGTATTTTTTTTTTCAAACCAAATCTAGGCCGCTTTTGTATGTGGTTGTGGATTAGATAAATATCCAATGTGTAATCCATGCAGCCTTAAGAAGACAATAATAATACAACTGGATCATCCTCATGATTGATATGGCTTGATCGCATAATGTCACTTAATGTGATCTTATATATTTAGATTTGGGGTCACAAACACAAATGTGAACCGTCAAGGCACAAAGATTAGGTCTGAGCAAAAAAGATGTGAGCAGCTCAAGAGATATTTAATTCAGAGATTTAATGGAATTCTTTTTTCTTTGTCAGGGTGATGCAGGAAGTCCACTAGTGTGCTATGGAGAGGTCCATGGACTGGTGTCGTGGGGTCAGGGCTGTGGCCTTCCAGGCTACCCCGGGGTCTACGTCAAGGTGTGTGAGTTCCTGTACTGGATCAGAGATGTCATGGCAGCCAACCCATAGAATTTCAGTCAAGATTTGACTCTTCTTTGTCCTTGGTGTTTCTGCATTCAACCCTGCTGTTGCTCCTTTTTCACTGTATCATAATAAATGTTTTATTTGAGTTTTCTACGTTTTTGTGTTCCGCACTTTAGGGGATTTGTTTCTCCTTCCCCAAAAATAACTGATAAACTGCAGATGGTATACAAGAATAAACTCCCAACATCTCACCCCTACTGACAATCTTTAACACATGTGGGCCTCGTAACTGACTTTAGTGCAGAAAGCTTCTCTATATGCTGTTGTTATTTTGTGTATGACCAAGCAGGTAATAATAGTTCTGAGATGTTTGATGACGTGTAATTTATTAAGATTTCTAGAATAAATTGTTACCTAATACAAGTAATTTTGAATATCCATTTCTAAGCCTTTCTCCATCAAACTACTTGATATATACAGTAAATATACTAAGACCATACTGTAAGAGTACATTTGCTTGATAAATAATACTAATAAACTTGCAATCTGTCTTTCTATTTGAGCTGTCTAGTTTGTAAAACAAGACAAATCGTGTCTTTTTTATTTGCTTATAGGTCACACTATAAAATTTTATCTTTCTGGTCTTAGTAGGAGTGAGGTAGAATTTTAGTCTTAACGACAGTTAACTAATTAGATGTGATTTCAGTGTAGTTTGATGGTGTCATTAATTACTTTTTGGTGGTAATTACCAGGCTGGTGAATAATATTTCATTATGTTATTGTCCATAAGGAAATCCTGCAGATTTATCCACTGTCAGGATGAGACATGTCTCTCTGAGTCCTTTTGACTGTGTCTTCCTTGTGGCTGCCATATGTCTGACTCGCTAGTCCGCCCCACCCTTTTTTCCTCTTTCTTCTTTTTGACTGAATTTGTAGGGCCTGCCCAGAGAGCTCCAGCTGGAAAAACAAGAACAGTAGTCAGGTTGATTTTTTTAAGCTAATTTAGTTTTCCAATCCTGGCCACAAGATGGCACTGAAAAAGTACAATTTTACACACTTTATTGAGCTATTCAGGATTACTGAGCAGATTAGGTTCATTTAGTAAACTCACAAATTACAGCCTGTGTGTGAAATAAACACAAAAACTTCCATTGAAAACAATGGAGCAATTATATATTTGCATTGTTTGATTTTATTATTACAAGTACTGGATAAAAAATAATGGACGCTTGCTGAGAGTCACGTTTGTTAATGTACAGCATATTCAATTACACACCAAACCTCAGACGAGTAAATAATGTGTCCTTGAAATTGGACTCCCATTGTAAATAGGGTCCTTCAGTTTGGTATATTATAATGGGGTAAGTGAATGAATGAATGAATAAACCTTTTCCTTGACTGCATATTATACTTTGTGATATGTTTGGTGTTTTATTTAGTTTGCCATTATAATGTGCTGTAGGTGCCAGTATTTTGCTGGTTGTTAGAAAGAAGTAACAAGGTCGTAAGTGGGGGTCACTGAGAAAGCCATGCACAGAAGAGACCAAGAGGAAATGTACATCATAACACAGTGGTTTACACTCGTACTATTTATGAGTAATAGATAAGATCACTTACATTAGAATGACCTGCATGAGTCAGCAGAGTAGTCAAGCTTAACAGTGGTTATTTTTGCTGGCACATTCTCAATACTACAGAGATCATGTTTATTTTTCTTTTAACAGAGTGTACAGTAATGTATAATTCTATAAAAATGTACATTTTTGAACTGCTGTATACACAGTCAAAGAACATTAAAACAATTATTTTACCATTTTTGCCTTGCTGTGACGATGATGGCCAATCAGAAAATGCTCCCTGACTGTGTGTATGTTAGAGAGAGAGAGAGAGAGAGAGAGAGAGAGTCATATAAAATGAAAAAATTAGTTGTTTTGAACAATAAAAAAGATTTTAAAAATCATGGTCAAGTATTTCAACTGTTTTGTTACAAGTCGCATTGGTCATTACAGAGCTTAACTTTGTCCATAGCATTCATTCCCCACAAGAGAATTTAACAATCGCTGTATCTGTTACAGTCTCTACAACATAAAAAACATAATTATGTTACTTTCTTGTTTACCTGCTGTTGGACGTGTCAGTCTCATTTAGCTGGTTTTCTGAGAGTGTCAAACTGCTGCCAGTTGTCTGCAGGTTAAGACCAGAACATTGCATTATAAAATCAAGGCACCTAATGAAAGTACTAAATGGGTGTCTAATAGCTGCTACATTGCTCCATAAAGTGATCTGGTTTCATTTTTTTTTGTCATTTAAGTCACCCAGAATTGTTCCTATTTCTGGGATATCATCTTGTAACCAAAAACACAAATACTGCGTACAAGATGTTTTACATAATATGCTTTAAAAATACATTTTGTAAAAAAAAAATTTGCATGCTGAGACAAGTGTCTGGAGACAAGCCACAAAAAATTCTTCACTGAGGGAAGTATACTTGGTGTCACATTTTGTATATACAAAGATGTTAAGAAATCAGGTTTTAAAGGAAGAAAAAGCAAAAGAAAAACCCCTAATTAAAAGACTTCAATGACCTTGAATACAATATGATGTTATATTTAATTATGCAGTCTAGATGTGCTGTAAGAAAGTCAATTGTGGCAACCCATTAAAAGATACTCACTGAGCTGCTGTGGCCCATAGCCATCATTGCTCTGAGGGAAGGCCTGGCGGGGGGCCTGGGTGAGGGGCAGGGGGAGGTGGTTGATTGTTTTGGGGGAAGGGGAGGAGGTGCTAAACTGGAAGTAGGAACCTGGTACTCGTCCTGTGATGCCTATTATAAAGACAAAATTGTGTATCATTAGGGTGCAATGCAAATAGATAACATATATTGTGAAATGTAGTCGGAACACAAACTGTGGTTGAAACAATATTGAAAATTTGATGTTGAATCATCATAGATCTCTTGAGTTCAATTTACATCAGTCTTGCTTATTGTATTTTTCAATGCTGGCAATTCAACCATGATTAACACTGATCCAGCATTGATTCAGCACTCACTGATTGTTGAAAAGTTGCAGCTATGTAGTCAGCACTGATGTTGATTTAATGTTGAAACTGTTCTTTCTTTAAGATTGTGTAGTGCTGATTCAAAACTGAAAGCATAATATTCACAAAATGTAACAAATTTTACTTACTGTTTTAGGCATTTAGGCATTTTTTCACATAGTTTTGAGAACTGTGTTCTTATGATGTCAGATGTTGGTGGAAGTTTTGTTCGAAAACCCAAGGTATTACAGACATGGAAAGGATGATGCAGTGGGTATTGCAATCACCCTGCATACAGAAGATTGGAGGTTCGCTTTACATGCAGGCAAAACTACGAAGTGAGGACAATAGTCCTAAAATAAGCCTTTAAATAATGCACTTGTCCTGCACTGTAAATGGCTCTGAGTGTTTGCTAAATTATAAAATTGTAAGAAATGTATGCTGTGTTGATTTAAGACTGGACAATTAAAAAACATTGTTTCAACATTAAATCAGTATCAGTACTAATATTAAATAATCAGTTATTCACTCAGTGAGTGCTGATGAATCATTGTTTCAACCACAATTTGCTATGTGGGTATGTACCTCAGGCAAGCTGCTTCCTGAATAGATCCTTAGAGACCTTTATAGTCTGAACTACCGTGCCAATATCAAAAACCATTAGTGTTTAGTCAGATTATCATGTGGAGAACCTCACTTCCCACAGCCTGCAGTAGGTCTGGTTCTAAAAATTTGATTGGCTGAGACACATTTGATCGAAAAAATAGCACAGATACACAAAAGTATGAACTTTCTATTTACACTGTTTGTAAGATATAGTAAAATAGGTGCATGCTATTGCATGGCAGTGTTTAATTTGCTTCATAATAAGCCTGTATTTATCTGATATCCACAATAATGCTCATTTGTTAGCATCATTGTCCGTTTTTTTATCAGAAATTATGACTCTGGTTACATAGCAACTGTACACAGACACTTGAAGCTCATAAGCACTTGTATCAGACATTCACATAAGATATTGCTGTTTCACGTCGCCATAAGTAATGATTCAAACTTAAACCTTGTAATGTTTTGCTCTTGCTTCTGCTCTGTAAATTTGCTGTAGCTGTTTAACATTTACGCATTCAAGTGGGCCAGCAGTTAGATAGACAGCTCAATTCATTCTATCTTTGTTATAGTTAAAAAAAAGCTCTTAAAGATAATGCTACTGTAAGTGCCATAAATTCTTTTCGTTGTCCAATCCATTAAAACCAACTATCACAAGTTACCGCCATTTCATCTGCATAATGCTGACTGACATAAATAATTTCTAATTGAACTATTCCTTTTTGATATAGCTTTAACAAACAGAACAGAACAGAACAGAACATTCCACTTCATGCAAGTCTCACCCTTTTCATGGCAGCCAATTTCTTCATGACAAGCTCCACATCTTCATGGTCTTCATCCTCATCCTCTTCATCCTCCTCTAACCTTCTGGTTGATGTGTCTAGTATGGGCAGAAATGGCTCGATAAGGATGGACTCTGTCCCTCTGATGTCACAGCGGCAGTAAGGGCAGGTATGCCCATCAGACTTCTGCGTGTGAGGAATGACAATATACATACGTGTACATTATAATGAAGGGAAATGTACATATACATAATCTACACACACACAAACAAAAGTACACAGCACACGAGAGTTAGGGCAAGTGTTTCCTTTTTTATCTTAAAAAGGGGCATCTTCATATTGCACAATACATAAAAAGGAAGCTATTTTGAACATCTCTATAAAGTTCATCATAAACACATACATGCCAAACATACTTTGTGTAAATGCACTGATGTGCATAAAGATGTGAGTTCACTGGAAACTACTGGTACAGTAAAAAGCAGCAGAAATGCATGTGACCTAGTCTTGTTCTTGAAAATGTAAATGCTGGCTTGCTCTCGGGTGTGACAGTGAATGTGAAAGCAGTGGAAAATTCGACACGTACACACACAAGCTCATGCTTGAAGAAGCATAGACAGGAAGTCAAGCCCAAAAGTTAGGTCATGCTGTTTAATGTGTTTTTTCAGTACTGATTCATTGTCTGAAGGCTGACGGGAAATGTTCATATCATGGATGGTCCAGTGTGATCAGCTGTTCAATTTGTACTTTAGAGATTTTTGTAATTTTTATCATTCACTCATATTTTTCCTATTAAATGTACGGCAAAGACTGGTACTGTAACCTGTAAAAATAATGAACGGTTAAAGGTCAGATCAGGTTGGGTTTACAATACCTGCCAGCCGGTGAGGCATGGCCGGCAGAGCAGGTGTCCACAGGGTTGGATGCGTGTGTCCTTATCTCTCTCAGTGCAGATCTTACACAGCTGAAAGGTGCTGCCAATTTCACAATATAACTCATACTGCTCCTGCTCACAGAAATGTGGTTGGGTATAGGGGAAGAGAGAAAGAGAAATGTGGTTGGGTATAGGGGAAGAGAGAGAGAGAGAGAGAGAGAGAGAGAGAGAGAGAACGAGAGAGAAAGAGTGATCTATGCAATTATTAAAGGCAAGCAAGGATAAATAAAAGTTTTAAATAAACTAATAATCTATAAAAAAAAACAACAACAAAACATTTCAAACTTCATTTTCAAATCTATGGACTAATTTTGAGACTGATCAAAGAGTCGGCATTTAACGGTAATTGATAAAGCAAACTTTTATAACAAGTATTTCCGTCCATCAAACAAATCTATTATGTTGTCAGATGACGTATAATAAACATGACAGATCACTATCTGCCTGCAGTGTAGCAGATGTTTTGTTGTTTTCCAACCCCAGCTGTATGTAACAACCCACATAGTCTAATTAAAAACCTCAGCACATATTTAAAGTTACCACTGGCTCCTGAGGTTTCCATTGTCAGCATTGCTATTTGTTCACTGTAAGCTATTGTAATAAAGTTAGTTACCTCTGTGACCTTTACTCGACCCTTTTGACTTGCCGTGCACAAGCTGCTGAGGTCTGGATTCACATCACGTCCATCTGGGTACAAGTAGCTGCAAATATGTTTTTGGTTATCACATTATCTCACATTCTTTGAGTTTCTGTTGTGGAAGACACTATAACATTCACTCACCATCCCTCCCTGAATCCTTTTATCAGAGCCTGGTAGAGAGGAACATTCTCTGGGATGGTTTGTATGATGCTGCCATCAATGGTCACGTGACCAATTGCCCACTGGCCCATTCGTGTGCAGCTCAGACGGAAGATGTAGCTGTGAGCACAATACATAGAGACATTTTAAATATTGACTCATTTTGTCTCTGTGGAGCTACAAACAATAGCACACCTAACAGGATGTGAACAAAAAAGAACTGGCTGATTACCCACTAGCCCAACTATAAATTCACCTTGCGTACTCAAATAGAGTACTTAATTCCCTTGGTTTCTTCTCTGTTTAGGCCAATTGGTTTTCAAACCCTTGTCACCCAACTCCAAATTCTCACAGTGCAATTTAAAGTGGATATTTTCTGTTCTGAACTCTGATTGGCTAAAACAAAGGCATTATAACATAATGCATACACAAATATGTACATTTGTCATTTCTATTAGCATGCTTTTCTGTATACTAGCGATTTTCTGTATAAGGTGATGTAAAATTAACAGTGGTGATATAGTATCTGCACACATACATTTGGAGCTTTCAATAAACTTTATAATGTCTTTGAACATCTCATTCAGGTAATATATTGCTGTTTCATACAGCCTTCAGTGATGATTCAAACTTAAATCTTGTCATGGTTGCTGTGACTATTCTGGTAGTTTGCTGTAATCGTTATGGAATGGTACAAATCAGCAATTAAACAGTAGCTAACTAGACAGCATATTACATTGTTTCATTATTGTAGTTGGGAAGGAGCTCTCAAATGCTCTCAAATTCCCAATATTATGACTAATCATCACTGTACACCGGCATAAAGAATGCAAAAATATACAATCCACAAACTAACTATTCTTTTTTGGTCGGTCGAGTAGTCGTGCATATAAAAGATTTCATTTTTGTTCATTTGACTTTTCTCATTTTTATTTCTTTACGGTCAACCCAGAGATGGGGATTCGAGTCTGAGACTCGGACTCGAGTCACTCTTAAGTCGCACAAACAAAGACTTGTGACCAAGGCTGTACTGGCCATCTGGCGTACCGGGCAGTGCCAGGTGGGCCGAAGGAAAATTTGGGCCAGTGCAAATTCCTTTCAGCACCATACAAACCCCCCCACCCCCGGGAACATTTGGCAAGAGCGATGGTAAAAAAAGGTACTTTGACCGGCGCGGAATCCCCCACTCTCCCACCCAATGGTAACGACAAGCTGGTGGGCCGGTCTCGGCTCAAAATGCCCGGGCCGATTTTTTGTGCCAGTACAGCCCTGCTTGTGACTTGACTTTAGACTTGCCCTCAAAGACTTGAGATTTGACTCGGACTTGGGTGTTGTGACTTGTGAGTCATTACTCGTAAACAATGTTCATTTCATGGAATTATTTATTTGTATCTCTCACTCTTTCCAACGACCCCTTGTTTGCCATAATCCCGAGTTATTAGCCGTAAACCATTCACCTCACCCCGGTGTCCCACTTTTGTCCGAGATGAATTGGTTTCGGCTAATAACTCCGGATCTCCAGGGGCTATTATGGCAAATGAGGGGTCGCTGGAAAGGTGTCACTGAACTTTCACATTTAGAGCGCGTGAAATATTTTTCATATTTAACATTTACATTTAAGATCATTTAAGGCAAATCCTCCATGTGGGTGAGGGCATATCACAGCACGCAGTCCAGTCCCCTGCTAAGCAACATCCAATTGTAATCTCGGGGCAAGGCCAATTAGCATATCTAAATCCCACATTTGGAGTTGCCGTTTGTAAAAGTGCAACATTTATATTTAGAGCGCAACATTTAGTTTTTTTTAAACACATTTCGCTCTAAATGTGTGAAAAGTGTGAACATGAAAAAATGACACCTCTAATTTTGTTAAGCTGTTTTTACAAACGGCACCCCATAGACTTGGACTTAGGACTAAAGACTAGAGACTTGACTTGGACTCGAGCACAAAGACTTGAGACATAACTTGGACTTGGTAAAAATGACTTGTGAACATCTCTGGGTCAACCCAAAAAGTTGGCCATTAATGCCTTGTCGGTGAGTCCTATGAGGCACAATTTATCTCAGCATATCATTTATCACATACAATTCTTGTTTCTGCAAATTTCTTATTAAATTGTACTGACTTTTGCTGACCTTCAAAATATCTTCTAAGTTTTAATCACTGTGCCCCAGAGCTCATTATTATTAATTAATAAGATCCTGTTTCACTTCCTTCATCATCTACCACTGCTTAATATTAAGCAAAAGTGCTCAGCTTGCTGAGAGACCCTCAATGACACCGAGTTTCAGTCAGAAATAGGTTTCAGTACAAAAGGAAAGTGGGATATTTCCATAATTATGTGATTTTACATTATGCTGACTAAACATGCTCTGTAGTGACACTGCCATCTTAACTTTTCTTGTTATTCCCTGCACAACTTACCTGCCAGGGCGGTGTCTGTGGTGTTCCAGTCTAGCTCTGACCTGGTCATAGGTGAGGAAGGCCATGTATCCTGGATGAGTCACTGCCAACTGATTCCAGTTCCTCAGCAGTGTTGACCAGGGCTGAGGCAAGAAACATAATACATTTATAACATAAAACATGCTTACAGCGCACTTTCCAAAAAAAGTAAAAAATAGATCAACCAAAAAGTAACAAGAAAAAAATAAAACAAAATAAAACAAGGAAGAGGAAGCATGCAGAAGCAACATTTAGAAATAGCACTTTGAGAGGGTGGGGTGAGAGGGGTGTTATAATGAAAAAAAAATAAAACACCAAGTATAAAAATACTCAAACATAAATGCCCAGCTCCACAAAATGTCAATATGTTTCTTACCCCATGTCTATATTGGGGCTGTAATATCAAAACCTCAATGTTTTTCCTTTTTTTATCTGCCCTTTAAATTGTGTAAACATTTCATTACAATTTCACATCATATCATATTAAGAATATTTTGATGTACGTCCTACTACTCTAGGGTGGTAGTAGTGGGTAAAATACTTGTCTGTGAACTTGATGACCACAAAGTTGCAGGTTCGAACCTCCCACTTTCTACCACTGTGTCCTCGAGCAAAAAACTTAACCTTCAGTTGCTCCAAGGGGACTGTCCCTGTAACTAATGATTGTAAGTCACTCTGCATAAGAGCATCAGCCAAATGCCCCCTTTACATTTACCCAGTGATTATTCTCCAGTAACCATATATTACAGAACCCTTGTACACCTGTGTGTTTACATGTCAGTATAGTTCTACCTGTTACGTGTACCTGAAAGAGCCTGGTGAAGATGTCGAACTCAAAGATAGAAACATGATCGTTACAAGTGAGATCAATTGTGGACTTCAAAGCCATGGCCTCCATTCCCTCCTCAAAGTTGTGTGCCAGTCTCAACTGCTGCCTAAAGCTGCTCCACTGAACTATACACCTGAAAGTATGAAATACAACAGAACGGAAGATTACTTCCTTACATCACTCCTGCACATCAGCTTTGAGTGAATAAAGCATAAAGCAAGCTCCCTCAATTGCATCGAATGTATGACAAGGCACAACAGAAGGCCCAAATGCAAATTAGCAGCTCATTTACAGTTCTGCTGGCACTGTTTATTAATGAGCACTATCCTTGACAAACAAATTAGTAAACAAAATAACAAAATTATATTGTTGGCAGCACATAAAATCCAAAATCACTTTCAAAAAGAATTTACAGTAACATTTTAATTGAAACCATGCCACAGAAATGTCATAACAGATGTCATATGTTGTAATGAGTTGGCATACCTCAAGATCTTGCTCAGTAACATCACAGTGTCATTGTCACTATTACTGGTAATTATTAGGAAAGAAGACATAATGTTTGATGCGATGACGACCAAGAAAATATGCTTTGCAAAAAATAGCATGTGCTGTAAGCTGTCATGAGATCAAATATTATGGCATCCAGCACTACCATTATCCATAATAATAACATGACACTGTTATGTTCATGGCATGGTAAAATCAATTTTACATAGCAGGGTTAAAGTAAACCAATGTGTCCTGTTTTTACCCACTTGCATCCAAATGCTCTCCTCCAGAACTCTTTTGCCTCTGTCTTGGTCAGCTTATATGTATCACCCTGGAATCGCCCTCCTGGAAACATGGCTCGTAGCTCCCACAGCATGTGGCTGAACAGCAAAGACAGCTTTGTCAAGTTTCTCCTGAAAGACAAACATACAACATTAATATATAACAATAACACCATTTTCACAGAGTAGATATTTAAAAAGGTAGGTCAAGCCTATATGCATATTTCAGACACAGTGATGTAATACCACAATAAAAGTCATTCATGAATTTAGGAAACAGAATTAGACATGTTCTTGGAACATAGTAAAATCACATGTCCTGTAAAGAGAGACACCATGTACATATCCACATATGAATGCATGCATGCTAGCTACTACAAACAGGAAGTCACAGTCTGACATTTCCTGTCCTGAATCTTTGTAGTTCACTGACATAATTTTCCACTGGTGAATGACCATACATAGGCTTGTGCCATGGCATAAGTATCAGTACCACTCAAACGTGCCACGCTTAACAATTTTTCAATTTGTAACTTAATTATATATATATATATATATATATATATGTCATAACACAGCACATTTTGCCCTCTTACTCAACTGCATTTCAGAATAATATATTCAACTTTTTTTAATCCACTTCTTTCTTCTGCATGTGTCAATATTCATGGAGAACACCAGTTCTAATCTATCCAAAATAATGTGGCGCACTGTTGAACTGAAGCAAACCAATCATAACACAGCACCTTTTGACTTGTTGATTTCTTTGCCCTTCTACATCAAGGGCACAAGGGCCATGAAGCTGCATCTTTAAACATGAATACATGTATTTTTAAAATATACTGTTTGTCTGTGTTCTGCTTTATAAATCTTGTTCATAGAACCTTTTCACCAAAATATAGTTATGCACAATACCTTTGGAACTTTAGAACTATTAAAAATTAAGTAGCCATGTTTTTTAAGAAGCATGTTGGTAAACATACTGTAAATCTGACAAATCCAGATTGATACAACTATCTGAATGAGCCATGCAGCATTTAACTTCAACATCATCACTGCATAACTTAATCCTTGCTACCTACAGCAGCAGCAATAGCCGTGGAAGCATCTCATCTTTGGTTCTGCATGATGATGTAATTTATTTTTATTTTAGTCAGTTGAGCTGCAGAGAAAAGGTACCTTTGATAACGTACTGGCACTCAGTTGTAAAAGTGTGTTAAAGGGCTCAAAATGACCACCTGACCTAGGTTTACTTTCCACTTTGAAAGGCTGAGCAACTTCTATTTTTTTCTCTGGGCTAACAGTTTCCTCACCACAAACCTTTCTTTGTACATCTCAGGCCCTCAACAAACCTTTTTGTTCGAGGGCTGAAGTTTCCACTGGTCACATAGTGATCTTGTGTTCTATTTTTAGCTACCCACTAGTTAATAAAATTTGTTGAATAAACACTGAAGTCACAGCTTTATAGTCAGAGATTTAGAGTTCAACGAGACTGTATACAGTCAGCTCCATCATTACTGACACCTATAGTAAAGATGAGTAAAAAAAGGCAATGAAAATTTCAATCTCAAACTATACCTATGAGTGATTTTCTATTTAAATCTTTAATCTAAATAGATTAAGAAAGCAAAACCTTTAGAGATTTTTAAAGCAAAAATGATATGTGTCACAAATATTGGCACCCTTGGGAATTCCTATTGTCTTATTAATCATTTTGTCTCATCGTGGTTGGATGATATGGTTTGCAGAGTGATTTAGGCATCACCAACTTTCTATAATTACAATTAGACACCACCATCATCCCAACAAACTACTCGGACACCAGAAGAAAGCATTTTCTTTCATCTAATCATAAACCTATGAGCATAGAATTTTGTAGGTGTTACCGGATCTTTGACTACAACCAAGTTCTATGTTCAGATGAGACAAAAATACACTCAGGGTGGTTTTAGTGTGAAATTGAAAGATTATTTAAAGCCACATTCCCACTGTCTAGTATAATAGAAGATATGTGTTATTTTTTAGGTGTTTTTCCACCGCAAAATCTCTGAAAATCGTATTGGGACATTATGAAGTGTCAGACAATGGTAAATCTCTGGCTGCATCTGGACTGAGACGTTGCTGCCTCTTCCCGCACAGCAATGCTAATAAAAGAGTCCACATAAAAATGGTTTGAAAAAAACAGAATCAAGCTTTTGACCAAGCTTTTGACCTGATCATTCCCATCTCCTGGCCTAGAGACTACTGAAAAAGAGATGATATATAGCCTTGGAGGGTCTGTAGAGACCCATTGAGGAGTTCTGTGTTCTCCAGTCTCACCATACATAGTAAAAAAAACCATTTATTATTCTTAGGTTGGCAAAGGTAATGCAAAATGCAGGAGTATCAATAATATTGTCAGTTTGAGCCTGAACTAATCACCCCCAAAGGACATTTTTACTTATTTCCCATCTATAGTTACTGCAAATATGGAGCTGATTACGTGTAATATTTTAAATCACTACAGTGAGCCCCCAAAAAACCATTAAACTGAGCACATCAAGTCTCTAATATCATCTCAGATTTGTAAGTAAGTTATGTTCCAAATCATGCTTTGAAAGTCAACAGTCAACTGTTCCAGTTTATTATCATCAGATGACATCATTAAACAGTTTAATAGATGGGTTCAGTGCCAAATTTAGCACTAGTTATGCTTTACATATGTCAGAACAAATGTTACTCACTTAACAGCACCATAGTCATTTATTTATAATTTAGTATATCTGACTGAATTTGGCTATACAAGGCTCACCAATCGCACAAAAACAATTGTCGTAGTTTTATTTGGTCTAATTCTTTATCTTAATATCATAATATCTTAATAGCAACTGAAATAAAAAGTTTATTTAACATCAGCTTAAATAAATATATATATATATATATATATATATATATATGCAAATTAAACACAAGTTGAAGTAACAGATGTTTTTTTTTACTTCGGGAAGTCAAGCCTTCAGACTTCAAATTTGCGACTCATTTGCAACTGTGCGGACGAGCATAACAGTAAAATAATTGTTACACTGATTAAATAATGACTCAGTTAAAATGTACTTTTCCATAAAAAATCTTGATTAAATATTATTCGGGAAAACGCTTTTGTGTAGAAGTACAAACTACTTGAGCACTGAGTCACAATAATTGAGCAATAATATTTTTATATAGAGAGTTTAAAATAACTTGAATAAAATCTTTACATTGGCTCAATGCAAAGAAATGAATTACCTCAACACACTTACTGCTGAAAGAGAGTACAGAAAAGGCAGTTGTTGCGTCGGTGTAAAATATTTCATTCATGTGGGAAAAAAAATGACATAATTGCCGTTATCAAGTAACTCAAATCACTTTTGTTTTTCACTGTGCTGTGGAACATTTTAATACATCCAGCATCTATCAGCATTAAAATTCCAGTTCATTAGGCTCTATTTTCATCTTTTCTCGACATCACATACTCACATCAAACTATAAAGGACTAATCAATAAAATGATAAAAGTGACTGAAAAAGATTAATAGTAGATTATTGTCTTCGTAAAACAAATGTTCGACCAGAAGTAAGAGTATTGCAATTTCAAGATACTCAGGAAAGTATAAATCCATCAAAAATGTACTCAAGTTAAATTTATATAATGATAATAGAAACTGAACTGAACTAAGTTTGAGCCTGCATGTGTGATAATGAGACCCAATTGTCATTTGGCCTCTTAATGTTTTCAGGCGGATTCGGCCTGGAGTGGAGTATTCATGAACACCGAAATGATAAAATTCGAACAACAACTTTTAAAGATTAAAGATTAACCACCTTTACGAATATTGCTACATGACCATGTTTTGTGCTTGAATGGAGAGACCTACCCGACTGATGACTGAAATGCTATCTTTGTGCCTGTTGGTGTGTGTGACTAGCAATTCAGGTTTGATGTGTTACTTATGGAAATTTATATTTATTTTTGAAAATATGCAAAGTGAAACGAACATCTACACATTTCTTATTCAGACACTTGCCCACAATTGCTTATGCTGGATAAGCAGAGTTTGTAAATGCCAGAAAACAGGTAGCAGATAAGAGCAGCGAGTTCAACAGTTTTGTCAGGACTTGTCTGTTCTGATATTCAACATTGCCAGCAACTTAGATTTCTCACAAAGCATGTAGTTTTTGCTGTGACTGTTTTGTAGCATACTGTCATAACCTTCTGGCATATTTTAGGCGTTCATTTTCAAATCTTTCTGTTCAATTTTAACAAAAAATTCTAAAAAATATACAAAATCCGTTTGCTTCTGGAGAACAAGTACTGGAACATAGGTGGTAGTTAAATTGTACCACAAATTTGTTTACTCATTTTCATATCATTTGTATCTCGTCAGAACACAACTATTTCAGTTTTGTTTGTTTATGTAAATACCTTTGTTACTCATCCTTATTATATTTTGCTTTTATGTGTTTACATCAACAATAATTTTATTAGTATTAATAATACATTTTTATTTGTTTATTTGAACAATCTGCATTTTTCTCATAAAACACTTTGGGCTGCATTTAGCTTTCTTAGCTCATTCTAAAACCTTTTTTCTCTGTCTGACCATACTTGTCAAGCATCCACATCCCCAAAGAATTTAAATGTTACACTTCTGTGTTTAGACTTCTATAAGAAACCACACGTCCATGCTCAGAAGCAATACCAGGCTACTGGCTTTAGCTGCCAGAAGATTCCCTCTATTAGCATAATAATGACCAAGGCTTCCAGTACTCATACACATGGGCCATTAGTAGTCAGAGTAGATCAGCAGCTTGGCCCACTCTTCATGCAGAACAGGAGCAAAAACAGCATGCTATCTTCAATTTGTGCAGGGGTTAAAAGAAAAACATCTTAGGTTTTTTTCTTGACAAGTTAAGATACTGAAATGTCGCTATAAAACTGCTATAGAGGAGCTATAGACAATTTATGATCAATATGATTTTGCGCGATTTAGGTTAATTTAAACTGATGCTCAGATCATCATGAACAGATATTTTCTTGTTGTTTGAAGGCAGTCATCGAAGAGGTCATGTGGGAAAATGACCTCACTGGCACTAGAGCTATATTTAGGGATTTTATGTTGTTCTTATTTTCACTGGATGCATAACAATGTATGTTTCCCTTACAGCTTATTTATCCAGCTGCATGTACATGCTAAAAAAAGATGTTAACTATATGATCATGAACAGAGCCTTTATATTTAGCTCGTAAATATTCTACAGAAGATGAGACGAGAAATTTAATTCTTCTGTATTGTCATATATTGAGAGTGACCCCCTTTTAAAAAGTATTTTATTATATGTTCACGGCAGGCACTGAAAACTTTTAATATTCTCACTGTCCAAAGAACACTGTGTATCTCCATGTTTTCTTTCTATATAATTTGAACACAGACTCACTTTACATTATGCAAAACGTCTGTGATGAATACAAATGTCCCAAAATGACTTAGAATAAAATGTTTTCACAATACAAATACATTACAAATAAACATGTTTTTAGTTCTCCTGTAAAGTTTCCATTTTGGAGATACTTGATTTTATGGGTTTTTTTAACTGTGACAAATATCAGGCTTATTAGTTACCAAATTTGTGTGAATTTGCTTTCACAGATTTGATGGATTTTAACCCAACAACAAACAGCAATGATATAAATGCAACACAATTAGATATGGGAAACAAGATGCAAGCTGCCATGTGAATATTCCTTACGACTCTGGTCTCACCTGCAGCTAGTCTTTTCCTCAAACATCTTGTCCTTGCCGTCTTTGAACAGAAGAATGGCCCTGTCTGTCTTGTCCAACAGGTGTCTGACATGGATCTTCAGGTATTCGCCCTCATCCCCACGCGGCACTCCTGGGGCCGAGCCCCTATAGGGGGCCCATACCTCCGTCAGGAGGTTCGAAGTCTCCGACACCAGCTCTGGAAGGTATGGTGGGCTGTTCTTCAGACCTAGCCGTGGGTCAGTACAAAGCATGTGCAGTTTGGATAGCCGTTTAATGACCTTGTCAAGGAGTTTACGGTCAGTGCTGGTGGGGAGCTGGGACGTAGAGTTGAATGGATCGGCCTGAAGGCTTTGGCCTAAACCCCCTGCACTTCTAGCCATTGCCATGAGGAAGGTGGGGTGGTAGCGTTCTCTGTAGGTCTATTAGTCCAGTGGACTTACACAAAGAGATGCACATGGAGGAACAGCTAGGTTCTGTCTTTAAGTCTGGTGAAGGTGTAGCATGTGTCTAGAGGGGCAGTGATCCTCAATAGTTCTTGATATCAATCACTTCCGTTGCACAGCAGCCTGAACACTGCCCTGTGTTTCTTTGCCAAATTATGCAATGTGAAACTCATAAAAACATGGTAATTAATTCAAATGTATCATTATCTACAATTTTTAGGACAAATGACGTTTACTGCATAGATAAAGCAGACTACACTTCACCCAGCAGCTTTGTAGTCCAAAAAAGGAGCTCCCCAAAGTCTCTGTATCTTGCTCTGCATTTTGAGTATATATGAAGACACTTCCTGAGACACTACGTGTCCTTTTAACAATGGAAAAGAATGCGAAGATAATTTAAACAGAATTTCAAGAGACTCGATTGACCAGTTTCAATATAGCTCTTTTGTAGGGATCGTCTTACCATGCTGACATTTTGTTCAATTGTACTCCGTCTCAAAAGCTGTTGCATAATCCATCTTAACCCATGTTATAGTCTCACTGGTCTGATCAAATACTGAAAAGCAAAGAAGATCAGAGATGTACAGTTCTCTACGAAGAACAATGGAACGAGAACAGCAAGCCTGTAAATAAAGTGACACCTTGCTCTCAAATGATTTTGTCCAAAACTCACAAGCATCTGTTCCAAAATCTCCAAGGAATAAAAGTCTTACATTCCCAGTCACGTCAAGCTTCTTTCTTCTGATAGCTGCAATAGAGACAACGTCAGTTCAGGCATAGAGAAATATTCTTGAAAAAGCCTTCTGCTGCCTGTTCTGGCAACCTCCCTCCCCTTCACTTTCTCTCCGCCCCGTCTTACTCACACTTGCTCTTTGGTTTCCATGTGGTCTTGCTTTTCACTTCTGCTGTCCATCTCATTTGATCATGAATCAAAACATGTGTGCCAAAAAAAAATACCCGCAGTATGTGTTGGAATGTAAGTAACTTAGCTGTTGGCATGTATGTACCTTTCTCTCTCTCTTCAGCTCTTTCTCTCTCTCTCTTTCTCTCTGTCTCTCTCTGTCTCACATGCAAGGACTCTTTGATCAGTTTCCGCTTGCTGATCAACAGAAAGGTAGACAAACAGGTTGGTTCAGACCTCAAGAGGGCAGAGAGAAAAAGTATACCACCATAACTGAAATTCGTAGGCTACTACCTACAAACAACTAAACTTCTATTACAACAAAAAATGTTTACATGCATGTGGATGCCATTGATGGAGACAAAGCAAAGTTTATGAACATTTTAATGGGTGTATTTACAGTTATATAGGAAGACTATAGGTAGATTATATATAACACATAGGACAGGTAGAATCATCTCGAAAATTTGAATCACAATGAAAGCACATGAAAAAAAAATAACTTCCTCTCAATGAGAAACCTTAAGTGGAAACTAATATTATTCATTAATGGATCTCTACTGCCCTCTAACAGGCAGAATTTGTATTACATGCCATGATCAGATTGGCCTATATTCATTTTGGCACTGGTCTTCCTGAGATTGCCTTGCTATTTAATGGAGCCTTTTCATTCTATTAAACAGGTAGACATATCATGAACAAATTGCTGGGATACAGAAGCAACAGAAATGAGTAACTACAGCACTTTTGGATGAATCTGTTGACTTAGATTAGATATGCGTGATTATGAAGTGGAAGTATTAGGGTGTAGCTTGATTTGGAAAGAATCTGTCAGAAGCTGTGAAACATATTTTAAAAGTGGCTAACTGGTCCTGAGGGATCCCAGCTCGCAACACATGAGGATGGGATATAAAATGGACCATCTGTGGGTCCCTCAGGACTGGTTGATATTTGTAGAGGATGCTGTTGTAGAGGGGGCACTTGTCAGGCTTCCCTGACAGTTCCCTCTGCCCAACAAGAGGTTTTCCAAAGCACACTAACTATAGAAAGAGGTAAAGGGTCCAGGGCATGGGTAATAAAAAGATGTGACCAATATCAGGTCTGTGGTAAGGTGACTGAATGGAAAGTGCTCCACACAGACATCTTAGTGATGACACAGGGTCGCTGGCAAGGGTTCCTGAAGGGAGCAGAGTAGGCTGAACTGAGAGAGACAGACCAGCTCCCAGAAAGGCCAAAGGAGCCTGTAAGGCAAATATCCTGGGTCATCCATCAAACCAGGGTCAGTGACAGAGGATGTTAGGGCAGACAGGGACCAGTGACAGCAGCAGTAGAGAACTGCAGAGAGGAGTCAACAAAAATGACGATCAGAGAAACAGTAATGAGAAAATGCAGAGCAGGGGCCACAATGTCAAACCCCAAAAGATTAGATCCCTTCTCTGTTGAACAAGATCAAATTGACCAGGATGAAAATGAATGGAAAAGGGATAAGCAAACAGGGAACAAAAATATAGAGTCAGTCTTTTGGGCACCATAGACAGGCAAGGAACACTTCATTTGTATCATCAAAGGCTGAATTTTGCTCTCTGAATCTCTGACTGGTACCTTCTGTTAAAATCTAGGAAAGGCAAGTCAAGGTAGCTTTACAAGTATAGCACATTACATACACAAACACAAAAGTACCTTAAAAACAAAGACACACAAAAACATAAGATGGAACTTATAATCACGGTTTATAATCAGTTATAACTTATAATCAGTGTTTAAGTCCAGTTCCAACTACAGTCTGTCACACCTGCTCCAGCTAATTAACTTCTTTAGAATTCCTCAGTTAGATGCAACCCAAGCTGCAGACTGGTACAGATTATCTGTGATTGTGTCAAATGTGTTGTGATGTGGTGTACAACATGTAGCAATCTCCCCCCCGATTAATTCTCCATCTGGGACCATTTTTAAGCCTGTGCTGTCTTTCAGGCAGGCTTTAGTTAGTAGACAGAGTGGGTGGTCTGGATTTTAAATCTGGTTGCCATCGCCATTGCAAAATACTCATAATTGTGAACTTGCTCATATTCATATTCAGATACAGTCACAATGTGAGCAAATTGACAATGACATACTGGAGAAATTCACATTTTATTTTCAAATTTAGCAGTATGAGTTGAGCTGCAATTTCATGCCCATGCAGAAATGTAGTGTGTGAGCTAGTTATAGATATAATTTGGGTCAGTATTATGACCAGCCATCACTCTTTACGGTGTTTAATGCAGCTTACACCCATTAGAAAAATTCTGTGATATTTTCTACTTAATTTGGTTGGTTGCTGGTTAATTTTTAGGCTTGGAAAAATGACATTTTTGTATAAAATCCACCCTAAGCATAGCATGATCTCATGAGGGTTACCCATACAGTCAGTTTCAGGATTAATTACAATCACATTTTTGGATATTATTATGTAACCAAAGCACGTTCTCATTCATATTTGACTTTTTTGTTCCACCTGAGTGTCCAGGAAATCTTAAGCGCTTATCTGTGATCTTTTATTTCACTGGGGTCTAAATATGAGGTGTCACAAAAATCCCCTTAGTCATTCAGCATGGGAAGGGCACAAACACTCTCACACACAAACACACACACACACACAAAATGAAATGAGGCAAATGTATAACTGTCATTCATTAGCTAATGGTAATAAAAAATAGTCACACATGACAGAACATCCATATCTACTGTTAGAGCAGCAACAGTGATAGAACTTTAAATGAAAATCTAGGACCTCCGTTGACAAGACAAAACTATGTCATGACTGGATCATCCAGGAGGATAATGATCCAACATATGTGAAATCCACACAAAAAAAAGAGTCTGTAAACAGTATGCCAAAAGATGCTTGTGGTTTTGTTAAAAAAGAACAGCATTTTTATAATTTGGCGTATTCAAGTATGTCCCCTTTTTATTTTAATAATCACATTTATTTTAATGTTATTATGTAACGTATATACTATTTAAATATATGAACTATTATATCTTTTCTGTCATATCAAAACTGTCACATAAGACTTAATTTCTTGTTAACTGATATTGTAGCATTGTTAAAACAAAAAGAACCGTGTTTCTTTTTAGGTGTTCACACTGCTTTGTGATGTTGTGATGATTTTATAACCATAACATAACCTTTGAGGAACCTCTTTTAGGAGTGTTATTCTAAAGGTTTTAACATAGAGACACATATGGACACAGAATCTTACTACAACTTGTGCAAAATGTTGTAATGTAGAATGATTTCTGAATTTTAAGTGGCATGCAGTTCAACTGAAGCTCGGTTGAGGAAGTGTTTTGTGTTAATTACTTTCATCAACAGAGGGCTCTCTTTCACGGCTCATTAGCTTTTGTTTCATAAAAACACTGCATGAAAAGGCATGTGGCTTCATGTCTAATGTGTAAACTTTTTTGAGTTTCCAGTCATAACAAAGACAAAGCTTTTGGACACAAACGTACATATTAAGGACACTAAGATGAATTAAGCAAGCTACACTTTATCATTTTATTGTTTGTGTTTCTATTTGAGTATGTATTTTTATCAGAGAGCAGGTGCAGGCTATGAATATAAAGTCAAAAATAACAATATTTGACTTCTTAGGCCTAGTAGGGCTGTACTTCTGCGACAGCTGCAATGGAAGAGTGGATGATGAATGCTTGCTGCTTAAATAGACATTGCACATGCATTTGTTTTTTGTAAAAAAAAGCAAGTTCAATAAACACAGTCTGTAAACCTAATACCTTTTTAGTGTAATTAGAAAGACGTTCGTTGTTAATCCCTGTCTGGTCTCATTCACTCCTTGTCCTGTAGGAAACTACCTACTTCTCTTAGCGCATTTATGCAAATTCTTCACGCTGCAGTTTGAGAAACGTTTTCACTTCTATGTGCGGCCTGTGGTCTCATGGGTGTCAGATTCTCAATGGCATGTTCTCATTGTGCAAAGATATTACATGTCATAAACTGACAAACCACAGCAGAGCTTCTTTGTGGTGTTTTGGGGGACTTTAAATGCTCATTAAATCTTTCCACTTGCCGTTCCTCTCATCCTTAATATGTAGGAAAGTCCCAAACGGGCCCAGGTAAATTAAAGCTTTTAGCTGGGTGACACCCTGGGTGAAGATAGTGGCAAAGAGGGAGTAGGACTAAAAAAGACCAGAGGAATGGAACTTCGCCTGAATGCTAACCTCCTACTGGCCATTAATTCAGTGGAGGGCCATTCTTTTGAAATGGGTTAGATTAAACAACAAGAAGTTTAATAAACTGAAAGGAACTTCAAAGAGGAAAGACAGAGAAGATGGGAGTGAAAAAGACTGACAGGGGTGGGCAAGGAGAAATAAAGAAATACAGAGGGGGTCAAAAGAGAAATACAAAGATGCAGAGAGACAGGCAGAGAGAGAAAGAGAGAAGCTCAGAGAAGCAGAGAGAGAAACAGGCAGAGTGAGAGGCAGTTAGCCAGAGAGGCAGAGAGACAGAGAGACAGAGAGAGACAAACACAGATGAATACAGGTAGAGAGACAGAGAGAGAGAAGGAGGCAAATAGATGAATACAGGTAGAGAGGCAGTGAGAGAGATAGGGAGAGAGGGGGGGGGCAAACTAAAAAGCAGAGAGAGATAAGAAGATAGAGAAAAATACAGGGAGAGACAGTAAAACACGCAGAAATACAGATAGACAAGCAGAGAGAGACAGAGAGAGGCAGGGAGAAAGACAGGCAGAGAGACAGAGAGACAACCACAGATAAATACAGCTAGAGAGGCAGAGAGAGAGAGAGAGAGAGAGAGTTAGAGAGAGAGAGAGCTGCTCTGTTATGATCCTTTGAGAATACAGGAAGGAAAGCAGAGAGGTTTCCCGATAACAGCTGCTGGAGGGGGATCCCCGTCGCACGTCCGCTTTCTGCCACACCGGCTGCAGACTCGAGCGATAAGACCTGAGACCAGAGACCAGCCCGAGCACAGAGCCGACTCTGCACCACAGGCTGCGTTTCATTCAAAACAAACTATAGCGTGCAGGAGGAAGGTGGACACGACGAAGTACAAACTGTCTGCTCCCAGGGCGAGCCAGATTTGTCCAGTTCCACCTCCAGCACAGAGTACAGGGGAATGAGAGAAGGAGAGAGAGACATATATATTTTGGATTGTCTGTGGGTTGGAGTCTCACCCTGTTTTCATTACTGCAGGCAATCAGTCAGATCTCAGTGTAAAAGCGTACGCAAAGCCCAGCAGATCCTGTCGCGCTCCAGGCTACAGCTGGTAAAACGCGTTGGTTTCGCTTTGTGAGCTCAGAGCAATTGAACAATCGTGTGAAAGGGGAAGACCTTTCTGTGTGTGTATGAAGAGAGAGAGAGAGAGGGGTAGGGACAGGGAGAAAAGAGAAACTGACTTTCAGATGAATCGAGGATATCTCAGGAGTGTGCAGTGTTTTTAGCCCTCTCTCATTCCACAGTTTGAGCTGTATTCTGTCTACTTACCGGTGCGTTTTCTCGTGCACACGTGCCGCGAGTAAAGATAACAGCTGAACGAATATGAGGGTTTTTTGTTTTTTGACCTGCTTGCTTTTTTACTAGGTTGGCGAACATCGTTGCATCTGAAAGGCATTCCAAATTTCTCTAGGAAAGAAAGCAAGCGCACAGTGTCAGCTTGATCGGGCTCTCTCTTTCTATCACTGCCTCTGTTTTAAATTTTGCTTTAAGAACCAGCTCGATGGGTTGTGCTGGGGGGCTGCTGCTGCTGTGTGGACGGGCAGGAGGGCGTTAGGATGCCGGACTGACTAAGAGTGAGAGTTTTTCTGACCATGACCATGAGCGGAGAGCGCACCGAGCCGTCCGCGCCGCTCGACCTGCGGACTAAAGGCAGAGAGCGGGCTGGGGGCGGCCAGGGGGAGGCGGACGCCAGCCGGATAGACCCCTCTCCAGACTCCCCCTCCGCCCGAGCGGACAGTAGCGCTCAGGCACGAAACCAGCCCTCCTCGCCCAAACGAGGAGATAACCTGAAGCCGGCTACCTCCTGGCTCCCCATCAGAAAACGGCCGTTCCGTCCGGAGACCGAGCCGCAGACGGAGCCCAGAGGAACACCGAGCCCAGCCAAAGCGCCCAGATACCCAAACACGCGCAACGGGCTGAGCGCGCAGCCGCAGACTCACCGCATCGCCCCGAGCCCTTCGCCTGCAGTAGCGCATGGACACAGTCTGGGCCACCCACAGTACAACCTGGGATACTGTAAGAGACTGCTTCTCTATGTTTTTTGGGGGAGGCGAGGGGGCGTTTAAAAATCTTAGAATTGTACGATCACCTGCATGAAACAGCTGTGAAGTGAATTTAAGTCTTTTTTCCTTTAACTATGTAAAATCAGTGGAACGTGGAAAAGGAGTTATATTGTAAATTGTGTTTTGAGCCCTAAGCTTCAGTTTAGTCTTATGTTTATGTCAGCTGTGCAGTTTAAACGAATAGTTAATGTTTTAAATGTGTCCATTAAGTTTTTAAGCTTATCTAAAATGTTTATCTAAGTGGCACTGTCTGAGAACCAGAAATCTGATGTTCAGTTTCATTCACTGAGCATACATGCAAGGCATACATGCTTAGGGTTTCTTTTTCTCTCTCTCTGTATGTGTGAGAGAAAGAGAGAGGGAGAGAGAGAGTGTGTGTGTGTGTGTCGCAAACAGAAGATTGCGCAGTCATGGTCAGTCCAGCCAGTATAGTTTGTCATTGTGAAACTTTCAGCCAATCAACAGGAAGTTATGAGGTTTGCTTAGTAGTCTCTTGCAAAACATGTCAGTGGGTCAGCACATGCGTCTGAGCTCCAACCCACAGTTGCAGAAGAATCCACAATGCTGTATATTTATAATATAATACAGGAAATATGATGACAAATACTATGAGAACATGTCACAAACTTTCCTAGCTGTTGGGAAAAAAAGAAAAGTAAAATGACCTTGCTTGCTTTCACATGGTCTTACTCTGGATTCTCACTGTCATTATCATTTCTGAATCCTGGCTATCAAAGATCAATCACAAAGTCATGTTAAAATTGTGACTGTGGGCTTCTATTTTGATATCTCTCTGCCAGTGAGTTAGTCCAGAACACAATTTGTTACTAGTAATTTGATGTAGATGCTGTAGGCTATGTTTGACTCATGTATATTATGTGTATATTATATACACATGTATATGACGTGTATATTTTGCTGTGTTTTTATCTTTAGGTTTACCTGGACAATATCGATACACCCAGCCTTCAAGCTTACACTTTCATCGGTGTGAGGATGCAGATCAGCTGCTGAATGAGGTTGCTTTGGCAACACATCAAGATGAAGATGGTGACACGTAAGTAATTTGTCCTTTGGGAAACACACTTGTCCTTGTTTTGAAATTAAGTTGAAATGTGTAAAATATGTAAAAATATGTAACACAACATACAAATGTCCTTGAGATTTGAAGTCTCAACATGACAGATACCCTGCTGTGATGATGGCTTGATTCGGAGGGTCTTTCTACACATTTTTAGGTGGCAGCATTACCTCCATTTGCTGTTCACCATCACAGCCTTAACTACGCATATTTTTTAGATAACTCAGTGCAGCGCAATTGTTTCATGTAATTCCAGTGTAATTATAGCAGATATACATGTCTTAAGATTATATAGGCCTTAATTGTTTATGAGGGCAACAAGGTGGCTTAGCTAACACTCCATTACAGATTAAATGACCAAATGTAGTTTACATGGTCAGACTGTAGTCACATTTGCTTGCCCACATTGGCTGCAATGTAACAATAGCAAAGCCAATCACAGTTATGTACATACTAAAAAGTAACACAAAAATGTTCAAAAGATTATTTAAAAAACGTTTAGGTGGTTTCAACATCCGCTTCTCCTAAATGGCATGAAAACCCATCTAGTCTGGCTGGTTAAATTGAGTTGTGTGTCCAGAAATCAGGCCAGATTTTACAAATGTGGGTTGAATCTGATTGGAAAAGGTCAGATTTTGTATGTTTGTCTCTGTCTACCTGAAGTCATACATATTTAAAAAGTATGAGTGGCCTGTCTGAACAAGGCCATGCGAACTTAGCTATATTTTTTTACGACTTCTATGGCCCTTAAAAGTTTTTACCATATAGGACTACATCTTCTTAGATCTGGATTTCAGTGACACATATAAAACATGCCATGATGAGGGTGTTTGTTGGGGAATTTGCCCAGCACATTCTTCAGAGCCATCTCACTTCCTGTAGGGAGGATGCCTTGTAGCTCCTATCGGCTCTGATTCATCCAACTGGCTCTCTCTGACACCAGTGCGGAGGAAAGGAAAGCATGAATAAGTGAAAGAGGTTTCTGAATAAAAAAAGTTGGCCTGCTCTTAGGATTATGGTTTGTGGGTGTATTGCACATGTGTGAAAGAGAGAGGGAGAGGGAAAGAGAGAGAGGAAAAGCGAAAGGAGGAGTGTCTGAGAGGTTGGGACAAATGAACTGACTGGCTGACCACAGAAACATGTAAAATTTCTTTGTGATTGCACCATGAATCCTTATTTACTTGTGAGTAAGGTGAAATCCAGAGCTACAGTCCCATTTTTATCTCTTGTGTTCAATCCAAGGGTCACTTTCTAGAGTGCAATAATAAACCATTCAAGGTGCAAAGGTATGTTACTAACATTTCATCACTGTTTTCCTAACATAGAGTTCATTTCTTTTTAAAAAGGTAAGAATCAAACTGATTTTATGCTCAATTAAGTTGAAGAGACACAGATGGGGCACACCTTCTTCATTGCAATTTTGAAGGGTAGGGCGAAGAAGTAAGATGACTGAGTGAAAAGATGAAAATGTGTGGTCTAAGAGTATATGAAAAGCACAAGGCTACAAATGAACACACAGAATGCTCCGTCATGCATGGACAGACATACCCTTACTGTAAGACCCAAACATCCTCCCACATGATGGCAACTATGAAAGTACTGTTCTGTGTGAGCTCATGTGAGTGAAACTTGACTTTTCAAAAATGACACCTGCACTCATGCAATATTGACACCCGGGTTTAGTCAACATGTATCAAACACATTTTTGTCTAAGTAAGCAAATGAGTGACCCTGTCTGAGTTCACCTAGAGCGGTCCTTGAAAAGGGCAAGGTTTTGACCAAAGGTCAAAGCAGTCAGCCAAGGTGTTAGATTTCAACACGTCTTTACAGAGACTTCCCAGTTGCTCTAATGCGTGTATACTGCACAACGTGCATTTGCTTCACCTAGTGATATTATTTCTCCCTGCCCTTGTTTTCTAACTGCTCAGTTGAAACTATTCGCATATGCTAATGAAGAAATGTTTCTCAAACTGGTGTGTCTTACTGGTAGAACTCAATTTCCTGGCCTGTATCTTCGTATAACATCAGTAGCTGTCAGAGAGACTTTCTGCCGAAGAGATACTTCAGCAGAAAACAACATGAAGCCACACACACACATGACATGCGCACATAAGTGCCCTTACACACACACACAAGCACACACAGACTCGCACATAAGCACTGGCTCCCCCTTCTCTGTAATCTGCTGTCTTATGGCTTTTGCGTCAATGGGCGTTTCATCCTCTCACCTTGTTTTTTTCTCAGCGCTTAACAGACCCTCACTTTCGGGAAAGCCAATGTGAGCGTGCGAGTCTGTGGTTTACTCAGGTGTCTTGCTCTCTCTCTCTGCCTTCTTCTCTTTTTTTCAACTCTTTTTAAATGAATGGGCTCAAAAACCCAAACATCCGCTCTCCACTTCCTCTTTCACTGCTTTCTCCCCCATCTCTATCTCTCTCTTTCTCTCTCTCTCTATCTCTCTCTCTCTCACACACACACTCTCCCTCTGTCTTGCAAACACACACACCCTCTCTCTTTATCTCTCCAATATGCTATTTCTGTGCTTGTTCCTATTTCTGTCTCTTTCAACACAACTAAATTAACACAATTAAAGCAGAATTATTTCTTTAATAATGCTAGATGCTATAACACCCTTCTAATAATTTTTTTGCTTCAAGCAATATGTGCAGTAAGGTGCACATTGCATTAAACCTGCTATTCATGCCGTTGCTCATTTGTTTTGTTTAAATAATTACACTGAGTATTAAGATGCGAAAAGTTTTGCTGAATGCTTAACTGTTCTTGTGACTTAAACAGACCTCGGTAACAGCTTGATGTATTCATACAAGATATGGGTTCAAAATATGTAGTGCATGTTTATATCTTTCACTGTATTGCTTCTTCCATCCTTTCCTTATTTAGTCCTCACTTTTTCAAGTGAAACAGTCTGAACAACATTCATTAATGAGTAATTGTAGGGATTAAATGTGTATTTTGGGTAGTAGACCCAGTAAGTTAGTGTTTTATGCTAAGAACAAGAACCCAAAGGGTTCCTCAGGCAGGAATCGAGGATTCTGACCTAAACCTGGGGTTTTAAGTATGTTTTCTTTTGACCATTTTGACCAGTCCTTGAGTAAGCTACTTAGCCCCACGTGGTTTTAGCATGCTGCAGCACATCTCCCCCTTCCACCACACCCAGGCATGACAAAACAGCAAAAAGTAAAACGTTTTGGGAAAGAAGCCAGTGGGGCTCAGTGGCTGTGCTGTGAATAGATAAAGTGAAGGACTAGTTCACCCAGATTTGTTGTGCCTGCCTTCATGAGTTGCCATCATAAGTCAAAATAAGTACAGTAATACTATAGTAACACAGTAATACTATATTGTTAAGCTATAGTAAACTAGACATACACAACGAAATGGTTACTTATTAAAATTATTGGGACATTGGAACAGTCACAGTGCCGCTAGTGCACTTGCATCGACGCCCATCAGCCTGAAAGCATGGGTATCGCTGACCCCAATTTATGGGGATGTTAGTATCTTCACTCTACAGATAAATATAGCACGTCTCGCAACAACAAACCATTGGTTCATTGACTTGACTTCTTATTTGTAGACCATCAAAGCCATGCTGGTCTACTTTTGGGTGGTATTAACCTCTCCCACAACTGTGACGAATTAAAATTTGACAAACACATTAACTTCACATAATCTTACATTTTTTGTCTCTTGTTTCTTTTCCACTGTAAACTCTTTTTTTTTTGTCCTGAAGGATACTTTCAATACCTTTTATCCTGGATGGCCTTTGCACTGGAAAATTTTCAGTTTAATATTTATGGAGATTATGTAAGGTTTTGAGATCTTATAGTATATTTGCAGTGTACTGTGGCTAGTGCTTGTTTTTGGTGACCTTGTAAGTCACTGCAGCACTAAACACACATGAAAACAACTTCATTTACATGTAGCATTTTGCAGCATTCATCAGGGACTAGATGCGCATTGTTGTTTGATGTCACTGATCTGTGACTGACGTACAAGTGGTATGCACTGCCTGCATAAGAATGAGCTTAGGGGTCGGGTGGTGGCCAGAAATACCACAATTCAAACTGTTTTTGTAGTTACATTCTTTCATGTGGTTTTGGGTCAGATTTTAATTTTCATTATGTCAGACCATCTTAGGCCGGTGTGGATCCATTTCTCAGCAATGCAGATCAAAAGACTTATCAATAATACACCAACCAACAAGCTGTGAAATAGATGCAGAAGTTTCATCACTTAAGTGTGATTGCAACAGTAATTGCAGTTTTTTGTGTAACTGATTCTAACCCCTGCTGTTTTGGCATGTAGGAAGATTTATGAAGATGCATATTTTTTTTAATAAATTGCACATCTGAATGTTTACCCAAGGCTGTTTTGAATCCTGCATGAAACCTGCAAAACATACACCAAGTCTCTTGACACTATGCCCGGTCCTCAGCAGTGTTGCTGTAAAGCCCAACACCCTCAGCTCTCTGGATGGTTTCTGGTAAACAGTGCTTTACAGTGCTTGTGTCAGGTTTTTGTGCCATATTTCAGCTTCCCATCTGCCTTTGTTTATTGCCACAGCGGGCCGTGCCACAAGGGATGTGAGGTTTGTGTGTCTCTGGCCTGACAGGATGCCGCACATACGCAGCCCTGGCTTTATCTGGGGCTGCGGTCTAACTAACTCTCACTCACTTCCAGGAACTTAGAGTGTTTCATTTGTAGAGAAGAGACACAGCAAGACCATGAGATTGTGAGATAGGTGGATCATGAAGTGCAACTATGAAACAACATGTTGTGCTTACTACAGTAGACAAAGCTCTCAACGGCCCTTACACAGCTGACTCAACAGCTTCTGATGATCATAGGTGTTGGCCACGATCCACCAAATATTCGAAGGAAGTCATGATGAGTTTGTGTTCTGGGTCATTTTTCAGAAGTCAAAGGTCTAGTGCCACCAAGCATGACAAGGTTCCAAGTACACAGCAGTGTGCATATTTTTAGGTCACCTCTAACAATTCCTTGCACTATTTTCCATTCCAGAATTCTTAATCCTTCAAGATGGGCTTGATAATCAGTTGAATCAGGTGTGTTGGGGCAAGGAATAGTTAAATAGTGGAAGACAGATGGTTCTTGTATCTAAATCCATTCAAGCATGAGTTATTTTGGGAAAGGAACGTATTGTAGCTTAATGTGCATTTTCAGAATAAAATATAAAGTATGACAGTTGGAGAGGGTCACTAACAGTAAAATGGGTCAGAAGTGGGAATAAGAGAAATGTACAGGAAACAAACCAAGGCCGTTGCCATGGAGTCACCACTGGGGAGGGCCAAATCTGCCACGGGATCTATAAGTCTCTGACACATGGGATGAACTTTTATTTATTTATGTTTTGAAATAAGAATACTGTATAGAATACTAATACTGTATTGCTGTATGTATTTTTTCATGCTATATAATGGTAGAGAGTAGAGATTAATAAAGTACAACCACGACCATAATCATATGAACAAAAATCTATTTATTGTCATTAGAAAGAATGCTGAGACACACATGGAGGCCAACAGGAATCTGTACATGAGACTGTTGCAATGTCATTATTTGGTTTTAACCACCAATATTTGCTCCTTTTCTCACTCACCTGTTTTACCTGCCCTGTTGTTATCTCATGCTTTTTCTCTCTCTTCCTCTCTCTCTTTACTCTGAGAACACAAAAGTGAATAGAAAGAAATGTTATCCGTAAACAGGTGGTGTTTCTAGATATGATGTTCAGGAATGGATTACTAACCATTTCTGATCTGAATGGCGATGCTTATTAAACCAAGGAAGCATGATTCATCTCTTGTACTACTGTATTCATTTAACTGGTCCTCATTTTCTCAGCGCTCACATCGTACTCCTCTTCTTTTTAGAGGCTGCCCAAAAACTGGTGAATGTTATTGCCACCCATCCTCTTGCTCATGATGACACTTAACGGTGAATGATAGCTGACTGTAATAAAACTGCTGGCACCTTAATCAAACAAGCGCAAATAAATGTACAATGCAGGTTGGGGGAATACAGGTCGGAAACAGAACAAGCAGTGTGTTTGAAAAGATTAGTCCTTAATTAAGGTGTGTTCGAACTTTACTTTCCTTGTTGCATGCTTCTTACAGTTATGTATAAACATCTGGAGCTTTGTCACTGCTCTGTTTTTTGCTGTCTGAGAAGAGGCTTTATTTTATATCATATTCAGGTAGCAGCAGAATAGGCTATCTTTGAGATGCATTTCTGCAAGAAAATACAAAGCATGAGAGCTCAACAGCAGCAGAGTAACTGTAAGCACATGGACCAAGCATAAGAATCAAAGCAGCAGCAGACAAGAAATGTTCCATCATTCATTTTCTATGAAAAAAAAAACTATCCATCCAAACACTTAGCTCTATACAAGTGCACTGCCTGGCATCAAGACTTTGGACAAAAGTGTGTTTAAGGGGTTTAGATTTAGGTGTATTGAACAATTCACACTCCCAAAATACCAACACTTGCAAGGTAATTAGTATTTGTAAATGGTTAATTGCAAGGTAGTTAGTACTTACAAGCAGCTATAAGTGGTTACTTATTACTAGGCTACTCCCCAACACTGGCTTTTTTATAATGTTCATGAGGTGAGATCAGTGGTAGTGAAATCATTTACGGGATGGAAAGTAAGCTCTGAATGATCTCTTCTGCTTTTTATACAAGCAGGGAACAGAGAAAGTGTGACATTGCAGTTTTTTTCCTTCTTACTGGCTATGTCTGTAGGTCTAAACACACAGCCTGAGTCAGGTCTACAATTGTGGCCTCCCAGTCCAGCTTCCCCTTTCAGTTTGATGCCTCCCGTAAGACCTTGATGGCATGGTGATGTGTACATATTCTGAAATGATTATAGTTGTGTGTCATTTAACTGATATCACAGTCTCATTGCAGCAAGTCTGGCAAGCAAAGATGCTTAACTCTTATCTTGCTAGAGCACTAGACTCTCAAATCTGTTTCTCACAAAGTTGATCACACAGTTATGTACTTCTGACTCATAAAACCCCCTCATATTTACACACATTTAACCTTGTACATAACCTAGTCTTTTGACCTCGGAAAAAATACAAACACAGATGCAAGCACTCATGAGCATTACACAATATTTTTAAACAAACAGTTTAAAATGCAGACATGACAAATAAATAACATTAATGCTTAATGCTTTTATTCCAGATATTTACTAAAAGTAGCAGTTAACTTTTTGTGACATTGTGATCTTTGCTGGCAACGACTGGGCACAGGACTTTAAGTAGCATGAAAGAAAAAAAATGCTCTAGCATTCTTTTCCTATATGAAAAAAAGCTTTTGGTGATACTGTCCATCCAATCAATTAGCTGCTTACAAGTGCACTGCTTGGGATCAGGGCATACACATCAGAGTTCAAATTGTGCAGGTACCTTTAAGTCTGGCAAGCAAAGATGTTTAACTCTTATCTTGCTAGAGCACTAGACTCTCAAACCTGTTTCTCATAAAGTTGATCACACAGTTATGTACTTCTGACGCAGAATCAGATTGAAAGGCATTCGGTTTTAGGTTTAATAAAAAGAATAGGTCCTGGGTTCAATTGCTGGCTGGGATTCCTGTGATCTGCATGTTCTATCTGTGTCTGCATGGGTTTATACTTGGGTGCCCCAGTTTTCTTCCCCAGTTGAAAGCCATGCATTTCAGGTGAATTGGAGATGAGAAAATGACTGTGTGACTTTGTTTGTGTGTCTGGCCTGTGACCACTGGGATAGACTCTGGTTAAGGATAAGTGGTTTAGATAATGAGTGGATGTATGTTTAGGGCCATTGCCGTGTTGAAGCATTTATCTTCTCCTCAGATTTAGTTTCTTGTCTGATGGTATTAAATTCCTTTCTAGTATCTCCTTACTCTCAGTAACATGTACTACACGACCACTGTTCATGATGCTCCTAACACTGCACTTCACGGTGGGAATGGTGTTCCTGGCATCATATGCGTAAGCTTTATTTCTTAAAACAGGACAGGTAAATTCTTGTCAAAGAGTTCTACTTCGGATTTGTTTGATCAGGGTTAATGTTTCGAGAAGAGTTGTTCTGATTGTCTAAGGCCTTGTGTGCTAAGTGTAGATGCAGTATTTTTTAAAGGAAGAGGTTTGCATGGGGTGTAGGAACTGAGATGATTGCAATGTAGTTCATTGCTTATCACAGCTATTGATTCTGCTACTTTGAGGAACATTCTTATCCTCTTACCATTAGCCTGTGAGCATGTAAAATAGCACTCTTGTCCAGGGACAATTATTTGTAGTTCAGTGAACTTTCTACTTTATTCGACCAGTTTTGCTGATAGAAATGTTTAAAATCCTTTCTGCAGCTCTGTAGTTTTGTCCATTTGAGTGTCATTTAACATTAATGTCCCAGAGAAACTCAGGGAGGTCCTTCACTAGAGGATATTTGAGGATAATTAATGTAGTGTCTAAATATTTTTTCAAGATTCAAGATTTTGTCACATACACAGTTACAATAATCCCACAGTTTTACACGGATCAGGAGTCACTGATTCAGTCACACGCAGATTTTTGTTGAAAACCGAACTCATAGTTTATGCGGAAATCCCCACAATAATGCAGAAACTGCAAATATCCTCTGCACAAGGGGACCCGTTCACCTCGCTGCAGTGTCCCAATACTTTTGTCTCATGACCTTCCGAGTTGCTTATCTCAGCAGGGAAAGCACTCAGACTCTTCAAACCCCACAACGAGCCCTCATTTGTATTTTTATCACGAGTAGATCAGGTTTTATTCTCCGAAAACCAGGTGTCCCAATACTTTTGTCATGCAACCTTCCGAGTTGCATATCTCGGTGGGGAATTTAATTTAAACACAGTTTTACCTTGAAAAGAGGCGAATACGGGTTTACCTTTACATTTTCTTTAAGGGTAATGAATTAAACTGAGTTTAAAGTTAAATTAAACGTTCTGGGAGCATGTTTGTGGGCATATATAGGGTTTACACTATAGAAATCGGCATTTTTTGGAATGTAACCCCCACGAAAAGCAAGGGATTACTGTATACAAGTTCAGGGTATAGTGAAAGGAACAGGGTATAGTGAAACCAACATCCGTGAGTCTGTGCAGTATAGTTACAATAAATTGAAGAGAAAATTAAGTAAGGACAAAGTAATAAGAACGGTGTAGAGAAACATTTTCGAAAAAATATATTCCAATAAATATGTGTGAACAGTGTAAACTACCATTTACAAGTTTTAACAAGATCTGAAGTGTCTAAATGCACGGAATAGACTATGTACTGTAAAGTGTGCTAGTTGCTGCTGATGTATGTAGACATAAATAACAGATGGCAGGTGGGATACAGTGGTGGCATATTTTAATGAGCATTTTAAATTTATGATGGCGTGTCCTGTTTAAGAAGTCTTATGGCCTGAGGATAGAAGGTCCACCCGAGCCTCTCTGTTCTGGCCATAATACTTCTGAAGCGTTTGCCTGATTTCAGCAGGTCAAAGAGATAGATATTGGAATGAGACTCTGATGATCCTGGTTGCTCTGGTCTGGCATCTCCTGGTATAAATGTCCTGCAGAGATGATAGAGCTGACCTGGTGCAGTGTTACTCTTTGAAGTCCCTTAATGTCTTGTAGAGAGGTGCACGTCCTGGCTTGGAAACAGCTATGTACGACATTATGATTTCTGTGCTCAGGCTGTAATTCTATATCAATTACATCTATCTTTTTTATTTTTATATATTGAACAAACATTATATGTTTATTTGAAGTAGATATAATTATATCTACGAACTGCTACGAACTACATTAAAAAATAGTTTGAATACTTGTTTCCTCTAAGAGTTTGTCTAACTTTTTGATTGTCTTGAACCTGTGGCTATAAATCTTATGTTATTCCCTCTATTGCAATAAAATACCCCGATAAGTGGAGCATTGAGGTTATACTGATAATGCTGGGTGTGTCTCCATCCTCTTTCTTGTTGAAAACTTTCTGTGGAATGGCCGACATGAAGCAATTATGACACAATATTCTAAGACAACATTTACTAGTCTACTGAAGGAAATGTGAGTCAGGTCTTCTTTTGACCCTCTGGCTGTTCTTTCAGTTTTCTAATCTTATTCATGGTTTAAGTAGGAACATTGTAAACCAGCTATTCAAAAGCTATCCAGTTCCACATGCTCTAAACAACCTTGCTTTCCTGATTCTATTCATGTCCAACACCTGAAATGAGCAGAGAAAATGGCAAAAACATGTTCTGTGTGTCTCTTTGCTCTTGCTTTCCCGTCTTACTGAATAAACTCACTCGTTTTAATACATTTATTCATAATTGATTTGGTTTGTTGAAAAAGTAGTTCTGTGTGACAAAAAGGATACATTTTATGTCATACATTTGATAATGATGATGATGATGATGATGATGAAATAATTCCAAATGATATAGTGTATGGAACAGAATAAATGGTGACAGAGTAACAGTCATTCCCAGTTGTCATTCATAATCCTCCAGTGCTGGGAGAAATTATAAAGCCTAATAGCCTGGGGGATGAGGGACGTTCTCAGCCTGTCTGATACAGTAGTCTGCCACTGAATGTACTCTTCTGCCTGGTGCTGGTGCTGTGCAGAGGGTGGAGGGGATTGTCCCTTCTCTCTGCCACTGACACGAGAGAGTCCAGCTCCACGCCAACCACAGAGCTAGCTCTCCTTACCAGCCTGTCCAGCCATGTAGCATCTCTCCTCTTTATGCTGCCTCCCCAGCACACAACAGCATAGAAAAGAATGCCAGGAACAATAAACTGATAAAACATCAGCAGCAGTTTCCCAGCCTCCTCAGAAAGTAGAGCTGGCTCTGCCCCTTCCTGTACAGGTTATCAGTTTTGACAGTCCAGACCAGTTTATCATCCAATTGTCCCAGGTATCTGTAGGTCCTAAATACACATTTAATTGATTTTAATGTGTATCACCTATAGTTCATGTATCACATATCAAACACACTTTCTCTGTCTCTCTTTTTTGACAATTATATAGAACACCTAGTTACAGTAAAATAGCTGTAGCCTAAGAATCACAGTCTTACATGAATGCATCACAACACTTTTTAAAGTTGAGACAATTGAAAATTAAAAGCCCCTACAAACGTGACATAAATCACAATGATTATTATTCAAAACTGAAAGAACTGTGCAATTGTCCCTGATATAAGGAAGTCACCTCAAACCAAAGTAGCTGTTACTGGAAGTGTCTTTAAAAAAAAAAAAACACACACACACACACATAAACGTTCAAGAGTCCCTCACTCTTTTTCACCCAGACTTACTTCTCTCTACTTTCAATTTGCACACAGATAGATGGAGGTTTTCTTTGAAGTGATGGAGAGATAAGCACTTCCCTGTACTTACTGAGATCAGATGCATGTGGACACTGTGCGCAGAATGACTCATGCAGGTTTAAGCTTTTCATAAACCGTCATTCATAGAATCAGGTGATGGATCATCATTCTAATGGGTCCTTTCACTCAGCTGTCCAGTCCACATATGCTAGTATCAAAAGTAGGAAATCCACTGAAGAACATTTACACTTCTATGACATGTATATTTAAGTGAAAACTATTTTAATCTGTTATTTGTCAATGGTAATGTACCAGAGGTAAAATACCATCTGCTTAGAGATGTTTATTATAGTGATGTTTATGGGAAAATCGAAATAATCAGATTTCTGGCTTCTAAATGTGAAATAGTGGTCAGTTGTCCCAGTGCTGATGTATGTCACTTGACATGAACAGGTGCACTGTCCTAGTTGCACCCCACCTTGCACCCTATGCTTTCACCTGAGCACGGGCCCTATGTGGTTATAGGTGGCCATGGACCCTACAGACCTCATTTATATCCATAAACTCAAAATAACACAACTCATTCCCTCTGGACTCCAAAAACTATATATTTTTTTAGTTTTTGGGCTTCAGCATAGGTAAGTCTGGGCAATCAAGTAACTAGTAAATAAGTAAATGTTACGTGACATGAAATGTTACAGGTCTTAGTTGGTGTGGTGGCTGCAGTTTGGGTTTTCATGGTGATTGGACCAGTAGAAATGTTCCAAAATTACTTGGAATTGTTATATGAATGTACATTAAAGTCTCAACTGTTTTTTTTACTCCTGTAAAGGTAGCATTTAAGATACAATGTGGATATGTTTTGTCTGTGTTTGGCCACAGTTGGTCATTCTGGTTTAATGAAATGTTAGAGGTTTTTATGGTGTTAAATTAGGTGCAAGTCATGATTTCCTGCGTGCATGATGTCCCCCCACACCCGAACAATGAGAGTATATGTCTAGGGACAACAACTCTTTGACTCCTTGATTGCAATACAATTTGCTGCAAACAAGCCTATGCCCCCTCTAAACCCAACACTATTGCCTGTGTTTTTTCATGTAGTCTTGATTGTGCATCCAGTAGTTAATTTTCCCAAAACTGTAATTTCTTTCCACATTACATTTACATTATCTATACATTTATTTTTTCTTGCAAGAAGTAATGTTTATCTTAATTGCATGTAATATATTCTACACACACATGCCACACATTTACATATTTAATCAGTGTTTTACAGTAAGATTTTAGCAATGCAAATTCCATTGACGGGGCTTGTTGTCTAGTGTTTAAAGAACAATCAAAACAGTTCAGAAGCACTGTCCACAGCCCCAACATACAAATAACTACAGAAACAGAAGTTATAACACAAAAACAAAACCGGTAAAAGCCAAAAATAGAACAGCCCACTTGTCTTTTTAGAAAAAGTACCTAAAAGAACTGTCCACGATCCAAGGCATACCACTTGATCTGTGACACATGATAGCTACCACTGGCTTGTATACACTCACTGAAAAAGTTGCTGATGAAAGTAACAGGATAAGATTTAAAGTCACAGGAAAAAGCTTGACGCATTATATGACAAAATACCTTAAAACTAATTTCCCAGTGATTAATCACATTTATAAGCTAGTTTTTGAAAGGGCTTAACAGAGCAAAGCAGGATATTTTTAACTGGCCAAGTCAAACACACAACAGGTCTGGAAGCTGATAAACAGTGTTTGGCAATGTCTGTGTACTGTGCACTCCAAGATGTCATTACATAGTACAAGTACATAACAAAAAGTTAATGTCTTTACTCAGTCACGTGTTGGTCTGTCAGTTTAAAAACATGCAGTTATAACTAATGACTAATTGCAGAACGTATACATATGTAAAGTACGGTTATTTGACTTAAATACATTTGTTTGACTTTTTAGTTAAAATACATATACTTGCTATTATAGAATCTTTTTTATAGCAAAATGTATTACTTGTAGTACAGCATTTGAAAGCGCCAGCTGCCCTTTGCATTGTGTAACGTTTCATGATGAACAGTCCAAAATTGCTTAGACCACATTACACTAACTTACAAGTTGACACTAAGTTGTGATAACAATGATATATGAAAGTCTGAATTGATGCCCATGTTTGTCTCTACATTCGAAAGATGCATAAATTGGGTTTTTGTCTGTTATTTCAGGGCTCTGCATATTGCTGTGGCTCAGGAGAACGAGGCAGTCGTTCGAAGGCTGATCAAAATTTTATGCCGGGCTCACAAAGACTTGGACTTATATAATAACTTAAGACAGGTAAGGCAGGCTTACACACACTGACTTGTTTTTATGGAGTGTTAGGACACTATATTTTCTTTCATAATTTGAAAACACCATGAAGCTGCCCTTTACAATGTCTGAAAATTACATGACAAATAAAAAATGGTCCATGTAAACATCCACCCACACACAACATAAAAAGCAAGAAGAAGTGATCATATCACTCAAAGTGCTCTTAGAAACCGTCTTCAGTACCTTTGGTTAAGGAAGATAATTATACCATTTACTTTTTCCAATGCAATTACTTAAATCATGAATGGATCAAATCATGAATCAACGTAAATGTAATGTATCTTTAAAATTGACTTTATTGTACATAGTTCTGCACCATATTTTCCAACAGTGTTTGTGTATAATTAAAAACATCTGTGAGTGCCGTGAAAGAGGAAGCATTTCTTTCCTGGTAATCTATCATCCTAGCCACAGTGCAGCCTCATTTCTGGTGGTTACATGAGCATCTACCGTGGCCAGCCCATCTACTATCCCACAGCACCAATCACACTGCACACACACTTCTCGCTGGGAACTGCCTTTTCTTGTTCCCACAGCACACTATACTTACAGCCACCCCCCGCGGAGTGTCCCAGAGCTTTCACATTCTGTTCTCTCTCTCTCTCTCTCTCTTTTCCTCTCTCTTGCTCTGTAAGACAGCACTTCCATCATTCTCACCTATTCTCATCATCAGCGATAGCCACTTCATGTCTAACCAAACCTCAGAAATCACCTCACCTCATGCTGAGGTTTCACTCAACACACACATCGCAAGCCAGTTACCAGAAGCTGCGTCTGAGCCCTGCTTGTGAACTGGCTGCTTCTTTTTTTCTGCCAGTTCAGTTGTGTTTGAGTGATATCCTGTCTTCATTCACTTCAGTTCCCCAAAACCGAAACACTGTACATATCATGTATTTATTTGTGCAAGTGGGTGCTCTGTATGCATGTATTAGCCTGTGTCAATGTGACAGAGGATGGACACTGAGTTAATATTACTGTAACTTAGCAAAGCATCACTGGTGTTGGAGAATCTCAAAATATTACAGAAGAAGGGGGAAAAAACATTCTACAAGACGTGAAAAAATAATAATAATGATATGGTAGCATCTTTATGCATAGATCATTTTCACACAGGTTACAATGCTATAGTGCTAAGTGCTTTACAGACAGGTGATAATGTTAAAAACTTTTACTTTAATTTACTTTAGTGATTTAAATGAATATGTAGTGATTACTATTAGCTACTATTAGCTATTAATAAAAAGCACTTCAGTGCATGACAATCGATAGAGCGGGAACATGACTCAAATTAAAATGATAAAAAAAAAAACTTCCTGAACTTAACCATACTGAAAATGTGGAAGTTCCATAGCAGAGAGGACTAATAACAGAAGAGAGCTCTCCACTATTTCGGTAATTCCGGGAGGGTCTTTGCAGATGCGAATTTGAGAACACATGTTGGAACACAGACAGATATTCAATGAGGTACAACTGTGCTTTAAAACCATTTAGATGTTTAAAACTGAAATGAAGAATTTTAGAAACTGTTCGATCCTGTAATAAATGGGTCACCAGTGCAGTTCCTTAAAAACAGGGTGATGTGAGCTCTCTTTCTTCTTTTCATTAGAATCTGTGTAGCTGCATTTGTACAAGTGTTAGAGGATGTACTGTTTTCTCAGGAAACCCATGAAGCAGAGCATTACAGTAAATTCTGCATGCAACAAATGCATGTACAAGCATAATTTTCTGATAGAAAAAAAGTTGACTGTTTATTTGTTTGTTTGCTTGTGCATTTATGCATTATTTATTTAATGCACAGTTTTTACTGAGAAGTATCGACACACTGATGTCTGACATCTGATGAGTCTTGATGTTCAGATGGAATGAGAATGTATCATCAGCATAGCTGTGGACATTTCTGAAGTTTCAAAACTGCTTTTTTCTTTCTTGATGACATTACCTAGAGGTGTCTTGTACAAAGACATAAACAAAGGCCCTAAAATTTAACCTTGTGCGGTCCCATAAGAAATGTAAAATATTTTTTGAATAATGATTTACCCAATCAAGCTAGGTCTTTTGGTTCTGTTTAATTCATAGCTTGGGTGGCTGAGATTCCTTTTTGTGTGAAGTTTGCATGCTCTCCCTGTGTCTGTGTGCCATTCTGCCTGGTACTCCGGTTTCCTCCCAGAGTTGAAAGACATGCATGTCAGGCAAATTGAAGATGCTAAATTGCCTCTAGGTGTGATTGCCTTTCGACCTGTAATCACTGGGATAGACAAATCTGTCAAATCTGTTCATTAAATATGAATGAAACCATTCTTAAAGTGTTCCTGAGAGACCCAACTGGTTTTTAAGGCATTTTATATTACAAGATACAAGAAGTCATTTTTGAGCTGATAGATTTGTCATGAAATTTTCACACAATGTAAAGTGCAGGTGATGTTTATTTTTGAATTGTGTAAAAAATAGATAAATAAATAGAAAATTAAACATTATACAACTGTAAAGACATTTTCTGAGCTAACGTAATAGTCTGGATAAAATGACTGAACAGTATATGCTTACATAAATATTCAGTTAAAAATAATTTTGCTTTACTTAAGGAATAAAAACCCCAGTCTTGCACAGAGTACAAATAATTGCCTGGGTCAGTGAAAATGGGCAAACATGTCAGCGTCTTCTCAGCTGACTGGTGGATTCAAGAACGTGTTACTATTGCCATCACTGTCTCTGTATTACTGTGCTACTTTTACACCCACAGGTCTGGTATGACCACCACACACACTGACATTTAAACACCAATATTGTTTCTGTACAGAAACTTGTGCTGTGTCATGATGCTTCTCATGTGTTAGAACCCAAAACAGGTGGTAGTCCTGCACACAGTGCATGTGTTCTTTGTGCATTTTCCTGATGTCTTGGGTGATGTTGTTATGTTTGGTTTGCTGTGTTCACACTACAGTGCTGTGAATGTGAGCTGTGTCAGAGTGCGTGCATTGTGAATATGTTGTGAGCTACACTCTGTACAAGCAGCTGCTGTGTGTGCGCGCGCGTTTGTGTGTGTGTATGAACTTAAGTATCCTCATTCCGAGAAGTCACATGATGCCCCTCACACTCTGGGCTGTTTCTCAACATACCTTCTTTTGTGGTTCAGGGTAGAAACAGGGACTTTCCCTTCTCTCTCTCCCTCTCTCTCTCTCTCTCTCTCTCTTTCTCACTGTCTGTCTCTTTCTCTCTCTGTCCCTCAACTCATACTTTTTCAATCATTTATTTATTTATTTATTTATTTATTTATTTATTTATTTATTAAATAATTATTTTAGGCCGACAAATCAACTTGTCATAGGTTTCATACATGAATATACATTTAAATGAAAGCCAGAACAGAGGTAACTGTGTTACTCTTCAACTAGCTAGTTCTGGATTCAACAGGCATTCTTTGTTGTCATCTCTTCTGTTTTCATGCTTTTGGGATGGTTCATACTAAACACTGCTTTACTTCATAACATAGGAGGTCCATACAGAACTTTGCTTCGTTTTTTTAGTTGTAAACAGTTCATCTCTTTGTTGTTTCTTTCTGCCTTTCCAGGCAGGAATGTGAATCTAAAGATACTCCGCAGGGGAGAGGAAAGGGATTTTCCCTCTATAATCTCACTCTTCCTTGCACACACACACACACCCCCCGCCCCCCCATCGCTTCCGGCTCTTCCTCTCCCACCCTTACATGCCCTCTGTCCACCCTTCCTTTTTTTCCCCTCTTCACACTCTCTGTTCTTATCTTGGTTTTAAAGGCTTTGGTGTTTGCCTTTTGGGCTGGTTCCTCCAGCTTTAAATGACAATTGTGCACTGTAACAATAGTAGGGAGCTACAAGAGATATGTGTGCATTAACATTTGATAAGCGTCCCAATACTGAAAGGCTGTGGAGAAAAAATGAACCTCTTTTATGTATTATTTCATGGTTATGATCTTTGAGCTATGTAGAGTTTTATAGAGCTGAGAAAAAAATGCATGCATGTGTTCTCACACATATGCAGAACAGGGCAGTTGTGTGATGTGTGGTGACTCAGACAGGATTCAGGGAAATTGGAGCCTTTTTTCAAAGGAAGGGAGCGCCACAGGCATTGTGACATTGGAGGAATTTCTCTACACTGTATCTCTGTACTTTTTACCCATAGCTCTTACTGGAACATTAGGTCCTCCCCTTTCCTTTAGTCTACAGTGTGCCAGTCGAGTGCCAGCTTTACCTGCCAGTGCTGAAATGAAACTGTATTTCATTTTAAATCACATCTTCATTTCTTTATACCCTATAAAGTTGGCATTAGTTAAGAATGCTTTTCTTTTTTATTGTTCTCCATGAAAGACTTCATATATACCGTACTTCCGTTTGTCTCGTCTAATGAAGGAAACCCTCAGTATGATAGACTTTTTGACATGGTAAAGCTTAATGAAAATTCTGGCATGCATCTCTTCAAGCCTCATATTATGTTTAAAACTGACACAAAAGATGTACATCAGCATAATATGATGGCTATGGCTGCTTGTGGGAAAGTGTGTATTTGTGCATTAAACAGGGAGAAGCTGGTGTGTGCCTTTAAAGTCTTATCTAAGTTGTCACTTTTCCGTGGCACTGACCTTTAACCTGTTAGACGGGTTCTAACTGAGAGCTTGCATTGATGGGAATCCACCAGGATGTGATTCATATTTACAACCCAAATAACCCTTCATGGCCAAACAAGCATGAGTGTGTTAAAGTGGATTTGTTTTCAGATGTTTACAGTGGTTGAGCGTAACACAAATGAGCAACAAGGTTGTGTCTCAAGTGGCTCTCTACTTCTTACATTGTGCACTACACAGGACTTCAAATACAGGTTTCTGCATACAAATAGTGTATAATGTGTCTAACAAAGAGACGCTGGTGATTCAGCCACGTATTCAGAATCTTAATGGACAAATTGTTCATTATTTAGATGTAGAAACATGCATAACACACTGTGGAGGCAAATGTATTATTAACAGCAATGTTGTCAAAGAAATGGAACAAGGCAGTATCAGACTAGTATCATTATTGGAAGATATTTGAGGTTGCAGTATCAGAATAAATAAGTGGTATTGGCCTGCCCTAGCAACAAGTACTGAGAATAATATGCAATGGGGATGTTCTATGACTTACTGTAACCTATGAACTGTAATGTATATTATTCTGCAAGTCAATTAAAAGCAAAACTCACAAACCCATCAAAATCTGAATTATAAGTATATTGGTTTCAAAACTGGCCAACTGAAATGTCTCTCTCTCTCTCTCTCTCTCTCTCTCTCTCTCTCTCTTTCTGCATCCTCAGACTCCTCTACATTTGGCTGTAATCACTCATCAGCCTTCTGTGGTGCAGGCTCTCCTGCTGGGTGGCGCTGACCCTGGAGCACTGGACCGTCATGGACAGAATGCGCTGCATCTTTGTTGTGAGCACAACCAGGACAGCTGTCTGGATGTAATCTTGTCTCATCTAGCTCACTCCCAGTGCTGTCCCTCAGCTTTCCTGAACAGTAGGAACTATGAGGGTGAGTATTTAGCTGAAACAAGTTAAGACAAGGGGTCTGCAATGTTATGGGGAAAAAAACTTGTGAAAAATGAATAATCTAAACCTGACAATAGATTTGAACAAAACCATGCAGTGGTGGAATACAGTAGTGCATCTTTTTTTTTTTTGTCCTCTGTGAGAAAGGGTCAGGGAGGGTATTTCCTGCTAAGCAACGTGCCATAGTCATCTTAATTTTCCTACCTCAAGGTACAAAAAGCCCCTAGAACCACAGAGAGAGGGTCTGAACAGCTGAGCCATGTGGGTGAACATGTGTGGGAGTGTGTATGCTTTTGTGTTTTGCTCTAAAAAAAACAAGTCCAGGCCTGCAAAAGTTAGATCTTGATTTAGTGGGTAATCAGTTTTTCGTGAATTTAGTGATTGTTTTTTCCTGTATTAAGAAACCTGTATTAAGTTGCAGCAGCTCATTTACAATGTGTCATATTCTGTTGAATTTCAGGTTTGACCCCCCTGCACCTGGCTGTTCAGAATGGAAATAAGAAACTGGCCAAAATGTTACTACAGAGCAGAGCAGACATTAATGCTGTGGTCAGTGAAGTCCGTTTATTTCTAATTCAACTAAAAGCTCATGTTTCCTATCATCATGTGGTGTTGTAGTCCCAGTAAGAATATGAATAGGTTCTGCAAGTTGCGAGATATTCTCAATGCCAGGCTGCATAGTGCCAAAAAAATAGACTGTCAATCCTCTTATTTAAAATTCTTTTGTCTCTCTTTTCTCTGCATTCACAGGACATTAAGAGTGGCCGCAGCCCGCTGGTACATGCTGTGGAGAACAATTGTATGGAAATGGTCAACTTTCTCATTGAGGTGTGGTCATATATATAAATAAATAGTACATATGTGTATCTTTTCCAGAATATTTTAATGGGTGTGTGATTTTGTTGTACTGAGTCAACAGTGTATGGCTCTGCTCAAGGCTTATACAAAAATTCACCTGAAATTTTGGTCAAAGTTCCTTACCTCTTACTTCCTTCTTTTTGAAACATAAAAGATGTTAGGGGTTAAATTTACAGCTGGAACACTAAAGGCAGCTGTAAATGTCATAAACACAGCACCATAAAATCATACTGTTTTACCTGAATTACAAAGTTAATTGTTTTTTTTTAATACATTTAATAGCTCAAATATGTTAATTGTTGTTTAACATATTTGTTTAACATGTTGTTTAACAGTTGTTGATTTTTAATACATTTAATAGCTCAAATATGCATGGAAATATCTTAGTAATACTGTAGAAGAGCTATAAATGCATGCACATGTATATAACATGTTTATATAACATATATATGTATGCATTTATACATGTAATTATATAATGTATATTGCAGTATTGTTACTGTACAACTGTAATTATTGAGTTCAGTTGTGGCCTCATGGTGGCACAGTTGCCCGTGTGACCCTAGTAAGGATTAGGCGGTTACAGAAAATGAATGAATGAATGAGTTATATTTGAGAGATATTTCTTCTTTATAGACAGTATGTGGCGGTGAGTTTTTTTGCAACAGAATAATATTCCACTCTCTCTGCTTGTCTCATTCGCAGAATGGCTGTAATGTGAATGCACAGTCATACAGTGGTAATACAGCCCTCCACAGCGCCTGTGGCCGTGGTGAAGTTGAGGCTGTCAGAGTGCTTCTGAAGAATGGTGCTGACAGCAGTTTAAAGAACTACCACAATGACACCGCCGTCATGGTGGCCAAGAATAAAAAGGTAAGAAACTGAGGTGGCAATACAGGGAAAAGGAAAAGGCTTTTATTAGAAATGCTATTAGAGCCCAAGCAGAAGAACATATGATCTGTAAGCTGTTTTACTTTTTTAGCCAATCATTTAGACTGTTTCTGTTATGTGTACACACCTATCCAATGAGCATGAAATAAAACCTCAGTACAATCAGCTCAGTGAGATTTAAATGCTGCCCATTTGTGGTGAATAGTAGCTCTTACATCGTATATTTATATAGAAATATTTATACATTTGTAAACATATTTAGTTTAGGACTTCTAATAATGTATTAAAGTTATTGAATTAGAGTTTAGTGTAATTAAAACTCAGAACTTCTCAGGGGGGCAGCACGTTTATGTGGTTAATTTTGATTTTCCTGTCAGGTATCTGATGTGTTGCGTGGAAAGACTGCTCGGGGCCATGCTCTGAAAACTCAGCACAGCTTTAATGGTGAGCTACAAGCTTGTATATACATACACACACATTTACAAATCATTCCACAACATAGGTAGGGATGTTATATAGTGTTATGAGGCATACAAAATGCAGTGCCATGCAGTGGACAATCCCTAGTGTTTGAGTCACTTCAAGTGGCCCCTAGATCTCAAAGGCCCATGGACACTGTACTATAATCCATCCCTCTACCATTTACTTATGTTGATGGTTTATCAGTTTATCATGCAGCGCTCCCACAGATGACACTCACAGGTCAGGTCTGTTTCAGATACATCCCAGAAGAAAAGACACTTGTCAGATCTAAGTGGTGCCCTGGAAGAATGTTGTTCTGATTATCCTGTACTTAAGAACCAGTTATGTCATTCTTTAGAACTGTATGATAATGCCTAAAATGATGAACAATAAAAGATTATTTTCCTCAGTTCTGAAACCATGGTTATTCATTACATTTGACAAAAAGTATGTATTTTAACAAAATGACTTTCTTCAGATGGAACATTGTAAGCCTGCCTTCTTTTTTTTATACAAAGCTTAAAACGAAAGTAAATCCTAGTACTCTTAGTTCACTTTACCTGTAATTCACTCTATATAAAAATATAAGTCGATTAGATATATTTAGCTCAACAATAAGTATGTTTAATCGGTTAAGGTTTCATTTGGTCGCATTACCCAGTTTGCTTTTTTCTGAACTTTCATTTAACATTTTATTTCATGATTTTTTGTTTATTTTGACAGTGCAGTAATAAAGCATTTGATATTTTCCCATTTAGGTGCTACTCCCAACTTTAACCGAAGTGCTTCACTGTCTCCTGTTGCCCCACAAACGCATTCACCACACAGTCAGTCTGGTGAAAGCATGTCGGGAAACCAGTCACCGGCAGAAACTCAGGAAAATAACGATCTACAAAGGAGACCAAGGACGTTTCATGATATGATGCCAGATAATAGAGACAATGGGATGTCTATGCAGTCTTTACCCTTTTTCCCACCTTACTTTGAAACCCTCATGCCTGTTTACTATCCTGGTTTGCAAAGACATCCTTACCACCCTGACACCCAGTTAATCCTTTTCCCCACTGGTCTTGGAAGGAGTGAGCATCTTTCTCATGGCCTGCCCACAACACCCATTGCCACACAGTCACGGCCTTCTAGTCATAACAGTGACCAATCGGATATATCCAACATGAGCGTGAGCAGTGAGGGGAAAGGTTGATTGTGACAAACTATAACCATCTGTCTGTACTTGCACATTGTGTTGCATTTCTTTCTGCACTGCGAGGATTTATGAATACTCATAATGGTGATCACTCAGTATGAATAAATGTGGCAGGTCCATCTTACCAGATGTTTTTTTTTTCAATGTAGCCTTTAATTTATGGTTAATTTCATGTTTGTATTTCAAAACATCTGAGATGTGTAATGTTCTTTCATCCAAAAAACTGTGTTCATAATCATACTCTGTACAACATAACAAAGCACTGACTGTTTGTATATTTATACATGTTACACCTGTGAATGTACCTCGTTTATGAATTGATGTGAATATGTTTCAGATTTTGAAGTCACTGAAAATGGCACTTTTTCTGAAATTCAAATGGGAAGTCCATCAATAACAGTTACTGATTGTGCCATGGCTTTTTATGCATGTAGTTATAAGTGCTTAAATGAAAATATTCAAAGTTAATTACTAAGATGAGGAAAATAAATATTTTTTTATCTCTCTCACTGTTGTTCAATTGTTCTCTTGTTTCTTGTTAAAAAGGATTTTTTTCCTTTCTTTTTTCTCCAAGTCAAATATTGAATACTTACTTACCTTGTAGAGTATGATCAGATGGTTCACCCAGGCTGATGCTCAGCCATTGCACTTGGGAATCTTGATTACATAGTTTGTGGTAGTTGGGGGTTGCGTTCATGCTCTCCCCTGATAATGTAGGGCAGCTGGTGGCCTGGTGGTTAGGGAGTTGCCCCTTGCGATTGGAAAGTCGAGGCTTTGAAACCCAGTACTGCAAGTGGCACCACTGAGGTACCCTTGAGCGAAGTACCGACCACACACATTGCTGCCCGGACCCTGCGTCACTGGCTGCCCACTGCTTCACTCGAGTGAATGGGTTAAATGTAGAGAAATTCACACTGTGTGCTGTGCTGTGTTGTGGTGTGTTCACAAGTGACAAAATGACCACTTTATTACAATCAGTAATTGTGGATTTGAGGGTTTTTAAATTTACAGTACACACTGGAATTTCCCACAAGAAAGTCCTGTGTGCTAATGACCCCTTTGGAACCAGTGCTTGTTAAAATCAATTTATTTGTACAGTTGCAAACCTGTAAATTTATAACTTTATTTTCATTTCCACATAAACTAAACAGATTGTAAGGCAATTCTGCAGTATTTTTTTGTCAAAGGTGAACCCGTAAAAAAGTTGTAATGGGAGACGCTTACTACCCTGCACTGGGTGACGAAACAGTTTCAGAACCACTTGTGCACAATTCAGTTTAAAAAACTCAGTGCCTGGAAGTTAAAATAAATCAGTATATAACTATTACTTAACAGTGATTTGTTTAAATATTCTACAGCTCTCTAATTTAGCATTTTTGGAAACTATACTGTCAGGAAATTGCCATTATAAGTCCAGAAAGCTTTACATCACTTTAATATTTCAGTCTTTCAGTTCTTAATGTCGTAAATTCAGTACAATTTACAACATTAAGAAACAAAACTGACAAATAGATGCCAAGATTGCAGGTGTGTGAGTCACAGAAAGAACCAAACCTTAATGACATTAAAAAAAAAGAGAAATTCCCCAAAACACTGAAGAGCAAAGATCATCACTAAATGATATAGCAAGTAGCTGATTAGTCTTTTCACTATATATAGATGATTGTTATGCTGTGGCGCTTTTAGGAAATGTTGAAGATGCCAGTTGCTAAACAACTATCAACAATTCAAATCAATCTCTATTTAAATGTACTCAACTTAAGTATAGCCAAAACTGTAATTTGATCTTCAGAAAATGATTTGTCATACAGTCAGAGTCAAACTGTAATCAAAAAAGAAAATGAGAGTGATAACGTCTTTTAAATGAGATCAATAACTGCGGGCTGCTTTGGTGTTAAACAGCAGCTCTCCTTTTAGTTCGCGGAGACTTTCACATTTGTCCACCAGATGGTGCTGCCCGATAATGCTGTTGATTCATTTAAATTGAATTTCTTTAACAATATTTAGATATTGTGTGGCCCTATTTTTTTTTTTGTGGACCTATTAATTAGCCTCAAAAGGCCCAGCCCTCTTTGACTAGAGTTCAATGCTGCCTCCAGAAATTGCGTAATGGGTACACAGACAACAATTAACAATTAACCTGATTATTAACCTGATTACAGACAAATACAGCTCACTTTCAGTGTCTTTTTACACAGTGGCCCAACACCCAAACTGATCCATTTTCATATCAGTGCCAAATGTGACCAAAAACAGACAGATCTGTCCCGGTTTACTTAATTCATTTTTGTTCTTTCTGCAACCCCATATTCTGTTAAATTATTCAGAAATCATTTATATTATCCATAAATATGAGTGCAAACAAGACATTTAACAAATAACATTTAACAAATAAAGATTTTTTGAACATCATAATGTTTTCATCATAGAAGTCGCCATGCCATTAGGTTCTGGATTTAACCCTCCTTTTTCATTTAGGCATAACACTCTTTGTGTTCCCGTTCACTTTTGACCAGGGACATGTTAGTTGATTATAAATCCATGACAATATATATA
>JBBPCY010000007.1:13208054-13223799 GCA_037974405.1 Brachyalestes nurse
AAGCCACAAGCTTTTGAAATATTGATGTCAAAATCCAGTATTTACAAAAAAAAACCCCGGCGCTTAAAGGGTTAAAATCAATGATGATGACAACAGACTGTAAGCTCTGTTCTGTCATCTTATCAAGAGGAGGAATGACGCCAGTTACCTTTAATACTAGTAACCTGATAAAACACTTAAAACACCAGCATAAAGAAGAATACAGCGACTTTACAAATGTGCTTGTGGCTTTTCTAGGCGGGGCAACCACAAATCTCTGTGAAACTTCACAGTTAGATAGGGCTTGATGAGACCATTCCAAAGACCTTGTTTGCCATAATAGCCTCTGAAGATCCGGAGTTATTAGCTGAAAACCGCTCACCTCACCCAGGTGTCCCATTACTTTTGTCCGAGTTGAACGGTTTTTGGCGAAAACAGTCTAATCGATCCTGGAGCGCTTTGTGGAGTGCCAAATGTGGTAGATATTTCTGGGAGGTTTTCAATAAAACTATGAGCTGTGCCGACGTAATTGTACAACCAATACGAAAGCGAGGGGATGTGCTTAAATTATGATTAAGATGAAGTTCACATGTACTGAGATTACTGTGGACTGAGGAAGAATAGCTATGTTATCCACATTAACACCAAGAGTCAAGATTAAGTCAAGCGTGTGGCCACAGCAATGAGTAGGACCTGTTACATGTTGGGTGAAGCCAACAGTATCTAGAATTAAGGTAAATGCAGATTTGAGAGAATCCTGCTCTTTTTCAAAGTGAAAATTAAAATCTCCAGTTATTATAATTTTATCGCAGCGTACTGCTAAATTTGCTTTAAAACAGCTGAAATCTTATAAGAACTCCGTATATGGCCCTGGTGGCCTGTAGACAGTATTTGTATCTAGATTAGTTATGTTAAGGAACAGTTTCAATGAGCAAGAACTTAAACTTATCTTAAAGCACTTCTATATATGGTTCCTGTGCCTCCCACTCTACTGTTTAGTCTAGGACAGTGTACATAGTTATGGCCTGGAGGTGTAGTCTCATTTAGAGCAACAAACTCGTCACATCTAATTTAGGTCTCTGTAAGGCATATGGTATCAAGATTCTGATCGGTTAGCAGATGGTCGGTTTAGCCGATCTACCTGCCCCTGGCCTCGGCACTGCTTTGTCAGCACCGACTACCTGAGCTGTGCTGCCAGCTATCTAACAGACTATGCTGCAAGAAATGAGAGCAGCACCCTCTTGCAAAGGGTCCATACCGTCTCAGGCTAAAAGACCAGGCTTGAAACCTGTAAGGATGTTACATTATGTGATAAAGTGTTTTGATTCCATATCATCATGTCTCTCTTTTATGTTTTTTTATAGTCAGAGGGGAATCACCGGGTTAATGATAATTCAGGAAGTAGTTTGGAAAATGTGTGTCTTCTTTTTCACTGACGTGAATGTAATTCTACTTGCGAATTTTTTCTGGAAAATGCTTGTGTGATTAGGCCTTAGGTAAATATGTGAAGGATTTTTGCCCTGTTTTCACTGCTTTTTTGTCGTCTCTTGCAGTCAGAACACTGAACGCAGTTTCTTCCCACAACCTTGCAGGAGCCTCTTCCACGGTGGATGACTTCGAGGACCTGCTGGATGAATTCACCTACAGCTGTACCCATGTATGGACAAGGATGACCTCTTGTTGGAGCTCTCAGAAGTAATTGCCCACTAAACCAGGCTTTAAATGGACTTTTAAAATAAAATAAAAAAATATTGCAGAACTTGCATCAGTGCTGTTTTAATTTTCTTCACTATTTTGATTTTTCTTTACTTCTTCTAACTATTGAAATGTGATATATTCAGTTTCTGCATATTCGGTATGTTTGCTTTTAATGGCTTGTGTAAAGATCATTCTACAGAAAATTTGTTAAACAAGCCATCTAATCCTCAAGAGACATCCTCTTGAAATTTACTATTTTAGGTAGTACAAGCACTTGTAAGTCATGTATTGTTAATGCAGGAAGTATTATCTTGTATGCTGTGCATGCTTTGAAGGGAAGCATACATTTTGACATTGTCACATTTGCTATTGTTTGCTAAACCTTTTCAATGATGGACAGTGATTTTATTTTATTTAAATGTCCAGCTGGTTGAGTATGTAACATAATTTCTTTAAATGATGTATGTGCTGAACCAAAATGATTGAATATATATATTTTTCAAGATTTGGATGTTATTCAGTTCTGTAAAGTCCCACTTCATAAATTTTACACTAAGCTTGTTTGCTTGGGACCATCAGTATTTTCTTTCCAAGTAGTTCAGGTAAGAATGTGTGCCCCTTTTAGTCTCTTGTTACCATGTTTCTGTGATGTGAAAAAGTTTGCACTCAGGGACTGATTGGACCCACAGAGTCAACAGAGGTGTTGACTTACAGAAACACTGCATCATTTTGATTCATACTTCCCTTCAAAATCCCATCTCATGGAAAAGGTATGATGGGTGATGCTGGGTTACAATCAAGATGATTAAGATGGCAGTTAAAACAATCTTGCCTTTCCATTCCACATATCTGTGGGAGACCACTTTTTCTCACTTGACAGACACAAAAACAAAGTATGGAAACAGGTTCAACTCAGAAAACATGCTCTGAGTGGCTCTGTCAGCGTGCCTTTCTCGTTTCGACCAGTTAGTGGCAAGAAAACAATCACACACATCACATTAGAATGTTGATTTAAAGATTTTGGTGCCAAATAATCTCTGTGGGTGACTAGGCCTGTGATTTAAGTTAGGTTAAAAGTCAGTTTGCATGTTCAGCACCATTTGGCAGTGTTCAAAAGTTTAGTAAAACACAAAGACCAAACAAATCTAGATTTCTTGATTCTTAAATATAGGAGTAGGCCCATAATAATAATAATAATAATAATAATAATAATAATAATAATAATAATAATAATAATAACCCCAAATGCTGACATGATTGGTCCCCAGTGTTAATGAAGTTCTTCCCCAGACTGTGTCCACAACGTTGGAAGCATGGCTTTGTGTATTGATATGCTGAAGCATTAAAATTGCCCTTCACTGGAAGCACCTGAATTCAACAATTAAGCGTCCCAATAATTTTGTCCATATAGTGTAGTTGAAAAGAATGGAATGGGAAACTTTCCGTTGCTGCTCAGGAGGTCGTTCTGAAGAGGTGGGGTCTTCGCTCAGAATTTAAAATCTAAGACTCTGATTGGCTGCATCGGTCATTTCGTCACAGATGTGGTTAACTTCTCGACGCACGGCCATATTTACTTAGCAAATTCAAAACGGAAGAGACAAAAGGACGCTGTTAAAGTGAAGAGATTCAACAAAAAGAGCGTTTCTCAAGTGTAGAGTGGAGGCTTGTGTTTAATAATTCAAAGAAGACCTCTTAAATCTTTCGAAGAAGGGAACAAACTTGAATTTAAAGTGAGTGGAGTCGTCAACCTGCTGCTCCGGTTATTGTCTCCTTGCTAACTGGCTAAATTTAAGTTAGTCAGCTAACGTAACTCAAACTCATACACTTTGTCTCAGTTGTTAGTTAATGTATTGTGTTTTTCGCGTGCGAATGTGTTGAATAATGATGAATAATTATTTAGGTTACATTGCTTTAATCATTGTTTGATTGTTATAAAGTTGGGTTTTGACTTTTTTTTGTCTTAGCTAACCCCATGTAATGTTGCTAAGTAACACTGCATGCTAACTTTATTTTATCTGCTCGTACTGTAATCCCACAGCTACCTGATACAGTCCGGTTAGTAGCGAATAAACAGGGTGAAAACTTTTCCAGCACTCCGATTGATGACTTTAGGTAGGACTGTGTAACCTCAACAAGATTAAAGCTTGTTAGGCCAGCATCCGGACACAGTAGCGATTGGAGATGTTGGGTTAGTAAAGTGTCCCACATGTAGTCACACCACATCACGACACAGTGTGAACAATGTAAAATTATTTTTCTCCATTTAATCCATTCACCAAGTGAAGCAGTGGGCAGCAGTGTGTGTGGACGGTTTTTTGGTCAAGGGTCCCACTAGCAATCCTGCGATTCAACCCCTCAACATTCTGATAATAGGGGAACAGTAGGACACTGCTGAGTTTTTCTTAGCTGTTAACTTGGTTTTAGGGTGTTCAGTCAGTGTACAGAGCAATGTGAAAGTTTTTACATATGTTTACTGGATATGTTGTGTTCTACAAAGATTTAGATACTAACGTTTGTGGTTGTTTGACCACTTATTTGGTGAAATAAGTTGCTAACATTAATTCTGTTAAGACAAAATAATTTTTTGCCCTATTTGATTCTTTCTTTGGTTTGGCATTCTGACTTTCATTTATTTTGCGATGTAATGTTTAGAGATCAATTTGTCATTTTGACTACCCTCATATGTAATAAAGTGACCCATTGTTCTGCTTTCTGACAGTAAGCTTAATTCAGCATTAATACTAACCAACACATTACTCTTTGTTTTGAAGGTGACCGACTTCCAGGATTTCTCTCAGAGGGTCAACAAGCAAGAAAGGTGGCAAATGACTGATAAAGACAAAGCTGGATGAAATATTGACTTTCCGATTGAAATTCAATGTCTCATTGCTGGTTCAGTTGGACCGTCGTGATTTGAAATTCCTCAGTGAAAAGGAAATACCTAGAATTTTAGGACCATCCTGACCTAAAACTTGCATTTCTGAATGTAAAAGACTCTTAAGCACTTGAATTCAGAAATATTATTGAAGGTACTATAACTCAAGAGTAAGACACAAGAAAGCAAAATAGCTGAAGAAAAAAATTGCCCCAAAATATTCAGGGACAATTAAGACAAATTTGTGGTTTCATCTTAAGTCCATAAGACAGTGTTTTACCTGTATAGTAACAGCAACAGGCTATATTTATTCATATAAATAAATTTTTTCTCCTCTTTTGGGAGAGTTTTCTTATAAACTGTTTTCATGTGTCAGCCCCTCTTCTTTTCAAGAGGTCTGCACATATGAGCTAAAGAGGTACAAAATAGGACTGTTTACACAGTAGCACACTGAATTTATTAAAAGCAGCGAAGGAAAGTTAAAAACAACAACCTAGAAGAGAAGTCTGCAAGAAACTACAGATTGTCCTATAGCCATGTCCACAGCAAGAACAGAGATCCCTGCTTCAGTCATGGGACTGACCAAACAGAATGGACAGCCCAAGCCACAAGTCACTGGCTTGCCACAACCGGGACAAGCACTTGGTGGCCCACATAAAGGAAGCAGCATACCACATACCAGTGGTGGTATCAGGTAAGCTAGACTGTAATAATATTAGTTAAAGTTACACAGAATACACTATGTCACTGTTCCTGAAAATAACTTCATTGAATCTTCTGTCCAGATTTGGAGATGACTGGAAAAAGTCTTTGCAGCTTCCACCAAAAGACACGAGGGTGAAAACCTCAGTAAGTAAGCAGACATTTGTAAGACCCATGACTGAGTGACAGGATCAGATGTAGGGGAAGCACACAAACCTGCTCAGATGGATATTATGACCTATATTTATGACTTTTGAATAGCACCAGATGTCATCAGTAGTACATTAACATTGTTGAATGAATTAAACATTTAACCGGATACTGTTCTAAGCTTAAAACGACAGTAAACAGTCACATTTTTGTAAAACCTAATGGCATTGAATGGCTGTCATTAAGACGACTTAATGTAACCTGACTTAATGTAAACTGCAAATGTATTTCTAATCTACAAAATAAAGAAATCATATTTTGTTTTTTAGGATGTAACTGCAACCAAGGGGAATGAGTTTGAAGACTACTGCCTTAAGCGTGAATTGTTAATGGGCATCTTTGAAATGGGTTGGGAGAAGCCCTCTCCTATCCAGGTAAGCCATACTGTTCTATGTAACACATATTGGGGTCAGAATCAAGTTCAAGTCAGCCACCCATAAAGTAGCTTCAAATCCAAGGTGATTATATTACATCCAACACTGTCAGATTTAAAGGATGTAAATATCAGTGAGTCTTCACTTATTATCTTCTGATAGATACTTGTATTCACTATTGCACAGATACAATCACCACACCACAATAGCTCTGATGTCACTGATGTTGCTTTGCTTGAAATGTTGGCCCTTCTGGATTAGGTAAAATATTTAGATAAATCAGTCATTGTAGTTATTTACTCATCCCATCTATATTGTAATGTTTGAAGGAGGAGAGCATTCCTATTGCCCTGTCAGGGAGAGACATTCTGGCCCGGGCCAAAAATGGCACTGGAAAGAGCGGAGCCTACCTCATTCCTCTTCTAGAGAGGATAGACTTAAAGAAGAGCCACATTCAAGGTAAGGGTTATTTTTAGTTTTTGATCTAAAAAAAAAGTCCTGATACCAGATTTAGCAAAAAATGTCCACTAAGAGTTGACTGTAAATGTGTAGATTTGAAAACGGTGTGCTTTGAATTATTCCTAGGTGTACAGAATGTTTATGAAGAAAAGCATTTAGGTTGTATATTAATTTGTACACAATTGCTTGTTGTACACTACATGTGATCAAATAATTGAAGACAGAGATTTTACATGTGATGTACAGTAGACCGACAAAATTTATGGGGGTTGCCTTACAGGAGCACCTGCAAATTGTGAAAAACTGAATTTGTGATATGGTAATAAAAATGCCTTTTTTATAGTGTACACCCTAAATATACCCCCAAATATGCTCCCAAAACACTTTCGTTTCATTTTAAACTCATTAACACATTACCCTTGTAAAGGTAAACCCGTATCCGCACTGTCCAGTGAACAGCTGCTAGAATGTGAATTACCGATGTAACCCCTAATCTATACTGTACTGGAATTCATACATGTGTTTTCTTTGGTATAGGCAGCGTAAATACAGTAAATTTAACCTACAGGGGAAAAAAATCCAAAACAAAACACAATAACAGCAAAGCGCTCAAGATAGCTTCATGCGGGGGAAACTGTTCTGATGCAGCAATGCTTGACTGCATCTGCCAGAGATGCGTCACAGAACAGTAGCCAATATATGGTTGCTTTGTGCTCTCAACAGAAATAAAAAATGTATGCAGTTGTATTTTATATGGAAATGTAGTTGAATTTATTTGTAATTTTTTTAATTTAGCACACAAATGCATGAATTATATGTTTCTGTGAAAAAGCAAATAGTGTGAAGGATATTTGTGGTTTCTGCAAATTTGTGGAGGTTTGAAATTGTGATGACTAGATGAGCATCTCCAGAATGACAGGTCTTGTGTGTTCTCAGTATGCAATGGTTAGTACCTGCCTTAAGGTCCAAGTAAGTACAATCGATGGCAAGCTCACTGATGCACATGGGCAGTAAGGGCTAGCCTGCCTGGTTCAATCAGAGAGGAGAGCATACATTCCTGAAAGTCAATGCTGGCTATGATTGAAATGTGTCAGAACACTGTATGGGGTTGTATAGCTGCAGACTGGCTAGAGTGCTTGTGCTGAGCCCTGTCTACCACCTAATTTTCAGTTTGAATGGGATGTGCACACCTTACCTATGGGAAGGCGGTGAGCTGGTGGATTGTGATGACCTGGGGAATATTCATTAGTCCTAGTATTCATTTGTATGTCATTTTGTCACATACCACCTCCCTACCAATTACACCCTTTATTGGCAACTGTGTTCCCTAATTGCAGTCTTTCAGCAGGATGATGTGCCATGCCGCTCTTAAATTTATTCAAGAATTGAGTAACATGAGTTCAGGTTGTTGTCTTGGCCTTCAAAATCCTCACATCTCAATCAGATCTAGCATTCTGTGGTGCCAGATACCACAGAACAGTGAGATCTTGTGATTGATCAGAGCTGATTTTGTGGGGGTATAAGGGACGCCTAAACAATATTAGGCAGGTAGTTTACATTTTTAATGTTTTAGCTGATCAGTGTGCCTATGCATTTGTTGACAGTTGTCATTTTTGTTCTGGACAGGGAATTTCTTACTCTGCTTTTACTCTCAATTTCTAGCCATTGTAATGGTGCCAACTCGTGAATTGGCTCTACAGATGAGCCAAATTGGTATCAACATGAGCAAACACATGGGTGGTGTCAAGGTAATGGCTACTACTGGTGGGACGAACCTGAAAGATGACATAATGCGCCTGGATGACACGGGTAAGTACAGTTTCAGATATTTGCATCAAAAACGAGAAATTTAAAATAGCCTGCTTTTGTAATTGCATTTAAAATAATTAACACTAGTCCTTATTTTGATTCTATGTATGATCACATTGCCTGTATTGTTTTTCCTTTTCTTCTTTAGTGCATGTTGTTATAGCCACCCCAGGCAGAATCCTTGACCTTATAAGGAAAGGTGTGGCCAAAGTTGACAAAGTCCAAATGATGGTAATGGACGAGGTGAGACTGAGGATTGCTTTATATTTGTGATTGATCGATTAACCCGGATTAATATTTCTGTGAACATTTTGCAAAAACTTGCCCTTGTTTTGAATCTTTTTCAAAGTGTAGGATGAGCCTGATTGTAGAATACTAATATAATAAATACTAAAGGCTAAATATTAGTCTTGAAATGTTGGCAATGATCAAACTGATCATTTCTTTCAACATAGTCATATTGTCAGACCTTTTGAGAATGAAGGACAGTAGTAGTGAGGCTGACACTCTAGAAACTTAAGATGTAAAGTACTTTTTTTTTTAGGGGGGGGGGGATTTTTGGTTTTTTTTTTCCCCCTCCCTTTGGATTAAAATATTATTTCAAGTTGTCTGCCAACTTTTATTTAATGCATGGGATAAAAGCATTGCCATGTGAATGTTTTCACTGTCCTGATCCTTCCATAGGCAGATAAGTTGCTCTCTCAAGACTTCGTTGTACTCATTGAGGAAATCATTGGCTTTCTCGACAAGAATCGTCAGATTCTGCTCTACTCGGCCACCTTCCCCATCAGCGTGCAAAAATTTATGGTGAGAACAACAAATCTTACTCTTAAAAATTATTTTTATTAAAGAGCATACAAGTTGTTTATCCTGTAAATTACTTCAGTCAGGTATTATGCAATGCAGCCCTCTTTACAATTCTGCATGGCTTCAGTAGCTTTAATTTACTCCTTTAGATAATTCTTACTACTCTTCAATTCTTGTCAACAATTTTTTGTTTTGAATTGAAATTGGAATCATAAGGTTTATGGTTAGTATTCAGTATTTCAGGTTAGCTTGGTTTGGATGGAAGTTTTATTGTAACCCTCTTTCAGCTTAAATAATTTGCCGCCTCCCAAATGCCTTCAGTTTCTTATGGTTTTGTATAAACTTCTTGTCACTGTTCTGTGCAGGCTAAACATCTTCGAAAGCCTTATGAGATTAACCTGATGGATGAATTGACTCTGAAGGGCATCACTCAGTACTATGCTTATGTTACAGAGAGGCAGAAAGTGCACTGTCTCAACACACTCTTCTCCAGGGTAGGCTTACTGAAAAGCTTCTAATTTGTTCTTATTTGTGCATTCTCTAGTTTAGAATTTGCAGTATTAGTTTTAGGGAGCTGTGATTGTTTTTTTTCTGCTGTATCACATCTGATTGAACTTTGTCTGATGAATAATGAGCAAAATTAACCCTGTTTTTTGGTTCTTTTATACTAAGAGTAGACAGCATGACACAGCTTTTTTTGTCTTTTTTTCCCGCATAACCCCTTTTTTTTTGTTTGTTGTTTTAGCTTCAGATCAATCAGTCAATCATCTTCTGTAACTCTACCCAGAGGGTGGAACTTTTGGCAAAGAAGATCACACAGTTAGGCTACTCCTGTTTTTACATCCATGCAAAAATGATGCAGGTAATCAATAACGGGAGTTACTCTTTATTTCTTGTGATTTTTGAAATATAATAATAAATAAAATAAGCTACTAGCCTTTCTAAAGTATTATTGTAATCTTCCAGGAATATAGAAATCGCGTGTTCCATGACTTCAGAAACGGCCTGTGTAGGAACCTGGTCTGCACAGGTACTGAACATTTGTCTAGAGTTGTGCAGTTTTTTTGTATTTTGTTTGATGCAAGTTGTTTACCATTATAATGGATTTTACAGATCTTTTCACAAGAGGAATTGACATCCAAGCTGTTAATGTGGTCATCAACTTTGATTTTCCTAAAAATGCAGAGACTTACCTGCACCGCATTGGTAGATCAGGTACGTACCTAATACTTTGACCCGTTTAATAAAGGTAGTTTAAAGCAGATTTTGTTTTCCCAAGTATAAATTATTCCACTTCAAATAAACTTTGAATTGCTTGACACCAGGTAACCGGAAAACTGAAAATGAGCCGTCAGTAAAAAATACTATTAGAGCAACCAATATGGGCTAATAATTATGTTTTCTGTTATCTGCTAGTAATATTTTGGCCACTAAAAATAGTGTTTATTGTTAAAATGTTTTGGAGCTACCCAATAGTACCCCCCCAATACCCCCTGTAATTCAAACCATGCTCTTCAGGTCATGTCACAGCATCGCAATAGTGTCTGAACAGTGGTGGCTTTCTTTGTAGTGTCTTTCCATGAACACCATTCTTCACTGTTTTTCTAATATATGTACACATGAACAAAGTTTTTCAGAGTTTCTATAGGTCTTTCACTGCTGTTCTTTTCACTTCTTTAAAGATTGCCTGTTGTGCTTTTAGAGTGATCTTAACAGCATTTATACAATATTTGTATTAAACTAGATTAATGCTGGTCTTGACCAATGCTTTTGTACCCTTTTCCAACTCCACGTGTCTCCATATTACATCTTGAGGAGAACAGATTTTGTCAGTAATTTTTTTTGTATGCCAGATTAATAGGCAAATTGAAACACTTTTTGCCAATCAGCTCTTGGAGAAAATTACTTTTTCCGGTCTACAATGTGGATTTTTACTCCAAGTGCTCAATAAATTACATTAGAAGTACAACAGGTTGTATGCTCTTAGTTTAGTTAGATCTATAATAGTGACTTGGATAATCATCAGAACTTATTTTGGCAGAAATTATGGTACTTCCTAATCATACACTTAAATTTTCTTCCAACTCGAGGTGTTATAAAGCCATTTAACTCCCAGCTGTTAGGAAGTGTTGTCTAATGTTGAAGGAAATTATTTTTGAGAACAAAATTGAAACATTTTGTAAATGTCATGGCTTTAAATCTAAAGGCAGTTGAAAAATAATGAATATTATTTATTTTCTGGGGGGAACGCCTCATTACAATGTTCTTTTGATTCCAACTTTTCTAAGAACAGTCTAAACACAGCTGCAGCAATTTATTTATACATTATACTTTATGAACTTAATTTCGAGCTTTGGTTTGAATTGGAATTGGATGACCAAGCTCATACTGAAGACAGTGAGTCTCTTTCAGGACAAAATTTTTAGAATGTACTCTCTTCTTACTCTAGGCAGGTATGGGCACCTGGGTCTGGCCATTAACCTGATCACTTCAGATGATCGATTCAATCTGAAAACCATTGAGGATCAGCTGGTGACTGATATTAAGCCTATTCCAGGCAGCATTGATAAGAGCCTGTATGTGGCAGAGTTCCACTCCACAAACCCTGATGAAGAGGAGGAGACGGAGGCTACATTCAAAACTGCAGAGATCAATGCACCTTAACTGGTGAGGTTAATTCATAACCTTAACTGAGATTAATTAATAATAAACATAAAAATACATAGACATGTTTCAAAGAACATGAATTAATGAGTTCAAAGCCATTTCGTTGTTTTCTGTTGATATTGGGAGATATACTTCTGAACAGTACTGTTTGAATTTTGCCACCGTGTAGACAATGGGCTAAGCTCAAAAACGACAACCTACAAACAGCCCCACCCCGATACAAGCCCCACAACTTAATACTGCTACTACTAAATATAACAGTAATACTGTAAACCTAACAAAGGAGCTTTTTGGACAAAAACAGCAGTAACTGAATAGCCTTTTATGCAGCCTCACACACCAAGGGAGACTTGGTTGCCCCCTGCCATGTGCACTAAGCATTGCAAAGTTGTTCAATTTGGCACCATGTGATTTCCACAGATGGTTACTTTTTAGAAGAGTTTTGTTGACCTCTATTAGGCAAAGGTCAAAATAACTATTGAACAAAATGAAGAAAGGATGAATCAGCTTGTAAAACTACACTAGCAGGCAGGGGCTAATGTAGTAAGGTAAACTTGACTTAGCAAGTCTGCAACAGAGAGCTGTTTTTGTTAGATACAGAAAACTGTAAAATATTCCAGATCATTTGCAAAATGCCCACTAGTGAAAAGGTAAAAAGCAAACAGGAGGTGAAGATGCTGAACAGCTAAAAACTGGTTCCATAACACAGATGTGTGTACCTTATGTTTTGGGGTCCACAGGATTTTTCATAAGGCATAGTTAATCAAATACTTGTGACATTTAGAAATTGTAGAGTTTCACTATTCCATAGAGTACAGTTCAGTGCCACAAACTTGTCCATGTAAAAAGCCTTTTAACGGCTGCTATGCGCATAAAAGTTGTTAGTTTTGATCTAAAGACAAATGGCTTTCAAATTTTAACATATTTTTGCCGTTTTTTTTTTGGTCTACAGGAGAATAGGTGAACGGTGACGGACATGTCTTCTACTGCAGAGGCACAATGATGAAACCCCTTCCCATTATTTGCCAAGTTATTTGTTACCATTTTGTCACTTCCTTTGATTTGCTAACTCAGTCAAGCTCTCAAACTGCCAGCTGTTATTCCCACAACTCAGGTTACTGACACTGTTTTGATAAAATGTGTTATACCTGCTAGAATCATGCCAGTAAGGTATGAGTTATGCATTACTGTTTACCCACACATTAAAACTTGTCAGTTCTGTTGTGCTTGTTACCAAAAATTAAAATGGCACTTCATTTTCATATGGTCGTGTATGACACCTACCTCATTCCAAGCTCCTCAGATTTTTATATGCCTATCATTTCCAGCAGTCTTTTGTCATTGCATTTCTGCTGCTTGTTCACTTAGGATTCTCCTGCTCACTGTCACACACTTAAGTGCCTTGGTGAAGGCCTCTTACGAGTCATCTGGTTTGGGATCAAGTGCTCTGACTATTGGGTGAAAGAAAAATATATTTCTCTATTTCGTGTGGCATGTTCTGTCCCCTTTTTATTTATTACTTTTTTAATGTAATACAAACAACCACCAAATCAGTATAGGAAATGTTGCTGAGTTAGCTGTTGCCAGTGTATTGTTCTCAAAGCTGTTCTGTGCCAATTTGAGCCAAATGAGTTCTACATTTTTCTTTGTTTGTGTTAAATTGTGCCCTCTGTGTCCTGTTTTGTGAGTAGAAGCTAATGATTTTACTGATGTGAAAGGGAGAGTAACCAAAGCTTTTTGATCCAAATCCGTTGCCTCATTTTCCTTCAAGCAAAATAAAGTCCAGATTTTTTTCCATGTTTATGTATTTATTTACTACTTACATAGAATCAACAGGTACAAACAGGATCAGCTTTTACCATTCTAGTGTTCTCTTGTACACGGTTCTCACAGTTCAAGGCTTGAAAGTGCTTTCTAGCTACAGTACGCTACAGACCTACAGTTGTTCTTCCTTGGGATTGGACCAAACACATTAGCCTTTCCTGTACTTGTGCATTAATGAGTCTTGAGTTCTGTGCCCAGTCCACAAGTCCTCTGTCCTTGGAACACTTCTGGTTGGTAAGTTGCTTAGATCCTTAACCTTGCCAGTTTTTCCTGCTTCTTGCACATCAACTCTGTTTAATCTTATATCTCCCAGTGATTGTGTTGAGTAGTTTTTATGTGTATAAGATCCATGTATATGATGATCAATACAATAAAAATACACATGATTTATACTTTAGATTGAAGATAGGCTAAATGAGTATGAGCAAAAATGTATTAACTTCAAATTGCAGCTTTTGTTGAAAACGGAATGTGTTTGTGTATGTATATATGTGGGGGGGGGGGAAGCTTTTATATGTATATTATTTTATATATGTATATATGGTAGGGCTGGTCGCGTTAACGCATTTTACTTAACGCCGACAATTATTTTATCGCGCAGTTAAGGCAGTTTTTTATTTTTAATGTGACCTGCTGGTTAAAGCAGACTGGAATAGCGACTGAGCTCCGTAGTTTCTTTTTATTAGTTTCTCCTAGAACAACTGAGAGTTGCTATGGCCACAGCTAACGCCGCTAAAACCTTGAATGAGCTCTAACCCGCTCAGCTCTCACTCGATTCTCAACCAGGCACACACTCCCACAAATATTGCTGTGTAAAGGGAGTACTGCTGTTAAAAAGCTCCTTATTTGTTATGTCAAAAGAAATCGTGATTAATCGCGATTTAGAATGTTAATCGTTGATTAATCATCGTTGATCGTTTATTTGAATCATAAAATGACTAAAATCTCCTTTACCTTTTAACCTCCTGTTCTGTTAATTTGTATTTATTCAATTCATTCTTTTTTTTCCTCCTTTAAACCTCTCCTGATTTCACTCTGGTCTCTTGGGGCAGTAGCAGAAATAAACATGAAACACATACTGACCTCTTGTGGCAGAAACATGAAAATACAACCCAGTCCTCGCAAAGCGTCTATTTCTTTCATTCAGCCAATGAATAGGAGGGAATCGCTCAGTTTCCTGTTTACGTAGTTTTCATCATATTCACGAGTTACTGGTTCCAGTATCAGACTGAAGGCTGTATTTCTGTTTTTGGTGTTGTATTTTTGCTCGTGGTGAAAATGCAGGGTCTGAGGTAGGTGCAGAAACTCGAATTATTGCTCTGACACTTCACTGAAACTTGTCGCCCCGGTGAACCTGTGTGTGAATGCAGGGAGGGGCATGTGGTCACTAACCTGCTTATTGTAGATGATCAAACACCTGTAAATGGTATTTACAAGCTGTATATAATTCTGACACATTGTATCCGAGTTTGAGTTATTAGTGTGAGTAATTATACTGTGTTCTGACTTTTTGACTTGATCAAAACAACACAACTTTTCATTTCCTCCTCAGAAACCTTTTTCGAACCTGGTCATCTGATGTGAAGTTGAATGGCAAAACTGTTGTGATCACTGGAGCCAACACTGGGATTGGCAAAGAAACTGCCATTGATCTGGCAAAGAGAGGTAAGTCACCTACCTGCCTGGCCGGACTTCACGCCTCATCACCGATTTATTTGACCCTGTTATGTGTCATGGGTTTAACATTTTTACAATGCATATATATAATATAATACAATGCACCATTAATTCTGTGAGTAAGTGATTGCCATGCTTGTAATATGTAGGGATTTTTCCATAAAGACAGATATTAAAATCTTATTTCCATGTCCAGGTGCCCGGATCATAATGGCCTGCAGGGATATGGAGAAAGCTAAGGCAGCTTTGAAAGAGGTCATTGAATCGTCTGGAAATCAGAGTGTGGTCACCAGAAAACTTGACCTGGCTGACTCCAAGTCGATCAGAGAATTTGCTCAGACTATCAATAGTGGTAAGAATCTCTCTTATCAATAGTTGTAAAAATATATATCTATCTCTATATATATATATATATATATTAGGGCATTAACACAAAAGTTGACTTCAGAGGCGCTTGTGCACGCAATGCAGTCTCTGCCTCTGATTGGCTGATGCTGACACGCGTTCCATGACTTAACCCAATTATTTTAATCCCTTCATATAAGGGGTGGTACTGAGGGAAAGGTAAACACAGCCACAACAAGGCGAGACACACAAACAGCACGGTGAGCTGCACAATCTGCAAGTCGGTGTTAAAGTACAGTGACAGTACCGGCGTTCTGCA
>JBBPCY010000007.1:13252923-13278641 GCA_037974405.1 Brachyalestes nurse
TGTGTGTGTGTGTCTACCTATACAGTAACTTCCCCTTTTCAACATCTTTCAACTTTTTAGGTGTAACAGCCATCATGCATACCACTGGGACTAATCATCACTCATTCATGATCTTTCACTTACTTTGCACAGCTTATACAGTGGCAAAGTAAAAGAAAGATCAGGAAGGAGAGGAAAGCCCTCTTGGACTGATTAACACTGATTAATCCTCACATTCTTGGTGTGCAAGTGCTGTTTTACAACTAAACGATGGGTTTTCATACTGTATAGAAAACATTATTTGTGTTAATTAGTAAAGAAACATAGCTGACACAGTTAAGGTTTGTATTGATTTTCAAATAATACATAAAAAATGTAACAAGCTATTTTTTTTTTAATCTGCTTAGAAAAGTACTAAGGCCTAGTGGTTAGGGCGCTGGCCTTGCAATCAGAAGGTTGGGGGTTTGAAACCCACACTACTAGTGTCACCAGTGAGGTACCCTTGAGCAAGGTACCCTTGACCCACACACTGCTCCCTGGGTGCCCCTCATTGGTGGCAGCCCCCTGCTTCAGTTGGTGAATGGGTTAAAATGCAGAGAAAAGAATTTCACATTGTTCTGTGGTGTGTTCACAGGTGACTATAAGGGATAAAAAAAACACACACTGTATGTTCCTGGGCATTATGGAACTTCTTAACAAGGTCAAATTTTATTTCATATTCATAGGTCACATACTCCACATCTCTGTCAAGACAGGTGGAATTTGAAGCAAATACAAAAGATGTCATCCCTTTGTTCTCTATTACATATGTTATTGCCATTGCATTTTCTATCCTGTCATGTTTACGGTACGTACAACTACTCTTACATCCAAACATTTTTGAAGTAGTGTTATTGTATCTCTTGGTGACATTATATATTAGGTCGAAAATACATGCAAAATTGTTTTGGTAAATAGTATAATTTCTGCTTTTGGTGGAAGCTTCTGTGTATTAATTCATTACTCATGATTGTTGCACTTTTTACATTCCTTTCATAGCTGACAGGCCATGCTTTAAGCTAAAAAGTGTTTTTAAATGTTAGGTTTCTTGCAAAATTATTTATCATAAGCTTATTCTAATACTAATTAAAACATAATTTAATAGGTTTGACTGTGTGAGAAACAAGGTTTGGGTTGCTACCTTCGGTGTGCTATCTGCTGGACTTGCTGTGCTTTCTTCTTTTGGAATGATGTTACATATTGGAGTCCCATTTGTCATGACGGTGGCGAATTCTCCTTTTCTGATATTAGGTAATAGTCTCTTAATACTACTGTGTTCCATTATATTAATATCATATTGCTAAAGCTATAACATATTTGAATATTTTTTTGTTCTTTGTTTCAGGAATTGGAGTTGATGATATGTTCATCTTGATCTCTTGCTGGCAGCAGACAAAAGTTCACGATCGAGTTGAAAACCGTTTGGCTGATACCTATAGAGAAGCAGCGATATCTATTACCATCACCACTCTTACTGATGTTTTAGCATTTTATATTGGACTCATGACGCCCTTTCGTTCAGTCCAGTCTTTCTGCCTGTATACTAGCACCTCCATCCTCTTCTGCTACATCTACAGCATCACATTCTTTGGAGCTTTCCTTGTGCTAAACGGAAGACGTGAGAACAGGAACCAGCACTGGCTGACCTGCAAGGAAGTGCCACAGGAGTGTCCCGTGGGTCAGTCCAAATGGTATGAGTTATGTTGCGTGGGAGGGGCTTATGACCCCCACACCAGCGCAGAGGAGGTACAGCCTATGAATCACTTCTTTAAGAAATACTATGGTCCTTTTCTGACAAAACCGTGGACCAAGGTGTTTGTGATTCTGCTCTACATGATATATCTGACAGTCAGCATTTATGGATGCTTTCAGATAAAAGAAGGAATTGATCTCCGTAATTTGGCTGCGGATGACTCGTATGTAGTAAAGTACTATGATGATGAAAAAGCCTACTTTTCTAAATATGGACCAAATATAATGGTTATTGTTAGAGGTGAATTCTCATACTGGGATGAAAAGAACATGTCAGATCTGGAAAGTTGTGTTGAAGATTTCAAAAATCTGTCTTTCATTGAAAAAGACATATTCACTTCTTGGATCAAGTCATATAAATATTATGGACATCATTCAAATCTGAATCTCAGCACTGAACATGTTTTTAAAGACAATTTAAGAACATTTCTGAGATTCTACTCTGACTTAAGACAAGATGTGAACTTTACCAATAACTCTATCCATGCCTCTCGCTTCTTCATACAGACTGTAAATATATCCACAGCCATTGATGAGATGAATATGTTAAACAAACTGCGAGATACAGCACAGAGATGTCCAGTGCCTTTGCTTGTGTACCATCCTGCATTTATATACCATGACCAGTATGCAGTGATTGTCAGTAATACCATTCAGAATATTGCTGTTACTACTGCTGTCATGTTGCTCATCTCTCTTCTGTTAATCCCAAACCCTCTGTGCTGCCTTTGGGTAACGTTCTCTATCGCCTCTGTCATTGTGGGCGTCACTGGATTCATGGCATTGTGGGACGTTAATTTAGACACCATTTCTATGATTATCCTTGTTGTCTGTATCGGCTTTTCTGTTGACTTCTCTGCTCACATTTCATATGCATTTGTATCCAGCAAGAAGCCTAGTGCTAATGAAAAGGCTGTAGAAGCCCTTTTCAGTTTAGGATACCCCATTTTACAAGGGGCTGTGTCCACTATCCTTGGAGTGGTAGTGCTCTCCGCTTCAAAGAACTATATTTTCAGAACTTTCTTTAAGATAATGTTCCTGGTCATTTTCTTTGGACTGTTTCATGGCACCACTTTCATCCCAGTGTTTTTAACATTTTTTGACATATGTAGTGGAAGACCAGCCAATGTCAACAAGGATAAGCAAGGTCTGGAATGCCAGGTCACAGGAAACAGTCATGATAAGAACATTCAGTCCAAGGTGAAGCAGAGTGATTTAAAAGAGAAACAAATTTACTACAATCACACCTTTCTGTCTGACAATCATGAATCATGTCCCTCAAAACCTTACCCAGCCATCTGGAGTCTAACTGGAAATAATCCGCATGTTCAGAATGGCCAAATGTGCATGATAAGTACTATTCCATTGTTCACAGTGGATAGTCAGACCTATGCAGTTCACATGTACACAACCTATGATGATGCAATGTTTGCTATAAACTCTCAGTCGAAACAGGTGTATGATGCTCAGAATCATGTTGGAAATCACTTCCCAGCTAACCATATTCCTAATTTATTTTCTTCTTTTTCAGATGTAGCTTGATTATGATACATTTTGTTTTTCTCTTTTTTGTTTTTTTATGTTTACTGAGTTTTCTTATCACAAACAACTTTAACCTTTTGCTGTCAACTATAGGAACAGTACTTACAAAATGCTTTTGAACAGATTCACACAAATGTAAATGAACTGGTCATTTTGTATTGCATAGCCATGATGTAGTTATTATGTTAGGTGTTGACAGTAGTTCTGCTAAGCACTGCACATGATCATTTGAACTTCATTGTTGTTCTTATAGAAATCATATTTTTGTAATGTATTATTTATACCAACTTGGTTTGCTGAATTGATGAGGGATAATCAACAAATAAATGCAAATGTATAACTATGAAGTACTGCATAATTGAGACTTATTGACATTTTTCCAGTATAACTGCAAATCACCCCACTGCTTTAGTGCTGTTGCAGGGATATACTTATTAGAGCATATTAAATGCATTCAAAAAGTTACAACAGAGAACATATTTTAATATAACAGCATATTAATTTCCTCTTTCCTCTTTCTAGCAAATATATATTCCTGTTACATTCCTGATTCAGGTAAGCCTCGTGGTTTTACTTCAAAAGAACAGTCTGAGGGAGGATTAGTAGATTGCCATGGATTTTCTGCTCCTTACAGTACTTTTGTGTTCAGTTTCTCAGTCCCTGGAATCTGTCTTCCTGCTGCACATGCCTCATATTTGCTTAAGTACCTCAGGAGGATTTGCAAGTTTGGCAGAGCCATTCAAGATATGTATAACACGATTCTGTACTTTGTACCCATCTGTGCTCAAAGAAACTTACCACAGTATTAGTAGTGAAATTTTATTACATTCCTTACAGCTGACGCAACTGCAGCTTGGTTCATTTGTATTACAACATTCTTAACAACAAACAACAGCAACAGTTTCATTACATGAGACATTTAGTTCAGCCCTTGACTATAAATATTACAAATATGCGTCTCTGTATGTGGCCTTGCAACGTGCTGGCGACTGTCCAGGGTAGGGACAATGGATCGATGGATTAGAGATATGCATCATTTTTGCATTCGAAATTGCTTTCTTCAAGAAATGCAATGAGTGAGGACACACTGCTGTTAGGGTCAAGTAAAGTAACAAGTGGAATGTTTACTCCAGTCTCCTGAAAAATTCGATTTTGGATTGTCATGGCCATCATTGAATCAATGCCTGCTGTAGCAAGGACAGTGTCTTCTTCAAGATCATCTGCATCAACATTGCAAATTTCACAAAGCATATGTCTTACATAGTCATCAAACGAAGACTGCAGATCTTTCTTGGGCTCATTCACTGTTTTGCGTTCTAGCTCTTTCTCAACTAAAGCTGTCAATCGAAATTTTAGAGAGGCATTTTGAGATAGAACATTGTTCCTCAGTTTACTAAAGTTGAATTTGCAAACTACTTGCTGAGGCCTGTTCCCTAATAAGCAGTGCTTTAGAGCTTCATGAACTTCTGATGCTTCCATGATCATCAACCCTTTGGACTCTAAGAATGTTTGAAAATCCAATTTATTTAGCAGAAGGCCTAGATTAAGAGGTCCCCAGCAAATGGACTGTCCAGCAAGTCCAATATTACGCCGGTAGTGACACAAAGTGTCCAGAAATGAGTTGGCTGCTGCATAATTAGCCTGAGAAGCATTGCCAATAAAAGAAGAGATAGATGAGTAACATACAAAGTAATCAACTTTGCTGTTCAGAGTAGCATAATGAAGATTCAGTGCGCCATTGACTTTAGGTTGCAAGACTTTTTCAAAGAGAGACATATCCAGTGTTTCAAGTAGACCATCGTGCAGCACAGCAGCACTGTGGAACACTCCTTTTATTGGACAAGAAGGAAATTTTTGTCCAATAAGAGTGATTGCTTCCAATACCTGGTCTGACACTGACACATCACACTGGACGGGGATGATTCTTACCCCATACCTCCTCTTGAGGCTGCTGATGTGCAGCTGTGTTTCCAGAGATGGTGCATTCCTTGAGAGTGTAGCAATGCATCTCCCACCCCAGTGTGAAATGAATTTGACTGTTTCAAGTCCCAAACCAGACAGACCACCTGACACAATGTATACACCACTCTCTGTAAAGAGTTGCTTTGGTTTGGGTTGTAAGTTGATATGAGAAAGGTCCGCCCTGGATCTGCTGTTACCCAAAACAATCAAGGACACAGTTTTGTCACTAAAATAAGACCCAGCATCTATAGTCTGGTGACTCACGGTTTCAGTTTGGGTGACCTGAAAGGACAGGCATGTCTTGTCCAAGTTCATCATTTTTAGCCATCTGTATATGTGAACTTTCTTTGTCTTAAGATGAGATTTCTGGAAAATGTTGCTCAACTTAAGAAAGTGGAAGCATACATTCTCATTATCACTCTGAAGAGTGTGTGTTGAGTACTTCTTGTCACAGACAAAAAAGATATGGCTTGCACTAGCAACACTGCTTAACTGTGCCAGCAGTGACTGATCATAAGGAGGTATGAGGACAAAAACAGGGCATTTTTCTAAATTTTGTATGAGTCCATTAATTTCTCCCTCCATGACAACAGTCCATCCTGATTTGTGTGCTGTGAAGCGTAGCACCTTCATCAGAGCTGAGTCTGGAACAGTAGAGAAAATACCCAAGGTCTTCTTTTGCTTGGCCTTTGGCAAAGCACTGTTCATAATCTCCCAAGCAAGCACAAAATAAGAGATGCAGGGAATGCCCTTCAAAAACGGAAGTTTCTTTGTTTTGTAGCAAGCATTCTCAGGAAGGACTACCTTAGAAGTTGCTACAGTGGGATAACATGAGACAATATGGTCCCCCACTTTCAGCTTTCTAACATCCTTCCCAACGGCTGTGACAATTCCACTGAAGTCAAGAGCTAAAAGTGTGTGGTTTTGAGAAGTGTGTTTTTGCCAGTATATGGTCTGACCATGTTTAAAGTCAGCTATGCTAACTGGAAAGTAGTCAGAGGAGTGCACACATATTTTCCTTAGCTGGACCTCTACGTTTTGTCCTTCAATGAGATCATTCACATTATTATTGGGTATGGCTGATAAACAGGCCATTTCATAAGGGTTGGTTGTCTGAAGTGTGAAGTTGTCTGATAATAAAGAGCCCTTGCCTTCAGCTGACCTGTTAATGGGTGTACGTGTTATCACTGTTGATTGAACTTGGCCTTTGCTTATCACAACCTCTGGGTACCCATTGCTTTTATAGGAGCAAATCACATAAACTAATGCCTCTATATCCTCACTTGACACTGTGGCAAGGTCTATCAACTGGAAAGAGATTTCTGACAATTCAGCAGCACATGCTCGTGTCATGCCAGACAGCACAAATCCAGGATTAATGTGATCAACAGTAGTCTCAGATGATCTGTAAGTTATGGTATGAATTGTGTGCAAATGCTTGCATTTTCGTAAAGTCAAAACAATTTGACGATAAAGCTCACAAATGTGAGTCAAGTGTTCTAGAACCGCCTGAGTTTTAAGATGGCTGAGATTTTGAAGGCCCCAAATAAACAGAATTTTCTCTGCTGCACTCTGGTCAGTGAACAAAAGCAAATCTTGAATTTGCTCTGCTAGTGGACTGGACCAATTTACATCAGCAGAAGAGACAAATACAGATGATGGATGCAAGTGTGGCCTTAAAGCACTAGCGATACCTAAAGCATCCTCAAACACAAGAACTTTTGGTTTGCTGTTAATCTTGGTACTAGCATGGGCAGTGAGTCTTTCATTATGAAAGAAGTATGAATCAGTAACGTTCACACTTTCTCGTAGAAATGTTATTCTGACATGCTTCAGTTCTATCAAAATGCGTCCTTTTTTGTCTGTGAAACAACCACACACCTCTAAGTATTCTGACATCTCTTGGGACACTCTCATATATATGAGCAGTTCCTTACACAGAGGTGCAGATATCACTATACTGCCAATTGCAGATGGAAATCCATTTCTAATAGTGCTGTGGCTGAAGCCTACAACAGAGGTCATCTGTAGAAAATAATCTAATATAGCTGGATGCAAACAGTACTCATACACCTGGCTAAGCAGTTCATCTGGAATCTTAACAGTGGCTACTGCTTCCTTGAATTCCTCTCCATAGTGGATGTCACCTAGCTGTTGAAAGGTGGGCCCATATTCAAATCCTGCCTGGTTAAGTGTGGCATAGACCTGCTCCCCTCCTATGACTGATGTACACCTCTCAAAAATTATGTCCAAAAGAATGGCTTGGTGCTCAGTCACAGCTGGTTCTCTTGTAAAAGTAATGCTACCTGATGCATGCACTGCAGCAGAGGACTGCATCTGGAACAGAGTCTCATCTTCAGATGGTTCAAGCTGCACTGTCAGAAAATGGGAGCTCTTACTAAGGATAAGTAAGGTCTGGAAGTTGATAGCAAGCTGAAGTGAGGAGAGAGGCATTTTTGGGACAACTGTTTCCATGACAGAGGCAAAAGCCAGTTCAACATACAAGGCACCTGGAGCAATGACAATTCCATTACTCTTGTGCTCCCAAATATACGGAGTGGTGTCTACTGACAGATTGCATTTTAACTCTCTTGTGTCACGTTTATTGAGACTTATTAGTGGATGAGGACGGTGAGCCACCCCCTCATTACCTTGTCTTACTTCTTCAAAATATACCTCTTTCTTGAGGCAGTCAAATTGATACACAGGGTAAGAGGCTGAAGGTGATTCAAAGCCACTATAGAACTGATCCCAGTCAACATTGACTCCCAATTCAAAGAGCCTGGAGACAGCAGTAAGAACTGCTTCATGATCTTTGTCAGGCTGGACTGAGGAAAGCACCACTGTGTCATTTCCTAGAGTTTCCACAATGTTTCTCTGCAGAGCCCTTCTTGGGCCAATCTCAACAAAGATGACATTCTTCTTATTGCTGGCTACCGCCCTCACAGCTTGCTCAAATACAACTGTGTTTCGGATATTTCTTGCCCAGTAATCACCAGTTACAAAGTCGCCTGGACAACAAATCTTTCCTGTCACTGTGGAAAACAACTCACACTCCATTTCATGTTCATTTAAAGAACCTATGCTATCTTTAATTTGACTAAGTATTTTATCCATCATATGGCTATGGTAAGCAGCAGGAACCTGCAAGATGTGAAGGAACAAGTTCTTACCCCGCAGTGAGGTCTTCAACATCTGGTGCACACTTTCAATAGCATCCTTAACACCTGACAGTACACATGACAATGGACTGTTCACAGCAGCCAGGCAAACCTTCCCTGTGTATGCTGGAAGAATTTTCAGAACATCTGCCACAGCTATGTTACTAACAACCAGCATTTTGCCTCCTGTGACTGTGCTCTGTAGAACACTCCGATAATACAACACTTTCACAGCATCCTCGAGAGACAACAGTCCAGAGCAATGGGCAGCAGCCACCTCTCCAACTGAGTGCCCAACAACAGCAGCAGGCCTGATGCCCCAGTGCTTTAGCAGGCTAACTATGGCAACCTGAGTGGCAAAAAGAAGAGGCTGTACAATGTCAGGTTTTGATAAATCATCGTTGTCAAAGTTGCATATCTTATCTAAAATGCTCCAGCTATTGTAATTCTGGAAGTATTTTTCTACTTCCCTGACTTTTTCTCTGAAAACAGGCTCCTCTTTCATAAGCTGTTTGCACATGCCTCTGTAAGTAACACCATTTCCACAGAACACAAAAACTATCTTGGGGTCTGGTTTTACTGGAACAATCTTTTCGCTCAGACTAGATTTAAGTTGTTCTTCTAAATTTGAAAGAGATTTCGTAACAAACACCTTCCTGTATTTATGTTTTATGTGGCTTCTTCTACATGAAGATGTATACAAAAGTGTTTTTATATTAGTTTCATTGTCGGCGCTCATCCTGTGATATGTGTCAGCAATACACATCTCAAGGGATTTACATGTCGCAGCAGACAGTGGAAACAATTTTACTGAACTGAGAGGGTCTAAACTAGAGGCTGTAGCATGTGTGCATTCACTGACGATGACATGTGCATTAGTGCCACCAAATCCAAAACTATTTATTCCAGCAACCCGGCCCATGGAACCAGTAGAATGCCATTTCTCAGCTTTTGTGGGAATTTTTAGATTGAGAGCTTGAGCATTTATGCTAGAGCTTCCTTCTGTGTAGAACACTGAAGGAACAATGGTTTCATGCTTCATCATCAAGAGAACCTTAATGAATCCTGCCACTCCTGCTGCAGACTCTGTGTGCCCAATGTTACTTTTAACAGAGCCAATACAGAGCGGCCCCAACCCTGCAGGTCTTGCCTTAGCAATGACTTTGGAAATGCTACCTGCCTCTATTGGATCTCCCACCGGAGTCCCAGTCCCATGAGCTTCTATGTACTGGACTTCAGAAAGATAGTTCTTTGTAGAGTAGATTCTGTGGAGCAGCTCCTCTTGCTGGACCATTGATGGTTTTGTCATTGGAGTGACGGTGTGGCCATCTTGGTTCACTGCAGTTTTGCATACAATTCCCCAGATGTGGTCAAAATCTGAAAGTGCCTGATAAAACAGAATAAATAATTAAAGGTTTGCAGTGTGTAAATGATAGATCACTAAACTAAGAACATAAACATCCTCCCAAAATGATATATCAAAAATATATTGTGTCAATGTCACTAGTATATACTTACATTTTTCAAAGGTTTTAGTAGAACAATGCCACATCCTTCGCCTCTTCCATATCCATCTGCTGTATTGGAGAATGGTTTACTAGTGCCCCCTGGTGAGATCATTTTTGCTTTGCTCAGTGCCACAAAGACACGTGGCTCAAGGATGCAGCTAACACCTCCACAAAGAGCCATCTCACAATCACCTTGTGAAATAAAATATTAACATGATTACAAATAATTATTTCTAATAATTATTTCTAAGGAAAGTATTTGGCACATAAGAAGATGGCACATCTCCCCTAAAAATATGCATCAACTCGCAGCTTCCTGAAGATAGCCAGACATCTTTAAATAGAAAATGCATTGTCCCTACTTTTCAAGACATGGTTAAAATGTATCTGCATGCAAGAATGCCAATCAGATAACACATTGGTTTTAGGAAAGTCAGCTGATAGATCTGTTTAACAACAGCTACAAGAGGTTATTTGCTTCTATGTGTGAAACAAATTTACTACAGGGAACCTCAAACAACAACTGGTGTAATCTACAAATACAGCCGGTATTGTGAGCACAAAAACATTTTGAATAATGTGTACCAAAACCTCAAACAACAACCTCTATAGGAAAAAATACTACCCTGTGAGAAATGTTGTAGATATATGTACAACAATTCAGTTTTTGCAGTAGTATGCTAAAAAAGAAATTACCTTGTCTGATTGCCTGACAAGCAGAATGGAGCGCAACTAAGGAAGATGAGCAAGCACTATCAATGGCAAATGAGGGCCCAGTGAGGTTGAAGCTATAGGATATCCTGTTGGCAGCTATACTCATAGCTGTCCCTGTGCCATTAAAGTGGTTTATTGTGCTCGGGCAATTGTTCAATAGCGTTTCATAGTCTCTGTTCATGAGCCCTGAAAATAAACATGATATTCACAATACATTAGTTCCACCAGCTTTGTTTAAATATGCTATATGGAAAAACATGATTGTGAAAAAACATTGATGGCTTCATTACCTATATAAACTCCTGTTCTGGTGCCGCTGACTTTTTCCATGGGAATCCCGGCATCCTCAAGGGCTCTATAGGAGCACTGCAGTAGGAGCTTTTGCTGGGGGTCCATGAAATTAGCCTCATCCTCAGAGATACCAAAAAACTTGTGATCAAACTCTTTGAACCTGGAAAGCAAGAAACATTATTTTCCTATTATTTTCTGTGGCTGAGAAATTCCACGTTTCCAGTAATTTATTGCTATTTAAGAAATTGCACACAATGCTGTTTATATGTGTAATGGAATTTTGATAGAAAATCGACTAATAAAATTACATTACACATATAGACAGTATTGTGTATATATTTGTGTAATTGATGTTTAATCGAACATTGACTATTAAACTATAGACATTTCCTCTTTACATGCATAGTTTTGTGAACCATGTAAGAATTAGATCCCTTTAAAAAAGAGACATTCCATTTAAGGCATAAAAAATATTTTATGGAAATAAAATGTATAAAAGCAACTGAATGCCTCACAGACTGTTATTCAGTACTTCAGCCTGCTGGAGAACAGTGACCTAAAACTAATGATGTCTGTGGATCTGAAAAACAATATATCCACGTACTACATGTGATGATTAAGTTTAAGATTTTACACTGATCCTCAACAACATTAAACACCCTGCTTAATATTGTGTAGGTCCCCCTTATGCTATCACAACAGTTCTGACCTGTAGACATAGGCTTCCTAAGATCTCTGAAGGTGTGCTTTGGCAGTTGGTACCAAGATGTTAAGTCCTGTAAGTTATAAGGTGAGGCCTCAATGGATCGGACTAGTTTTCTAGTACATGCCACAAATGCTCATTTGGAGTTCCCTACCCTGGACCTTGGTAGGTACTAACCACTGCATACCAGGATTCAGTCATGTAGCCGTCACAGTTTGGATCTTGTTAGAGAACTGACTGTTCAATTGCTGCTTAATATATCCCACCCTTAACAGATATCATTGTAATTGTGATTGGTTTCAGCTGTAAGTGGTTTTAATGTTGTGGCTGACTGGTGCATAAATTTCTTTTATGGAGTGTGATTACATTTAAAATAAGAATGGTTGCTTTAAACTTCAGCCCATATACATTTTCTTTAATGTAATTAAATTTACAATGCAATTTTAAAATATAAATGTATAGCTATCTGCGTACTTCGTTTTAAAAAAGGTAATTGCCCAGTTGTATAGGTCATGTAATCTTCAGGGTAAACTTATTCAGGATTAAAATAATCATGCTGACATTTTTGCAGTATGAAAAACTAACGATTCCACAGACAGTGGATTGATCACATGCAACAACAACAACAACAACAACAATAATAATAATAATAATAATAATAATAATAATATTAATTAGATGTAGTAGTAGAACATACCCTTCTATGAAAGCAGCTTTAGTAGTCTGTGTTTTCCCAAGAGAGTGGTCATCCGGGTCATACCAGTGTTTTAAGTCAAATCTCTCCTCTGGAATCTCCATGGTACAATTTCTTCCATTAACAAGAACGTCCCAGAAGTTGTCAAGGCCCTCACCTGTGAGCATAACAGGTTATATATATATAAAGGCTGTACAGGCTGTACAAAAAAAAAGTATTCACAAGCACTGTCACTTACCTCCTGGGAAGCTGCACCCAATGCCGACTACAGCTATGTCTTCATCCATGTTGGTTGTTTCACTCAGCCAAGGATGCAAATATCAAGTGTAAGTCATCTATATCTTTTCCAAGTAAAGCATTCTGAGCCATACTAATTCTCTTTTCTTGAAAACCACAGTGTGTGTGGTAATGTCCATGTCTGTCCTCCAAAACATCTTAGAGCCTTTATAAAGCCACAAAGAAAAGCTTCATTAAACACGTATTTCAAGAAGGGGGTATTTGGTTGCATAGAACACTGTAACCCACAATTAAAGTGGTTTGAAACAAAAGCCAGTAATTGAATGGTTGGACAAAGAAGAAAAGGCTGGTCATTGAGGTCAGTGAGTACTTCCTATGTTTAGATAATAGGGGCATTTTCTCCAACCTCAGAAGAGCTTGAATTAGGACATGCACTGAAGAAAAACCTGAAGGCTATCCCCCCCACTCCCCCCAAAAAAGGATCAGACTCTCAAACCTGAGCCCTTATGTTAAAGAAGTAAAACTGAGAAAGCTATTGTTTAAAACAGACCTCTCATTATTTATATTAAGTAAATAACTAAAATGGAGACCTTTAATAAAACACTGCCAATTAAGACAGTATATGAAGTGAAGTGACCATTCTGTCATACGTGAACACACCACAGCACACAGTGAACAGCACAAAATTGTCTCTGTATTTAACCCAGGAACACAGTGTCCGGGGAGCAGTGTGTGGGGATGGTACCTTCCTCAAGGGTACCTCAGAGGTGCTTAGCAATCTTGGGGATCCAACCCACAACCCGCACCACTAGGCTACCAGCTGCCCAACAAAATGATCACTAAGGCAGTGCCAGAGGCCTTCCTAAAGGGATTTGATCAACACTTGAGCCACAGAAATGTATACTTTTAATTGGCAGAATATTCACTTTATTGTTGTACACGTTTAATTGCAGCAAAGCCAAAACAATTTTACAAACACACACAGCACAGTTGCTCTTTCACCTTAAATCTCAACAGACAAGCCACAGCAAATGGGGCAAAAGTTCTGAAATGTTCACCAACCTGTCAAATATTAGACAAATAAATATTTCACTAAATAAAATCAGGCAAGTGAACAAACCTAGAAATTCCAGTTGATGTGGGGAAAAAAGGAAGGGACATTTGTCATCATGTCTGAGAAACACGAAAAGCTCATCTGTCCAAAATATTCCACTTCGGTTAACATGTGTAATACAAATGCTTCTCCTTCTTCCAATTAAACACAAGCATTCTCTCAACAGCAATAATGTGTAGATGTATAAACCCAGGTCTTTATGCACAGCGAAAACACATGGTATTGGAGTAATACTGTTCAGATGTTTTATTCGAGGCTCATGGCTGTAGAGAAAATTATCATGCCTGTACTGTACTCCTAGGACTAAATGAAAACGGATTTTCCCTAACAAGATAGGACAGTATAATTGGCACTAACTATCCCAGTTTCAAGGATAAAGAAGCCGAGGTCACTTAACAATTGGGTCCAGAAAAAAAACAAAAAACACCAAAAATAAAAACAACAAACACATTACAAGACTTCAACATGGTAAAGTGCTAACTCAAAAAGACTGAAGTTAACAGAAAATTATATTAACACAAAATTAACATGCTTTGCTTCCCCAAACTCAGACATCAATGGTACAGTACACTGCTATTACACATCATATGTACTGAAATATACAGATTTTCATTTACTTTAGAACAATGATTTTGAGTCCCACTTGAGTCATTCAAAGCTAAGTCCCCTTCTTGGTTTCTGTCTCTGTTACAGGCTTTACTAAACAATTCGAGGTATGCAAGGTATGATTTTCCTTTCAGAACAGACACTGACAAAGGGGTTTTAGAATGTATTTAAATCTACCATAGAAAAATAGAAAACCCCAGATAAATTCAGGAGTGATTTTGTTTTTTGAGAAATGTCCAAGATAAAAAAAGACTTAATGTAAAAAAGAAGTGCCATTTCAGTACTTCAGTTTCTACTGATTGACTTAGAGTTAGAACTGAAACGTTTGCCATTTCACTGCTTGTGTTTAAATGAATAAGGTTAATCTTTGCAAACAAGATCATCTTGGATCTAGAGTTTTGCCCTCCAGCACCATCTGAATTTCTTTTGCATCCAGAGTCTCATGAGTAAGCAGAGCATCTGCCAGTTTCTTGTGCTCTATGCTGTATGTCTTGAGGAGTTTCTTAGCACGTTCATAGGAGTCCTGTGGAAGAAAAAAAGTAACATTATTAGGATTTGTACTCCTAAGCATTATGAGCAAGCACGTTTGATTGAGTCACGTGACCAAGAAAAGAAAAAGATAATAAGTGGTTCCTGTACCTGTAGCAGCACTCTGACTTCCTGCTCAACAGCGGCTTGAGTCTCTGGGCTGTGTTTGGACAGGTCAGAGTAGGTCATGACACCCAGCTGAAACAGGAAGAAAAAAAAAGGTTCAGACTGATTATGCAACAAAGACTACACAATGAAACTAAACAAGAGAAAAGCCCTCAGGACACAGAAAAACAACCCCCATTCCCAGCACACAAGGAAGGATTAGGATGAAGCCCAGGACAGAAGTGTGAACAGTGCTTTCAAACCCACATATGGACTCTAAGTGTTCCTATTGTAGAGAAACATCTTGCTTTTAAGTAACACGGACAATGCAATAATTAGCATAAAATTATTAAATGAGCTCAGAACTACTCTGTACTATATATAAATATCTATGTCTACACCATGAAACTAAGATTAGATTATAGAAAATGCAATGTTGTATAGAAGCATTACGTCTTGTTACAGGCTAATCATGAACTTCACCAGCACTCAAGAAATAATCATACCTTGTCACTCATTCCAAATCGTGTAACCATCATCTTTGCAATCTTAGTGGCTCCATCAAAATCACTTGATGCTCCTGTGAATAATGGTCAGTATTTATAAAGTAACCTCAACTTAAATTAGACAATATGCCAGAGGAAAATCACAGAAAAAGCTCACCTGTGGTGATGTTTTCACCCCCAAAGATGAGCTCCTCTGCTACCCTGCCTCCCATGCTGACATCCATCTGAGCCAACAGCTGAGCACGAGTCTCACTCCACCGGTCATTTTCAGGGAGCATTGATACCTAAATATTATTAGATATGGGCAGATATAAAATACCCACAAATTGTGATATTTGCACAGATGGGTATGAAGGATGAGCTGTGATGTTTTAGCGTAAATATGACTAACAAATGCAGTGCACAGAGTAGTTGTGATAATTATTGATAATTACATGACCAAGGGTGGGCCCTCGTGGCATGATGGTAGCTTTATTGATTGGCATTGCATCTTTGGTATAATAGGCCACAATGGCATGACCCGATTCATGATAGGCTGTGATGGTTTTGTTCTTCTTGTCTATCTCCACACTCCTGCGCTCTGGGCCTGGAGAGAAACATAGGACAAATATTAGTTTAGTAAACAATGTTTCTTTGCACTGGACCCCATTAGCACTAATCTCTCTAATTTGTGCATGAAGAATAAAGCCCCTCACCCATTAGTATTTTATCCTTAGCAAACTCCAGGTCCTTCATTGTTACGGTCTCCTTTCCATCTACAGCAGCCTTCAAAGCTGCCTGATTGACTAAGTTCTCCAGCTCTGCACCAGAGAAGCCCACTGTTCCCCTGGCGATGATTTCTGCATCCACATCTACATCACACAGGCATACACATTTAGTTTAAATACATCGTATATTTGTGTGAAGTCTCCTGCTAGATTACATAGTCTCTTACCAGAATCCACTTTGATTTTCTTCAAGTACCAGTTGAGGATCTCTGTACGTCCTCTCACATCAGGTCTGGGAACTGTGACTTGCATGTCAAACCTCCCTGGTCTCACCAGAGCACTTGAATTGAAACACATATTTGATTTAGCACACAGAAATCAAGTAAACAGTAGTCTCATTGTACTTTACAATTTACTGGGTCACAAAGCTATTTATTCTACATTTGTTTTAACACAATTGGAGGTATACAGTAATTTTCTGAACACCACACTTACTTGTCCAAAGCTTCAGCAAAGTTTGTTGCTCCAATAACAATTACCCCTTCATTTGGTTTAAACCTGAAATGATCCAATACAATTATATTAATACAGGTAATCAAAGTTTATTTCACAAGTATGCTACACTGAAAAGAATCCAAACTACTGACCCATCCATCTCTGCAAGGAGCTGGTTAATGGTCTGTCGCGAATATGGGTGCATGGGAGACTCTATCCTTTTTCCACCCACACTGTCCAACTCATCAATGAAGATCACACAGGGTGCATTAGCCTTTGCCTCCTCTGCAGGAAAAGGAAAAATATTTACACAAACGCACACGCACACACACACACAAGCACTGGTTACTTGTCCTACAATGCCTAATGACTTAATTGTGGGAACAGGTTTGAGGTATTGTATGCAACATTTACATGAAAGATTATACAATCCTGAAACCATGTCAAACTCACTGAAGAGGTTCCTGATGCGACTTGCTCCAACACCCACAAACATCTCATCAAACTCTGATCCTGATGCATAGTAGAATGGCACATCTGCCTCCCCTGCCACTGCTCTAGCAAGCAGAGTCTTTCCAGTGCCAGGGGGACCCACCAGAAGTACACCTGCAAGTGTGTTTGGAAACGGAAACAAATGGTAACCTGTCAGGTATGCTAGACTCAATATTCAGATGTCCCTGAAAGCCCTCATTACTTGGATCGTGTGCGTTAGATTAAGTCAATAGCTAAACTCTGCAGGGTGGTATATCTTCAAGACCAGAATTGGGCACCACTGATTTAAGGAATACATTTTCTGTACAGGAGTTATACCTTTGGGTAGTTTTCCACCAAGTGCAGTGAATTTCTGGGGATTCCTCAAGAACTCAACAATGTCCTGAAGCTCACTCTTTGCCTCTTCCACACCTTTCACATGCTCAAAGGTGACATTCTTCATTTGAATAGGATCCAGCGCAGAGTCCAGGCCAGATGATGTACGGAAGCGAACTGTTAAATGATAAGTGTCAAGATATTAGAAAAAAATAAGAGACAACAATACAACAGACATTTAATCTATAGCTCTCGTATAAAAATATATACTATAACATTCAGAGACTTTACAACTAGTTTTGAATTTTTTAAACATGTTAACTTAAAATCCCCACACTGCTTCATTATCTTTCCCATTATTTATATAATAGTTTCACAGTACTTACTAAATAGTTACTAAAAAACACTTCTTAAGGTTAATGCCTGAAGTTTCAGAGCTAATCAAGGTAAGACCCTCAGACTATTGGCAGAGACGTTTTATAACAACTGCATAATACGCTGTCTAAACAGAGGAAGATGCACTGTAGACTGTTTAAGATGCATTTAAACCTAGTACACTCTTTGTACTTTGCCTGATTTCTGCTGTGTTGAAATAGAATCACTATGTAGTACAGACATTTTTTTAATATGTATTTCAAAGAATTGTTACTATTTCTCATCAGTATAAACTTATGTATGCAATAATAGAGAATGAATAAAATATGAAACAAACCAGTATCAGAAAAGGAGCCTTTACCCGAGAGAAAGGGGGTTCTTGACAGACCATATATGCCAACAAGTAAGAGGACAAGTAAAATCAAACGTGTCCTCTTAAGTGAATCTGTCAAAAAAAAAAAATTCTTAAACTTAATCCATTTTCATTTATTTCTAACATAAAAGCTTCCTGGTTCCATAATCTATAACTTTTATTGTGTAAGAGGTAAGGATCAGCCATACACCATCAATTAAAATGCACAAATCTTATTAACGTCAGGGAATTGAAAGCATCCTTTCATTTACTTTAAGAAAATAAATTATCATGCCTTGTGTCCTCTGCGTTAAGGCTTGAGATTTCATAAAGCCCTCTGTGAAACCAGTTTTAAAGGCATCTTGTTGGTTTTCAGGAAGATTCTTCTGTTTCATTAACTGGTCGAGGCTTTCTGCTTCAGCTTTATCCCTCATGAGGAGACCCTGAGATAGAGATTAAACCAGCAATGAAGGAGACAAAAACAGAAAGAAACATCACATTACAATTTACTAAAACATTAAGAAAAAAAAAAATCATGATATAAACCACACATGACCTCCACCCTACAAATGATGGCTTACTAACCTTCATAAAAGCTGGAGTATAGCCCTCTGGTTCTGTGGGACTCTCATAGCTAGACTGCAGCCGCCTAGTCTTGGACCTCAGAGTCTTAAAACCTCTGCTCTGGATACACACTGGACAAGAGTGGGAACAAAAATGTGATACTTTATGTAAATATACTCAAGGGGCTCCTTATTAACACAAATATACTGGTCTTACACACAACAAATCATGTGTCTGTTCATAAAATCATGCATATGTGGTAAATGATTTGTATACACATACAGTGCCTTGCATTAATTCCCCCTTGGCATTCTTATTCCCTTACAACCTGGTATTTAAAAGGAATTTTGGGGGATTTGTATTTTTTAATTTACACAACACAGCACTTTGCAGATGCTAATTTATTTTTTTTTATTGTGAAACAAACAAGAAATAAGACAAAAAAAAGAAAACCTGAGTGTGAATAATTATTCACCCTCTCCCAGAATATTGTACAGCCACCTTTTGCACCGATTACAGCGTTGTCTCTTCGCGTACATCTCTACAAGCTTGGCACATCTAGACACTGCTATTTTTGCCCATTCTTCACGCCAAAACTGCTCCAGCTCCTTCAACTTGGATGGATGCCACTTGTGTACAGCAATCTTTAAATCATCCCAGAGATTCTCAACTGGATTAAGGTCTGGACTTTGACTGGGTCATTCCAGGACATTTACCTTTTGTCCTTCTGGAAGGTGAACCTCCATCCCAGTCAATGAGCATCCACACCGCTGCCCCTGCGATGTTTCACTGTGGGGATGGTGTTCTCAGCATGATGAGAGATTTCTGCCAGACATAGTGTTGTCCTTAATGGCCAAAAAGTTCTATTTTAGTCTCATCTGACCACAACACACATGTTTGGGGAGTCTCCAATACACTTTCTGGCAAATTTCAAACAGTCTGCCTTATTTTCTTGGCCACTCTTCCATGAAGCCCAGCTCTGTGCGGTGTGGGGTTTATAGTGGTCCTATGGACAGAAACTCACATCTATGCAGGGGAGTCGCCGAGCTCCTTCAGGGCTATCTTTAGCTTCTTGGTTGCTGTTCTGATTAATGCCCTCCATTCCCGGTCTGTGAGTTTTGGTGGACGACCCTCTCTTTTAATGTTTGATATGGTGCCTTTTTCTAATAATGGATTTAATGGTGCTTCTTGGGATGTTCAGATTTTTTTTTTTACCCCAACCCCAATCTGTACTTCTCACAAATTTGTCTCTGACACTGTGTGGACAGTTCCTCGGTCTTCATGTTGTCACTTGCTTGATGGTACACCCTTACAGTGGTGTTGCACTGGTGTTGACTCTGGGGGCTATCAGAACAAGCGTATATATACTGAGATTATTTTACACCTAAATTGTTCATAGGTGGATCTAAGTGGCTTTTGAAGGTAGTGGTTGGGGCATCAAAGCAAAGGAGGGTGAAAATATATGCACGCACCACTTTTAAGTTTAGAATTATTTCCCCTTTTACCTTTATTAATCTGTTGTTTGTTTTCTAGGTCCATCACTTTAAATCAAATTGAAAATCCATTTAAATTCCAGGTTGTAAGTTAACAAAATAGAGAGAATGCCAAGAGGGTGAATACTTTTGCAAGGCACTGTACCTGCATAGTAATATTAGCCTTTTATCCAGCACCCAGTGTTCCATGTACAAAGTTGCAAGAATAGGCTAAATGTGTGATTACATCTGCCTTAAGGTTAAGGTTTCAGGCTTAATCAAACACAGATGATGAAGCTAATAAGATATTTGATACTAATTTATTCATAAAATACCTTGCAAGTGCTGAAGATCTGCACAAACTGCCTGAAGAGGACTAGAGCTTTGTTGGTGGAATACAGGAGAACCAAAGAGCCCTGGTCTTCTGTGAGAGAAACCTGGTAACACAAACCATAAGCAGAGTTTACTGCTTTTTCATTTATTTAGAGATAGGATACATATATTTCATTTCTTTTAGTTATTTATTTCGCAACTCAAATGTCATAAAAAAAGTTTAAAAAACATAGTTTCAAGGTTGTTAGAGAGAGAAAGCAGGAGAGGAAAAATTTGGGTGCCCCTTCCTAGCAGTGACGCATTTATGTGGTAAAAGTCATCAAGATATGAGACACATTAGGGGGCCAAGTATAAACAGACTCAAAGACTCCTACCATGTTTGTTGTGAAAGAAGGAATCTGTAGAGATATGAGATGTCCTCCATTTTGAGGAGAGATGGCATATACTAGTTGCTGAGCTTTCCTCAGGAGCTGGCGTGGGCAGCAATCTGTTCAACAGCTCATTTGCTCCATTCAGTCTCAGCTCTGACAATCCCAGGTCCTTTAGGTTTAGTTTTGGCTGCAAGATAATAAGTGAGATTCAAAAACAACAATGCCAAACAACATGCAAATTGCTGCTACTACTAAGAGTAATTGGAAACATATACAAAAATAAATGTTGCATGGGCATTTATATTATATATGTGCCTATATTGGGCTTAATTGTATTGTTTTCTGTGTTTATTAATTGTGCTCAACACATTCAATCACTCAAATCACATGATAGCAAACCTTACAGTCAAAGTTCAAGTTTATTTATGTAGCTCATTATCATAATTATCATACACAGAAGGTCATTCAATGTGCTTTACAGAAATGGAAAATAAAATAAGAATAATGAGAGGGATAAAAGACATAAAAGAATAAAAAAAAGAAAATTAAAAGTGCAGTAACAGTGTAAATACTTAACGGTCCCATGAAAAGGACATGACATAAAGGACATGAAAATTTCGCTTTGTGAGATTTAATACGAGTTCCTCTAGCCTGATTATGGTCCTGCAGTGGCTAGAAATGGCGATACGTGTAAAGCGATACGTGTAAAGTCGTTCAGAGAGAGGCAGCTCAGATGGCCCATTCTGGAATTTAGCCCCTTATGTCAACATAAGGGGAAATGATCCCTCCCCTTTCTCGTTCTTTGCCCGCCCAGAGAATTTCGACCCTCCCCTAAAAAAATTAGCTCCACCTACAGTCATGGCTTGCAGACGAGGGAAACATGGCAGTTGCTCCGTGCTTAGATGTAAAAATGAGCACAAATGTATTTTTTGTTCCTTCACGTAATCCTCTGAACAACCAGTAGGTTATTTTTATTTTTTCTGGAAATACGCTGACATGACTTCCAAAAAATGTGTATGTCTGCGCCAAACATTTAGCCGATAACTGTTTACAACTTGGGGCAATACAGAGCTGGTCTTGCTGAACAGCTGAAAATTAAGTCTTAAGTGAACTGAACGATATGTAATTTTGTTGCTTTGCTGTATATGGTTACCAAGATTTTTACTCTTACAATGTGGCTGTAACATTAGCTCTTTAGAATTTTTGTCACCAGCTAATTTTAGATCTAATGCTGGATTTTCTATGTAACAGATCATTTTTCATGAGGCTACATCACGATGGAAACTTGCGCTGCACACACAAAACTACTACACATAATGCATTGCTAAATGCACGACTACAGATGGTGCATTACTAATTAATACATTAGTGCGTGGTTATGGCAGCAACATTTTTATTCCTTTGTGACGTTTATGGCACCAATCAAGTGAAAATACTGAGCTGAGTAAGAAAAAAAAAATACTACATACATCAATAATACAAAACAATTTTTCCCTACAATGACCACTACTTTCTACATATTTACTAGGTCTGATATCTTTTTATTTGTTTGGTTCTCATCATTTCAAGTACACATGTGCAAGGCTTAAACATAACCTGAGTATTTAAACCCGGGTTAGGAGACAGTTGTTGACCACTGTTGTAAATCGAGTAAACCATGATTACATTTATGTATCTGGAATGTCACGAGGAAACCCTGTCGGGTGAAAGTTGACATTTACTCCTGGAGTAGGGCTGCTATTTTGATAGTCGACTAGTCACCGATTATTTTTGCAATTAGTCGACTAATCAGATCATGCGTACATTGGACGTAAAATGTACAGCTTATCGCACCAACAAGCTGCGTCTCTTATATAACCATCATTAGCTTACAGCTTGAAGGGTTTAAAGTATGTACCAACTAAAAATAAAGACAAGATGACAACTTTTAATGAAATTTGCAGCTTGTAGCAACAAAATTATTTAACTGTAGCATAAATTGCAAACTGCTGTTTACAAGTTGTACGATTTAGAGCATGCCACAATCACCAGAAACTAGGGGTGTAACGGTTCACAGATGTCACAGTTTGGTACGTACCTCGGTTTTGGGGTCATGGTTCGGTACGGTTCGGTACAGCGAAGTTAAGTAACAAAAAATTCTAAAAGCATGAGGCTTGGTTTGTTTTTATTTATTTTAAACAATAGAAAATAGTAATAATTAATATTAGTCTTACCTAATAGAAAGCAAGTGAGAGGGCTAAATGTTTTAAAGGTCGCTGTTTAATGTTTCTATATGAAACTGTTACAGAGCCTCTTCCTTTAAGGAACCATGCATGCTGGGATACGTAGTTTTTCAGGGGGTGTGTGTGTAGTAGTGCGGGGAAGTTTTTCTGAGTTTCTTTCCATGGCTGCTCCGTTTGCGAGTGCTTTTCAACACTCGAATGCTCTTTTAGAAGAAAGGAAATTTCATTTTTGGACCTGCCGAGCAAATGACACCTGGATAGCAGCCGCTAACACCGAAGCGAGAAGGCAACAAAACTCACGCTTGTAAATTTAGTTCCGCATTACTTTAATCGCGTCTTCTCCATCGTACTGTGTATTCTCCGTACGACGTCATTAACCCTGTGGCGTCTGAGTGTAAACTGAGGGTTTCTGGTACATGTATTGAATAGTACAAAATCAAATGAGGTAACGTTAGGCACTTGAAACTAAGAAATTATCCACAACTATATTCAACTTTACAACACTATGACTGTATATAGTCCTAAATCTACACAAGACTCTTGCAGGACTGCCAACTCTCACGCAATGAGCGTGAGACACACGCATCTGACTGACACATGCAGCCAATTAGCTAACTAGCCAATTAGCTTACCGAGACAACTGTCCCGGCTTCAAAATTACATTATTAAATTAGTTGTCAACGATTTTGATAGTTGATGTAATCGTGACTAGTCGACCAATTGTGGCAGCCCTATCCTGGAGAATTTTTTACCCCCAATTTTTTTTCCACCCACTTCCGTTCCTTCCATTTTCACCCAATTCAGCCAATGCTGACATGGTCTATCATTTTTTACTATTAAGCAATCCCGAACAAATTTGGTTGTGGAGTCTATAACTGGCTATAAAAAGACTTTTGTTGTGTTGTTTACCTGAAGGTGACAGGTGAGATGCGTCCCATGAGCGCATACGCAGTGACGCTCTGCAGGTGAAACAGGACGCCATCCAGCAGCAACAGCAGCACAATGTCCTGTCTCAGCCCGGGGCTCTGGCCAGTCTCTATCACAGGCAAGTCCTGAACACACACAATAGAAAGATATTAGCATGACATCATACCTTACTCTTGTCATTAGACTGTATTGGAAAAACCAGCAAATCAACAAAGATTCTTCGCTCAGAACAAATACTTTATTTTCTTATGCAAAAAGAGACTGTTCATTCCAGGCATTCCCAGTCTGAAGGATTCTTATACTTTCAAAAGACCATCCACCTTATCTTCAGGGCCGAAACCATGGCACCTCCCTTGCATCAAGAGCCCCCCTATGACCATGTAACCCCCCTGAAGAAGCACAGTACGAGTCCATGGCAACTGCACTGAACATACACTTTCTGGTCTGGACAAAACACTTTCTCTAAAAACCTTTAGCTCGAAAAGATAGAAGTTGCACAAATAACAACCTTGATTCAATCGTCACAGTGCCCTAAACCTGGGTTTCTCAACCACTGGACCGCGGACCACTGGTCCGGCTTTGACAGACCATTACTCTGATCAGTTACAGAGAAGCTGTAATTTACATATTCACGGTTGTAGTGAATAGCGAGAGGTTTCCAGTGATGTATGGGAGTTGCCTGCCGGACCTCACTCAGAGCTAAAAAAAGCCCGAAACACCGCTCCCAGATCAGTAGACAGAAAGGTGCTCCACTGTGCTCAGTCTGAAAAATAAGGATTTTATGCTGAAACAAAGCAAAATGCACACAGAAGACCAAATTCAGGATATTTGAGGACATCTGAAAACATCTGATTGGATATTTGGACAGCAAATAAGAATTTCCAGGGGATATTCGAAGATACGCTCCGAGAGACGCGCTCGAGAGGCGGACCTTGGGACACTGTTTTCCTTCAAAAGTAAGTGATTGCGAATTATGACACTGCGCTAAAAGTGTCTTTATGCCGGCTGGGTTGTGATAAGACTTTGGAGTTGTTTTATTGTGTTTTGAGCTAGTTTTGTCAAGTATTTCTCAAGTATTTCTGGCTGTGTATACATGCATACTGGGCGGAGCCAACTCTGACAGGCTTTGAGCTTTATTAATGGGAGAGAAGAGGTATTGAAGCGGTTATTGATTTATAATTCTGTGGTTAAAATAAATAAATAAAAATAAAATAAATTTCTCTAACCAAAATGGCATCTCTGCTTTCACAAAACTGCTTGCACTAAAAATCGTATATAACATTCATTTTTTTATTCTTTTGAGCTCAAAATTTAAACACAAGACGTGGCTATGGGTTTTCAGTGTCAAAAAGAAAAACTCTGTGACAGGGACGATAAGGATTGCTGAATTCAAAGAGGTTTGACACGGTCATATAGGAAAACCAGTATTCCATATACATATTTTACATATTTCTACTTACTACTTACATATTTTACTTTTCTGGCATATGAAACTTCAGAGCCGTAGCTTTGAAATAAGTCCAACCACAAACATTAATTACTTTGTATGACGGAACTGTGAGCTTTTAAAGTTGATAATGCAGAAAGCAAGATGGCTGCCAAAATAGGGGGTGAAAGTTAATGTCATCTAATGTGGCCAAGTGGGCCTTGGC
>JBBPCY010000007.1:13278741-13294824 GCA_037974405.1 Brachyalestes nurse
CCAAGTCTGAATTTCGGAAAGAGACTTCAGATACTGTATTAGGGGACCATTAGGACCTATATAAAAGCATAAAAAAATCAGCATGTCATGGGACCTTTAAAAGAAGGCAGAGGAGAATAGTGCAGTTTCTACAGTTGGTGCAGATCTGATAGTAATGTGCAGTTTGTTCCAGCAGCCAGCTGCATAATGACTAAATGCCATTTCACCATAGTTTCAGATCTTCTTATCACTAACTGGCCAGCAGCCTGCTGATCTAAGAGACCTACTAGAAATATACACTTCAAGCATATCAGAGATGTACGTAGGACACAAATCATTGAGTGACTTGTACACAATTGAGTACTGTTTTGAAATCAATTCTGTACTGAACTGGGAGCCAGCGCAAGGACCTGAGAATAGGAGTAATGTGCTCTTTTGTCTTGGTTTTAGTTAGCAGTATTCTGAATGAGCTGTCTAATGGACTTTTTGGGAATCCCAGAGAGGAGAGCATCGCAATAGTCAACCTGCAGGAAATGAAAGCTTGGATCAGTTTCTCCAAATTTTGTTTGGACACAAAGTCTCTAACTTTAGCAATGTTTTTGAGATGCCAAAATGCTGACTTCGTGATAGCTTTGATTTGATCATCAAAACTACATGGGTGGATGTCTTAAGTGCTCTAGATTCCAGATGGGCACTAAGAATTGATCTCCCCTCTTTATTACCAAACAGAATAATCTCAGTTTTGTCTTTATTTAATTGGAGAAAGTTATGATGCATCCAGTTATGTACTTTCTCGAGGCACCAACATAATGAATCTACTGGGCCAAAGTCACTTGGTGAGAGAGCCAGAGAGAGTGTCATCTGCATAGTTATGATAGGACACATCATTCTCTTTAAGAATTTGGCCCAGAGGAAGCATGTACAGGTTGAACAGGACCGGTCCAAAAATTGACCCTTGAGGGACTCCTTTGCACATGTTGCATGGATACACAGACACGATTCTTGTTCCCTATAAGACAACAAGGAATTTTGTAGCTTGTTGTGATCACAACTTCACAATCTCATTATGAAAATAAACTAGAGCTAATACTAGGATGGACATAAAAAAATCCATACAATCCTTTTTTATACTATTTTAAACTATATACACACACTAGGGCTGCGCAATATGTACGGAATATTAGCACTGCAATTATACGGTTACATTTTGACCAACATACAGCCATGGAAATAAAAGAAGAGACCATATGGTTATTTTTTGTTATGGCTTTTGCAATTTGTGTGAGTGTGTCTGTGCAATGTGCAGTGTGTCACTATTGTTTTCTACACTGTTGACCACACTTGATTATAAATAAAAAAAAAAACTGTTTGGAGAAAATTTGAAAATAATACATATAAGTATTTTTAATACCTTGGTAATGTTAAATTACACAACAATCCTACATCATTTTACAATTGTAACAATTGAAATAGTAAAGGCTAAGAGCATAAGAGCATAGTGTGAGTTCTATTTCATTCCATCAGCAAACTGAATCAGTTGTGAATCTGCTGGAATACAACACATAGAACAGCTGCTATACAAACACTACCGCATTTTACACACACGCACTGCCACAAATTGTACAAACATCGAACAGAAAAAAGTGGTCTCTTATTTTTTTCTCCATTGCTGTCTCTCAAATGTCTCTTTATTCAGCACATTCGCGCCCCCTGCCCTTTTCATGCTACCATTACAACCAAGAGTCCTTTCAAACTGAACTTATCCAACTGTGTCTTTACGGACCTTGCTTTATGCACTGGGGCACAGTCATGCCGGAAAAGAAAACGTTCTTAATTAAACTGTGTCCACAAAGTTGAAAGCATTTCATTGTCTCAAATGTCTTGGTCTGCTGAAACATTACATTTGCCCTTCAAGGGAAGTAAGGGGCCTAGCCCAAACCCTGAAAAACAGGTGTGTGCCAATACTTTTGTCCATATAAGGTATATTAGCTTCAAAGACGCAGGAACCAAAACAGCCTGTTTAAGTCTATGTTTGGAGAATGCTAATGTAAAAATGAATTATGATAAATTCTGAAATATTTTGGGCACAAAAACCCATTTAACATCAGGAAAAAAGAAAAAAAATGTAGAATGCGGGTCCTTAAAAAAAAAAAACCCTTGGCAATCAGTGCTTTTAATGATTAAAGGCTGGTAAAAAACCCAGTAATATTCACCTGGAGCGTGACTGGTGGTCACCCAGTCACAAAACTGCGATTGGTTAAAGGCTCATTGTAACTTCAGTATTAGTATTGAAGAGATGGACATTGCGATAACAATTAACATATACTGTGCAGCCCTAATACACACACACAAACACACACAAACACACAAGTCTGGGTAGTCACAAGTCTGGGACCACTTGTCAAAATCCTTCCATTAATTTAATATTTTTCTTATCATGCCCCTTTTCCTTTTTTGACAGCGTGCACTCCAACGTCTCAAATCCACACGAGAGCCATCAGAATACACACTTTGGTAAGGGATGAGACAAAAAAATGCACCTTTTTGCACAAATGCCTTTGCCAGTGACACAAATGTGCTTACATTTAAACAACAAAATTGTTCAGAATCTTAAAATATTACTTTTTTCATTTTAGTTGTCATGTTGTTGATTTCACTTTCTTCAAAATTCTGAAATAACTAAAGCCTACAATTCTAAGGCCAGAGTACATTTCCTGTATTATATAGTGTCTTTTGTTTCGTAACAGAGCCTACCTGTCCTTCGGTCCGGTTAAGGTGTACGTCATACTCTGATGAAATGTCTCTCTGTAGACTCTGAACTGAAGCAGTAGCAGCAGAGCTGGCTGAGGTTTTCAAGGAATGCAGAGCATTGATAATATGGGTCAATGGCACAGTTACCTGAAGGGCATATTACAAAGACCATAAACGCATTAGAACATAAAAGCATTGGTGTCGAGTACACAAAATGAGCAAAAGAGCGTTAAAGTGCCCCCTTACAGTCACACGTAAACACATCACACCAGAGCACACAGGATGAAATTCTGCATCGCTGCATTTAAATCAATCACCAAGTGAAGCAGGGGGCACCCTGGGAGCAGTGTGTGGATACCTCAGTGGTGCCACTAGCAGCCCTGGGATCCAAACCCGCTGCCTTCTGATCACAGCGGCAACTCTAGTACTTAACAGAGGATTTATTACTTACCACATTAAGTAATGAACATACTGCTGTCACTCAGCAGAAACACATATTTCAGCTCTCAGTACTGCAATACATATTATTATTTACTGCTATAAGTGAGAAGACCTAACGTTAGAGAGTCGAGGTATAACACACCTCTACAGTTCAGCAGCTGTTTTTTCATACTTTCATAGATCAAACTGAGACTTGCTCAATTTATTTTATTCAAATGACAGCATGTTACTTAATCAGTACAGCACTATACACAACATGACAACGTGCCTTCACAAAGTGAAATATGTGCCTATTTTAAAAGGGTAAGTTATTTCTAAGGATATAACGCTTTTTATATAAGACGTTTCAGACACTTTTGGGTTACATAACTGTGTAACTTACTAAAGTGTCAGGACAATATCGGCTGTTAGCCAGGACAGCCTCGCCAGCCAAGAAGGCAAAGCTATAATATAAAATAACATGTGAAATGTGAAAGTACGTGAAGTTAACGTTGTGTTAAGCAAGAGCGTTGACTGAAGATGCGACAAATGTAATTTAAAAAAAACGTGAGCTACGTAAACAACCAGGACAAACCCCTCAACCCTGCTATCTATAGCTAGCTGACTCATCTGAAAGCTAACTGAAGGTGTATCATCATTCTACAGTCAGTTTACAAATAGGCAAAAATTACAGTTAAAACTCTAATTTTACCTGAGGCTGGAAAGACGTGGTTAAAAAGAACATTATTCAGCACTGTTGGCCAACTCCTTATAGAAACTGAACATCCACTGTCAGTCTACTGTCCTTTCGTTTCCCCTTTAAACCGAGCTAACCTGCTACAGCTAACGCCTTCGATAGTCTGCTTCTGCAGCGTCCTCTCAAAACACTCAATCAGAACACTGCCATCTACTGAGACCAGCCTGAGAAACCGGTGTGTCAAACCTGTCTGTGTGGCCCACAATACAAATAAGACCTAAACAGACTGGAAGCAAGTTTGGATCCTCAAAAAAGATTTTCGTCTTTTTTTAGAAAAAAATATGAAGGACAGCTGGTGGCATGGTTGTTAGGGAGTTGCCCCTGCAATCATAAGGTTGTGGGTTCAAATCCCAGGACTGCTATTGGCACCACTAAGGTACATTGAGCAAGGTACCATCCCCATATACAACTCCCTGGCCAACCTAAAACCCACACATACAAAAACACTGCCATTTGTTGAGAACAGCCTGAGGAACATGTCTTATTTTCTATTGTGGGACTGGTGCCCACAGTAGAAAATTAGAAAACAGCGTCTGCATAGGCTTGAAGGAAGTCTGAATGCTCAGAAAAGACTTTTGTCTTTCCAGTAAAATTGTGGAAGTCTTTTCTAAAATTATCCAGAACTGGAGGACAGCTAGTGGCATGCTGAGTTAGGGAGTTGCTTCTGAGGTCAGAAGGTTGCTGGTTGGCACCGAGGTACCCTTGAACAAGGTACAGTCCCCACAAACTGCTTCTCGGGCGCTGTGTCACTTGCTGCCCATTGCTTCACTTGGTGAATGGGTTAAACGCAGAGAAAGAATTTCACATTGTGGTGTTCATGCGTGACTATAAGGGGCCACTTTATGCAGCGATCTATGGACCAGGTAAATTTAGGCCTGCTATTCTGCCAGATTCTTTTTGTCACAGCTTGAATGAAACAATATGAGAATGTACCTAGCACAGGACTGATCTTTCTAATTGTCTTAGAATAAAAGTATCTTGCAACTTCAGCATTACTCGAATGCCTTTTTAGGTGTACACGAATGTCAATTACTTTTTTAATGTCCTGTATATCTCAAAGGACATCTTTAGACATGAACAAGACATGAATGCCCTTGTTCTGTGTATTAAGTTGGTGTAATACATTTTTGTAACTCTTGTTCTGTCATTGTTACATTTCCAGTCTCTTTGTGTATATCACACCGCTCAGTATTTTAAAAACAACTGTTTAAAAACAGTTGAAAGGCCAAGGGGACTGCAGTTCTCTGACCAAGAAAAACCCCAAAACAAAACAACCAAAAAAAGATCTCACATAGTTAAATAACTGGAGTGTTGTAAAGACCAATATATCCTTTCTTTAGGTAGTTATGAGCATGTTAGACTGAACAAGGCTCTGCAATATTTTTGATTACATTTTACTATTACCTTCACAATACCAAATTTGGGGGAAAAAAAAAACACTAGAAGCTGTAACAAAATGTTTCAAGTTAATTTGCATGTTTCAAGAAGCCTTTTCAGACTTTTAAAACAGCCAACCTACATTTTGTCATACAATATAAAATACAAAATCATGCCAACCTTTTTAAAACTCTAAAATCTACTTTGCCATTCATAACTTTTTGAATTGCCAGAAGACTACAAAGGCTAATAATTTAGTGGAAAATAGTGGATTCATACAAAAGGAAGGAAAACGTGTGTATATAACATGACTTGATTGCGATGTACATACATGCTGTATAATTAACATTTTAAATAAAGACTTTATACACTGATGGCTGATGCTGACTTATACTTATTTAAAGGACAGAAAAAGCCAGCAAAAACAAAAAGACAACTAATATAAAGTACACCAATGCACACATTTCCGTGACTGGGTATCAATATTCCCTGTAACTGCTAAACTTCTCCAGCTGTAAAATGGTAGGACCAACCACAATGTCTTAAGTGAAATCTGCCTGAAACAGTTCTTCAAAGAATAATTAAAAGCAAGGACACTGGAAGATGTCAGGAAGATTGGCATTTTTATTCTACTCCTGCGTTCCGATGCGGGCACTTCAACTTTCACATTTTAAGTAGTTTTTAATATACAGTCTTCATGCCCTTCACCTAGGTCAGCTGCCAGGTGATTCCATAGAGAAGTCCTTTTAAAAATAAAAATGGAGGTCTCACATTGCACCATTACTAATGCATTACTGAATACAGAATGCACAAGTTGAAAAAAGTAGCAGAAGTGCACAGGTATAAATAATATTAATAAACAATAGTAGCTGTTTTGTTCTGGGTGAACACAACCATTTTGTCTCCAGGTTTTAATGTGCAAGATCCAGTGGTTTTTCATTAGGCTAGTCAGTATCGCTTGAAAAATCGGGCCACAGATACAACAATTATACCATTGAGCATGTTGAGTAAAACTGCAAACCTTACTTTTGAGTAGGTTACCACCAAGAGCAAATAAATCACTGGTTGAATTATACGACAGAGTTTTCAGAAGGTTTCATTTAAGTATTGCATGTTACTACTTTTGTAATATCCAAGAAACAAAAAACCATTTCATATGAAGATTAAAAAATATTTAGTATAATAGTTTTAAACCAATTCTATCATTTACAAAAGTTGATTTAAGTTTCAAGTTTAAATCCAAAAACAAAAATAGATGGGGGGGGAAAAAAGGACAACAGCACCCCGAAATGCTCCCACACACTTTAACCATCGCTAGACGCACAAGATTGCAAATAATCATGCATGTGTCAGAGGTGTGTTGATATTCATTGGCAACCTCACAACAGTCATTGTGAGTTAAGAAGTGCTTCTCAGTCTTATATGCATAGAAATGGTCAGCACTACAACAAAGCCATTGTACACTTGAACACAGCAATCAACCCTGGAAAGCATGAATCTCCTCTTCACTGAATCCCTGCTGCTTGACTAGCCTGTGAGAGGATAAGACACAGAGGTATGTGATGGCAGTAAAATGCATAGAGGCTTAAAAGAATTAAGAAATAAACAGAGCATGTTTTTGAAACACCTCACAAGAGAATTACGTAACGCATATTTTTAATATTGTGGTGGCTTTTGGTAGGTGTTTGTAAGGAAATCAGCATCTCATCTGAGATTAAGGCACAACAATACTTGGATACAGTAATATATAATTCAGTGGTAAACCCTCATACAGACAACATAAGAAATGACAGTGTGAATGAATGAATGAAAGAAAAAAAAGAAAATGGACTGAAATACTTACTGCACTGCTAACTTGGTAAATCCAGTGGGCCCACACACACATACAAAGCACTTAGAGTCTCCTGGTCTTTCCAAGAAATCCTGTAACATAGTGCCATCAATCTGTCCTCTTCTGCCTGTCCATGAGCCTGGAGGCTCGGAGAGGACATATTCAACCTGAAACCTGACACAAACATAAGGCCATGTTCACTAATTTGGGACTAAAAGAAGCATACGACAGCTCTTCCTGTAAACCAACAAACACTGTGACTTTTGTAGTCAGCATAAGAAACACATACTGCTTACTGTTGTTTACTAACTTATCAAACAAGGTGCTGGTGAACAAACTATACCTCTCCTCCTGCGTGGAGAGCTGCTCCAGCTCAGAGTGCCACAGTATGTCCCTCTCTTGACGGTTGAAGAACATGAGCTTGGTTTTTCTAAGAGGACAACAAAAACATTAACAGGCTTAAGAGTCTGAATATGAAAGCAAACACGAGAAAATCTAAAAGAAGACAAAAACAGAAAATGTGGGCAGAAAAACTCAACTGGAGCAGAGAGCTTAGTGAAAATAGATACAAAAGTGTAAGACCAAAGGACCAGAAACTATGATACAGTTGCAAAAAAGTATGTGAACCCTTTGGAATTATATGGATTTCTGCAAAAATTGGTCATAAAATGTAAAAAACCTCAACCAAACGTTTTCGGTAGTTGCAGATGAGACCTGCACAACGCACATGAGTAATTATTGACCATTCCTCTTTACAGAACTGTTTCAGCTCAGCAATATTCTTGGGATGTCTGGCAGGAATTGCTTTCTTGAGGTCATGCCACAGCATCTCAATCGGCTTGAGGTCAGGCCACTCCAGAAGGCTTATATTCTTGTGTTAAAGCCATTCAGTTGTTGATTTACTACTATGCTTTGGGTTGTTGCCCTGTTGCATCACCCATCTTTTATTGAGCTTCAGTTGATGGACAGATGGCCTTAAACATAATTTCTTGATAAACCTGGGAATTCAATCTTTAGCAATAGCAATCTTTCCAGGCCCTGACGCAGCAGAGCAGCCCCAAACCATGATACCCCCTCCACCATACTTCACAGTTGGGATAAGGTTTTGATGTTGGTGTGCTGTGCCTCTTTTTCTCCACACATAGTGTTGTGTGGTTCTTCCAAACAACTCAACTTTGGTTTCATCTGTCCACAGAATATTTTGCCAGTAGTGCTGTGGAACATCCAGGTGCTATTTTGTAAATTTCAAACGTGCAGAAATGTTTTTTTTTTTTGGACACCAGCGGCTTCCTCCGTGGTGTCCTCTCATGAACTTTATTCTTGTTCAGTGTTTTACGTATTGTAGTTTCACTAACAGGGATGTTAGCATGTGCCAGATATTTCTGTACATCTTTAGCTGACACTCAGCAACAGCGCTGAACTTTTTCCATTTATAGACAATTTGTCTTACCGTAGACTGATGAACATCAAGGCTTTCGGAGATACTTTTATGACCCTCTCCAGCTTTACGCAAGTCAACAATTCTTAATCGTAGGTCTTCTGAGAGCTCTTTTGTGCGAGGCATCGTTCACATCAGGCAATGCTTCTTGAGAAAAGCCAACTCAAAAATTGGTGGGTGTTTTTTATAGGGCAGGGCAGCTTTAGCCAACACCTCCAACCTCATCTCATTGATTGGACTCCAGGTTGGCTGACTCCTGTCTCCAATTAGCTCTTGGAGAAGTCATTAGCCTAGGGCTATATATAGTGGGTGTGTGTGTGTACGTGTGTGTACATTGCATGTAACCAACACCTGAAGTTAATTCAGTACAGTTCAAAAACATTGACAGTGTTTATTGTCAAGGCTTGAATTTTTGACTCAGTTTCAACCAATTTTACAAAAAATAAACCTCAACACATCTTAACAACAGCTGAACAATTTGAGGCTCACTTTCTCTCACTCAGTTGTCTGTATCTCTCCCCCAGTCGTCTGTCTCTCTCCCTTTGTTTGCTCATGTGTTGCTATCTTTCTTTTTATCTTTTTTCTTTTTACCATCTTCTACCATCACCTGTTCTTGCCTCTATCTCACCTGTTTGCCCTGTAGAGTTGCAATGTTTACCGCTTTGAACGAACGTACTTGATTGGCTGAAAGGTATCACGTGGGATGGCTTAACTTGCATGCAGTTGGTCTGCGGGTTTCCTGGCCGCTAAAGCGCTACCGTAAAGACTGTTAAAGCGGCGCCGGTTAAAATAGACGTGTCCCATCAGGTTTTAATTATAACGTTCTGTTTTGGCTATAGGTCCGGACCCGGACCGCGGTCTGCCTGTTAGTGACCGCTGGCCTAGGGGTTCACATAGTTTTTCCAGCTGCACTGTGAATGTTTACATGGTTTGTTCAATAAAAAACATGGAAGACATAATTATTTGTGTGGTATTAGTTTAGGTAGACTGTGTTTGTCTATTGTTGTGATTCAGAGGAAGATCAGATCACATTTTATGACCAATTTTTGCAGAAATCCATATAATTCCAAAGGGGTTACATACTTTTTTTTGCAACTGTATATTCCACTGTAGGGTCAAAGAGCTCTAAGCACAGAGACAAACCCTTCCAATGGCAATTTCAGACATAAACCAAGTTCAATTTATTGAGGATGACAATGTAGCAATTCTCTGACTTGCTCTACATTTATATGACTTTTCTGCAACCATAACCTTTTAAAATCTAAAACAATCAAAGTGCACTTCACTTATTTACAAGGTCACCAAATAAATGACTGTAATGCACTATTTTATGTTCAGAACATAATAATGGTAAAATACTTTTCAGAAAAAGAAATGGTAATCGGTCTCACAAATCAAAACCAGCATGGCATAATATGGTCCCAGAAACCATTTTGCTCACAGTGACCTATGAGCACTTAACATTTGTTCATGTTTTTCCTAATGTAGGCTGTGTTACATTGCTAATGGAAAGCAAATGCACCTAAAAAATGCGACTGTGTGCAATTTCTAACCTGATAGAGGACAAGTCTTGCAGGGCTAGACGCAGGAGGCGAGCCATTGGTGTGAACCCAGTGCCAGCAGCTAAAAGGTACAAATGTGTGACATTACGCAGGCTACGCAGTGTAAAGGGACCCTCCGGACTGCTGATGGACAGAGAGGCTCCTAAAAGAGAATATTGAAGTTGAAAGGAAAATGAAAGATGCAGCATAGGAACATAGACAGTTAATCACCTGAACCAGAGCTTGTCTCTCTGAGGCAATCCTCAGGCATTCATTAACTAAATCACCAGAATGCAAGAACCAGGTCCTTATAACCTGGGATTTTGACTTCAGCAGTCATACTTAACTACTCTCTGCTTAATTACTGGGCATGTGTGAAAGGGTTTCTTTAACACAGGTGGTTTAACTCTCTTACTCATACACATATGTGCACACAAGCTTGGCTCACCGATGTCAAGGCTGTTCAGATGTGGGGTGAACACTCCATCAGTATAGACCTTAATCATGAGATAGACATCAGAGCTCATGGTGTTGCTGGAGCTTGTTTGTGGCATAAGCACCTCATCAACTGGTGTGTAGGGTTTTACAATCTCGCTACCTGTTCACAAAAAAACCACACGTTCCAGGATTCATGCTTGGTTATGATAACACCCTGGTTAACAGTTTTAAATGATAATTTTTTGTTAATTAGACAAGAGCTAATCTGTCCCAGTTCAAATGCTTGGCCGAAGTAACGCATTACCCTGAAAATGGGCTTTGAGGTAGACATGTCTTCCTGTGGGGACGTGCATGTGTGTTCCAGGAGGTAGTCGGAAACAAAAGAGCCAAGTGTCGTGAGTAACTTCCTGTTTTGAAACCAACACGCAGTCTCTGTAGAACAGCCCTGCATTCAGATTACACACAAATTTCAGCAGTGCTATTACTCACGTTCTTTCTTATTTATAGTTAGTAGTTGTAAATTAACCAGCGTTAACTGAAATAAACGGGTACAGTACAATTTAACTTACCTCTGTCTTTACTCCGAATAAAGGAATCATGGTATTCTAGGGGTTGGCCCACTTGTGTCCACTTGGCATTGACCGCTTTGCTCAGGCACACCTGAACCTTTCCAACTGAAGTCACTGTCTGAGCTAAGACCACAATGGGAAAGAGAGAAATATCAGAACACTTTGCTTCCAAACACCGATCTGAACATTTTCTAGACATTTACTGTCAACAGTCTTTTCAAAACTGTCTCTCTTGTTTAAGCGTACAATGCAGGAAAATGTGTTTATTATCCACATTGCTACAAATTTAAGGCTTTATTTAGCTGGGTGTGCTAATAAGATCAAGTCTGAAGCCTTTCTCCATTTTCTTGTCCTTGACAGAGATTTGCGGTCTGTCAGCTTGGAGTCCATAAGAACAGAGACTGAAATGCAACTGAAAGCCCAGTAAAGGGAGGACACAAGGCTTTTTCTTTCTGCCAAAATTACAAATTAATATGCAATCTCCACTTTTATCTCTGTAGTGTCTTTTCTCCCTGATCGAACATCTCATTAATAAGTGATACAAGGAAAAAATCACTTACTGGTAACTTTTTCTTCTACTTCGTGAGAAAGATCTAGAAAGAGATAGATTTATTGTATCAAGCAAAGGCAGATGTATGTTCACCGTATTTTAAATGAAGTATGAATGATACATAACTTACTCCAGTGAAGTAGATATGACCAATTTCCCAATACAGTCTCTATCCGTAGAATATTCCCTTGAAGGTCCACTACTGAACAGCCAGAGCTAGGGATCTGACAAAGGGAGAACCAAAGAAAAGGAAAAAGGGGTTGAAATATGAGAAGTGGAGCTTCTCTACTATTGGCAGCTTAGAGACATGGTTTTTAGGGATTACCATTAAGCAAACTGTCCTAGTAAAAACAAACCTTCCGCTTGGTATAAACAACAATAGTAACAGTTTCATCCGTTTGGAACCAGTCATATCTATGGGGAAAGAACAGGAAACAATAATTACTGCATCTGCTGCTTGCAAAATCTAACATCTGACACGTGACAGAATTTTTAGTTAGAAAGAGCTGAAGAGTACCGAGGTCGAGGGTCTTTAGATGGAAGCGGGGCCGTTGCTGGCTCTGACAACACAGGAGGAGGAGGAAGAAGAGCCAGACCTATGAAACAGTATTAGCTGTAATCCTGGGAAACACTTATTTAACTTGCACAATTGATAACAAATAAATACATGTGCTCTCTAAATTAAGTTTTATCGTCTTACCATTCACATGGGAGTTCTGCTTTTTTGTTGACGGAGCTGTAAGAGCATGGATACACCCAATCATACACTGATAAACTGTAATCCAGTGTAGTCACTGTAAATAATCCTTTTGTTTTGTGAAATATGAATGAGCAGCTCTTTATATATATCTTTAACTAAAGAGGGTAAATATAACACACATACATACACAGACATATACCTTTAATGACTGTGCTGGCCTTCACCACCATCCTCCCCACCAGGCACTCTTTCAGCATGGATTCATAATTCACCCATCGGTGGACCTGCAATTGTATATTATTCACATGTATTAACAGACAAATTGTTGATGCATCATGAACTGCCTCTGTGTCATGTACTGATAAACCTTTGCACAATATTGCTAATTGTTTAATAAGTGCATATTTGTCCTTCCACATTTACACTTATGGCATAAACTTCAATGTTGGACGGCTTAAAGGCTAGTTTATTGTTTACCTGGTCAAACAGGTCAGTACCATCTATCCCAGCTGCCTTCATCAGTTCCTCCTCTCCACCAGGGTGGAAATCCATATAGGCACTCACATTATACACCATGCCTGCATCACAAAAACACACACACAGACACTATAATTTAAGTAAGTTAACAGAAGGACTTCCTCTGATTTCTTATACAGGACATTTTTGTGACATTCATAATCCAGTTCATTCCATAACAGCATTATTGTAATTTATGTAATTTATGGTTGCAACTGTAACAAAAAACATCTGTCTGTTATGAAGTGCGATAGTTATTAAGAAGCGCTAAAATAGCTAGACAGATTTTATTCTGATAAGATTTTAACCACATGCGTTTACAGTTAGCAGTCAAATGCCTCTTCGGTCAGACAGATTTTTGTTCCAAGTAATATGCTAATCACAAAAACCAAGTGCTTGTGCTGCTCTTAATTTTTCTGTTCTATCAAAAACAGCACAATTCAGCAGGGCACTGTCACAGTACTGAGAAGGGACTTGCATGGCAAACATGTCTTGAACAGACGCTTCTATAATATGTGTCCTGAATTTGGCCTCACACTACCTTCTTATGTGGTTTCAGAAAACAGATTTGTATTTATTTAAAATACAATCCGGGTGCATTAACACTAGCTTTTTCATGTGGCTTGGCCTCACTCACGTAATCCTGATAGTCAAGACACAAAGCAAACAGGGTCTCTGTCTATTTGTTTAATGTAGGTTTATTTCAGTAGCGACAATTATTTAATTACTGTTTACACCAAAAGACTATAGCTGTATCCTGATAAAATTGCTACTGCTCTGGTAAAATTTAATCTAGAGGTTTTACTATACAAATGACTGCTTTTAGGTTCAGTTTTCTTCCAAGCCTATAGTTCTGGTGCTTGTAAACAGGATTTAGGGTAGCATTTGTAAACAGGCAAAATTACTGCTAATGTGTTCTATAACAATACACAATGATTTTAGACATCTAAAAGAATGTCATTACCTCTTATGCATGTCCAGCAGTCATTTCTAGTGTTGTGCTTCTTTAGTTCCTCCTCTGTGACCTCAATCAAGCGCCCTTTCAGTCCAGTCAGATCACGTCCACTTTTTGTAAGTCGTATCCAGTCCATAAGACTATGGCCTGGCTTCAGGGCCACCTACAGAAAAAAATATATACAAAAATCCTGAGTTCTGACAGTTTTTTCATGGATCTGCAATCAGCCTAAATTTAGGCAATCTGAAAAATCAGTGTGAAACGCTACGTAATTTACACTTTCAAAATCTTTAGAGTACTCACTATAGAAATGTATGGTGTTTTATTATGGGCCTGCCCATTGAAACGAATAGGAGCCAAAGGCTTAGTGCTCATCCCTTTATCCCACATTCACTTCTATACATTTTTGACCCAGTTCTAATGAACGCAGTTTCAAGAGACAAAACTTTCAGTCTTCAAACAGTGACCAAACATAGTGAAACTTCACATAAAACCTCAAGCCACGTCCGCCCACATATCCATCCCATCATCCAAGCACAAGCCTTTTCCTTTGTTTGCATGCATCCTCAGTACTCTTCCATGATTTTTTTTTGGCCACATTTAAACGAATGGAGTTCTGCTTATTAATACTTTACAATGCATCCACAAAGCTTCATGTGGCACCTCAGGGCAACTCACCCATCACATATACGATATCAGGTATGACCTACACTTGCTTGGCTTTCATCTATCCCTGATCCCCCCCCTTGCCACTAATCGTTGGTTGCTAGGGAGTTTCTAGGTGCTTGCCATGGTATACAAGGTGGTTGCTAGGGGGATGAAAGGTGGTTGCTCAGGTGTACGAGGCAGTTACTATGGAGCTTCAAGGTGGTTTCTAGGCAGCAGGCTCATCTCAAAATATCATCAGGAATTTTCACTTCAGTTACAGTTTATTGTAGTATTTTTTTTTGTGGCATTCCAGGATGCCAGGATAGAATCAACAAAAACAACTTCAGGGAAAAGTGAACTACAATGCATCTTATGGAGAACTGTTTCTTAACATGACTGAATAGCAAACCTTAACATAGACTAAAGAAATTAAAGCAGGCAAACCTTATTCCTGGACTGGCCTGATGGAGTGACTCTCTGCTGGGAGCTGATGGCTGGGAAGGACTGGGGCGGCACATTCAGCATCTCTGATCTTCTAAAACAGCTCCAACTCAAGAGAAAACCTGCAATAAAACTCTGTCACTGTCTTGTTTCTCAATTACAGCTTTAAGCCGGAAGGGACATGTCGACCACATGCCTCTTCCTCAAAACTGACAGATGCAGCGCTTCATTTATTCATCTTTTCTGTTTTTCACCCAGAACAGCTCAGACTGGCGAGGAACAGACAACCCGACACCAACAGCACATGTAGCCGTAAAGTACACTGTTTTCCAACATTTCCTCCCGAGCGCTCTCCTTTTAAACTGGAGAACTCCGCTCTGTCTGAACTCTAACACGGACTGCGCCACTGCTCTGAGGAAATAACAGTCGCGCAGATATGACGACATGAGACAACGCCCTCTAGTGCCTCAATACAAAACAAACATCTCAGACTCTTCACTTCATCATCCATCAGTCCATCCATCATCCAAACAAGACGACGACGAACAACAAAATAACACTAACAGTAACCACAATAATAGAAATGAACAATAATAATGTTTATTAATAATAATAATAATAATAATAATAATAATAATAATAATAATAATAATAAGAGGAAGAAGAAAAAAAAAATAATTTATTTTCAGTAGATTTTAGTCCTGCTATTCTGCCAGACTGCTTGGTGAAGCCGTGTTTAGAAATGTTTTTAGAACTGTTATCATCATGATATCCCAAAGCAAAACTCTTCTGCCCTGCCTTTAATCATGCCATGGTAACTTTGCAAGTCAGTATGAATTCTCTGCCCTAGCCAACTATAAGTCCTAGCTATGACAGCTCAACTATTAAGCTGTAGACCAGCCTAAACCACCAAGGAGCTTCACTATAGGCAATGTTAAATATTGGGTACAATGGCACCAAGCATGCTGCCACTTGATTTATGAGTTTTTGGAGTGGATTATTATGCGTCACTATCTTGTGGTCTACTGGATGAATTTGGCCTGGAGAGTGCATAGTGGCAACAGTAAAGTTTGGCAATATGGAACTCCATATTAATAGTAGGGATGTGACTTTTTGGCAAAAACACTATTCGAAAATCGATGAGAACTATTCGAATATTATTCGAAAATCGA
>JBBPCY010000007.1:13308948-13335348 GCA_037974405.1 Brachyalestes nurse
TGTGTGTGTGTGTGTGTGTGTGTGTGTGTGTGTGTGTGTGTGTGTGTGAGTGTGTGTGTGTGTGTGTGTGTGTGTGCGTGCATGTGTGTCAGTGGAGGAGAGGGAAATAAAGCAAGGCAGTATTCAGAGAGTAAAAGTTATTCTAGGTAATGTATTAAGCTATTACTATCTTATATAATTGGTGCCTGTATTTTGTCGCTGTCGTAAGAAAATCTTAGACCTCTGAAACGAATGGAACTTTAATCATTTCTTCTGGTTTATTTACTATAAGATGTAAAGGGCAGCCATCATTTTCAAACAGTTAATAACTAAGTAAATGTCTAAATAATAGACCAAAATGTTGTGAAATTTCCCAATTACAGTTATGTTTTTTAAATGGCTCATGTCTCACAATTTTCTCTGGTTTATGTGCTTTTTATTATTTATTGTTACATGCCTTTACGTAACAACAAAAAATAAATAAAAAAAAAAACAGTCCAGGCTGAAACACTACTTATAACTTAATTGGTGTGAATGTGGCTAAACTGTGGAAAACTGTGTTGTTGGATATATGTAAATGCCTGGTTTTGTGACATGAACAAAATAATACATTCATGTCAATATGAACTTATTGACCGGGGAGTGAATGTTATGTGTCGAAGCTTATATTTGTACAATGACCGTTTTTTTTATCAAAGCAAAACATGAAGATAGTTGAGATTTTCCATGATATGGACCCTTTAAGGTTAGAAGAACCTCCTGACATCTGTTCATCACAACAGAGCTCTAGAACTGCCTGTACAGGAATGAGCTGTCTGTTCTCACACTTCGTACGCTGATGACAGTCCAGTCTATACAGTCCTCACTAATGATTCTTTGTTTCTTCACTAATACAAAACATTAGACTGTTTACAAATACGGAATATAACAATCATGTTAGCATGTCTTCTCAATTAATATTGACAACTGAGAAATCCCATTCTGCTGTTATGTGTGGTGATCCCAGATGAAAATCCAGATAATGTACTATTACTGTCTTGGTCTCTGCCTGATCTGCTAGCAGTTAGGAGGGCTGTATAGGGGCCTCACCTTCTGTGAGCTAAGTTTGATTCCACTGTGTGTACGTGTGTGGACTGCCAAGGGTTAATGCACATGTTCTGAAACAGCAGATTGACACTGGCCCCTTGGGAAGATAAAAAAAATGGCTCCACAGCCTCAGAAAATACTAACATCGTGTGTTTTTATTTACAGAAACTTTCTTTGAACTTAAACAGCACATGCTGTGAACATCCTACCAAAGCACCCTGAGGCACTTTAGTTTTAATTAACAAAGCTAAACACAGAGGGAATTATAAAGCAATAGTTGTATCACCACCAGCAGGATTTAATTTGCTATGATAGATCCATTAGTGGCATGTTCAAATGAAAACGCATGTTAAAGGGGTGTGTTTTTTTATTGACATTAAATAGTATATAACATCATTAGTATGACCCTTCTTAAATATTCAACTCTCGTGCTAATTAGGCGAGGTGGATAAACCTCATTGTTTAGAGTGGAGCGTGCATGCCTGCTGACAGGCCCAATCAAGAACATAGGGGCTAATAATCAGACAAGCTAATGCTATTATCCCTCCCACACTCTCCCTCATTAACCTACCTTTAGGAATGAGAGATGCCAAACAATACAGGGGCAAAAACATCGGGAAAAAAAAAGAAACTACTCCATTTGGCTTGTGCTAATGAAGCACAAGCATACAGCCATTAACTGTAATTGTTTGACCCATTGGTTGTTTTAAAATTAGCATTTCAAAACAGAGGAAAAGAAAAGAAATGGATTCATCTGGAAAACTTGTGCAGAGCTTTAAGCGCCGCATGGGGTTGGGTACATGTTGGGTACATGTGCTTCATGGGACTGGGCAAGAATAAATTAAATGTGTTTTACATCCTTTTTAAAAGTTACATCTTATTTGCATGAATAAGCAGAAATGGTGAAAATAAATGAGTCGAAGTAACTAACAAAAATGTACATTTGTCAGAATGCTTTTTGGACTAATGTGTATTCTCATGTCTGTATATGCACATGCCTAGAGTAGAGAATATTTTTACATGGCAGAAGCAGAGGTGAGAATCCTGTAAAGCACAATCCTTTAGTAAGCCAAATATGGACAGTTTAGCTCCAAGTGCCCTCGATTGTAATTGGTATCCTGTTTTCCTGCTTTATACAGTGTTTGAGATAACATTAGGAGGACCAAATTAAAATAATACATGTATGTAATATATTTTTGGTAATTAATGTAATGTTCCAATTCAATTAACATGAACTATAAATTGTATACATAAATGTACATTCTACAGTTTTCATTAGAATATAACAACAGATACTGTTTCAGCTTCAGCTCTTCATGAAGGCTGAACAAGAACATATGCAACACAGTTTTCGTTTTTCTACAGAAGAGTACACTTCAATTAATTATGTGATTAATCATTCGGTGTGTCTACTTTCTCCAAATTACTCCCACTGGATCCTTTTTTGTTAGGAAAAAAGTGGAGCAAAGTTAAAACCGCAGAACAGTCGTCTGCCCAGACGTTTGGGTTGAAATGTAAATCATTTGCATTTAAGTGCAATAAATGCACACAGCTGGAAGTGGTTGCATGTACTGATCCAATGAACACATTGTTTCAGATTTTACTTCACTCCTGGCATGGGTCTTCCCTTGACTCATGTTAAAAGCTTTTCTCACTTCTGTTACTAAATTCATTTACAGCTGTATACCTGAAAATTTATTAGTTGAAAAATGGATCATTTTATATATCTTTCTTTTTTTAATACAGTGGAAAGTATGCTGTTTACTGGACTAGGTCGAGCCAGCTCTAAGGCTGAGATTTATGCCTAGTGGGCATGGAGCCAAGCTGAGTGTTAATGTGAGCGGTGTGGAGAGGGAATACAGCTGGCAGGCACTCTTTATCGTGATGGAAACAAACTCTTCCACTGGCTGTTCAGTAGAACAGTAGCACTGTATTTTACCTTCAGCTGATAACAGGATCTAATCAGAGTCACATTTATCCATCATATACCTTAGCATGTATTAAGAATCTGTTTGCTAGTGTTTAGTCACAACAGTATATATATATATATATATATATATATATATATGCCAGTGTGTGAGAGAGAGAGAAAAGAGTGTGTGTGTGTGTGTGTGTGTGTGTGTGTTCTTAATGAATAATTAATAAATCCTCTTGAGCATGTCCTATTGTACCTAATTTGAGCACAATTACAGTAATAGAAGCATGGAAGCAATTTCTCTAATGTACTGTTTAACTACAATATTTTACTTATTTTAATGGCTAAATGCTGTTAGTTACTATATTTGTACCGTTTTTCTCCACACCTCAGTGTTGAAGACACATAACTCTACTGTGTAACTCTGTTTGCTCTAATGTGCAACCACAGCTGTATGCAGTAAAACATGAAAAGAGACAAACATAACTGCTTCTGGTAGCATTGTAGTGATAATTTTAAAATTTCCGGTAGCTGTTCACGTATTGTTACAGTATTTTACTGTACACCTGGTTCAACAGCATTGAACCGTTTATTATTCATTACATGAACATCACAATACATGAACTTAGGCCAGACGTTTAGCCTGAAAAACGGGCAGTAACCAAGTATCTGTTTTAATGTGACACTACTGGGTGATCTATTTATCTGGAACACAAATGATCATGGTGGGAAAAACATGTCAAATTAAATAAATGTATCTTTGGATAGAACACAAGTAATATAAAGAAACTTCGTAAAATGAGAGAGACTGTTCAAGACTGCACTAGTCACTTTCATAATATACTTTGCAAATAACAAATTCTACTTTTTTACATTTCTTTGACAAGACTCTTAACCTATATCTTCCAATATGCCTATATATATATATATTTTTTTTTTCCTCAATTTGCACAAAATTCCATATACTTTTTATACTGTACTCTTGTGTGGTATTGTTTTTGCTGCTATTACTGTTTGCTCTCTGCTGTAACAATGCAGATTTACCACTTGTGGGACTAACAAAGGCTTATCTTATCTTTAATTTAGCAATGGAACTACAAGACTAATGTACGCTATTGACTAAAAGTCACCCAAATCTTTTAAAAAAATATACCATATGGACAAGTCTCTGTCTTCTTAATGAAGAGCTAGATGAGTTTTGAGTTAGTTGAGAGAAGTTTTATAGGTGTATTAACAGGGAAGATTTGGGTGACTACTGGCTTCTAGTGTCTGTTAGCAACATTACCTTTGTTGCTGCAAAAGTTGGACAAAATATGACATGAAAGAAAGAAAAGAAACGAGTCTTTGCTGATCAACATCTGGGGTATTGTTTTCACCAAACTATTTAAGTATAAGCCTGTAGACCAAAATGTCGTTAATCAGTTTGACTATAGGACCGATAAGTATAATAGCATATAACCAGAAATGACACTGATGATATTTCAATGAAAGAAATGCTATGGCCAAGTCGACACTGTATTTTGACTGAATACTGCCCTCCTTTTCTACAGTTAAATCTAAACAACCAAAGACATATGCATTATTACAAAGAAAAAAACACATCAATTCTTGACAGTTATTTAGGCTAAATATGGGACAGTTATTTTTATTGAAAAACATTGCCCTCTCTTTGCATGAGATTTAAACCTGCACGTAATAAATAATTCGCAACACACTCTCAAAAAGACCTTACTGTTTATCAGTGCTCACCTCTCCACTCAGCCTGAAATCACTCCCCTAAACCAGCCTGGAAAAAAACACAAAAAACTATGCCTCTGATTAGTACAACGTTTACTCTTAGCAACAAGTAAGGCTGAAATTTCACACCTATCTCTAAGGTAAATACACAGATGCTTCCAGCGCTCAGGCTGTGAGTGTGAATGTGCAGGTAAACAGGTTGACACTGTGAGCACAGCTGAGAGTGCTTAAATCTGCTCTCGCTCTCTGCACAGGCTCGCTATTGTTCACCAGTCGATGCCTGTGGCTGTTTTCCTCATGAAAATTAAACCTCATTTCACTACATGAGGCACCAGCTTACTCACCAGCAAACAAGCCTCCCCTGCGATGCACCCCCGCCCCTTACGACCTGCTCTGTCCCTTCACGTGTATGGCTTTTTGTTTTATTCTCAGTGCTAAAGCACTTCTCTTTGAAATCTTCCTATTCAACACCACTTACCACTCTGAAAAAAGTGTGTGATAAATTATTGCTGATCTTAAGTTTATCTGCAGCTCCGGAATGAAATAAGAGACCACTCCAAAAATGTTCAGTTTCTCAGGTTTTATATTTTATAGATGCAAGTATTGAGCAGAACAGCTTTTCTTTAGTTTTTATTAACTGGTGCCAATATTTCTCCTAATTTCTAAATAAAAAGATTGTTCTTTGAAGCATACATTTTTAAAGGAAATGACAATACACCAAAATAAGAAAAATGATGCAGTGTTTAAAGAAATGTAATAATTCAAAGAAAACAAATAACTTGTTCACTCAAACAAAATGGCAATTATTACCTTTGACATATAGACATTCTAGTATTGTTTTGGCATCCAGCTGGTCTTGTTGCAAGAGTAGAGTGTTGATTACAGCCGCATTTTTTTTATACTTTTCATCATTAAATAAGATTTGATTCAGGTGATCACCTAGTCAGTACCTGGGCTGTTACGGACAGCAGCCTGTAAACTATTTCCTTCAGGATAAATAAAGTATTCTGATAGAATGATTGATTGATAAAGCAGAATGAGGTGCTTGTGTAGGAATCATGGAGTGGTTGTCATTCTGATTTAAAAATAAATTGCAGTGGTCTCTTATTTTTTTCCAGAGCTGTATATAGAAGAAACTATATGAAACAGAAATATAGACAGACACTTTATAAAATATTTAGTCCTTAGAATCACAGATGAAAAATAAAGCAGTGCAATTTAATGTGCATTATATTTCACACTTAACTTACTGAACAAAGTGAGAAATTCTGCTGAAAGAAACAGAAACTAGTAAGTCAGTACCATATTTATGTTCATAAACAGGACACATTTTATTATGATTTGATTTTGATGAAAATTGTGTGTACAATCTTACCATGTAGAAAAAAAATACATATATTTTACGCTATTGCCATATTTCTGTATGACAGTAAATAAGACTCTGAATTATATTACTGAACAAAGATAATAACTCTCGACTTCCAAGTGTCAAAATCCTTGCTTAAATGACCTGTTGCTGTAGTCATGGAGGACACCCATCCACTAATATTCTAGCCAAACATGGAGGTCAGCAAATTGGATGAAGAGACTTGAAGCAGTTCATCATAGTTAGTGACTTGAGACAAGTTGCTATGGCGTTACTAAACTCAATGTCAATGAAAGCTCACCACAGAAGATCAAAAACTCCATCTCCATTCTTTAGTGTCTGTTTAATTATGTAGGTACACATGGTTCCAGGACAACTACCTGCAGCAGAGGCTGTGGATGTAGGGAAGTGGAGAGGCTGTGCACCAAGAAATTGTGCTTATTAATGAATTTAAATGATTCAGAAGTGTTAGAACCAAGTTGCTGTATTTCGGTCATGTTATTTGCAACTGACTGACACTTTTGAATTGTGTAAATTCAATGCATCATTTTCTCAATGTGGATGGATAACATTGTGGTGTAACAGTAATAACTGCACAGAATTATTGGCACTGATGGTAGTCATAGCAACTACTTTTAAGTCTTGTACCTGTTTAAAGGACAGTGTTGTTGATTGGCAGCTGTGTGCCAGGCTGGCATCCCACCCACTCAGCCACATACCACCATCTGTCCGCTCTGGCATTTCCGAGTGCTTCTTCTATCATCCATCCATTTCTCTCTTCTTCCTCATCTGTCTCTTCAGTCCTCCTCTTTAACAAATGTCAATTGAAACAAGTAGACAGATGATACCAAAGATGCTGCTACCCCCGCCATTTCACACACAAAAACACACACACACACACACACACACACATACATACGCACTCATCCAACGGCTCGCTGCACCCCAGCCCACCTCAGCCCAACAGCAAACACATGTCTGGCTAATCAGCTTAGTGTTTAGGGCTGACACTCTCTCTCCCTGTCTAAGCCGGCCCCTTCACTATCCCTCCAGCACCCCCCAAAACCCACCCAAACCAAGCACCACACAAACACACACACACACACATACATGCACACAAACTCCCTGCAACACTTTGGTTCAGGATTAATATCTAATTATGTCAGGTCACTCGTCCAGATGGACCCTCGCTCGTCCCTTTATGTCCCATTCACCTCTCACGCGAGCCCTCTGACCTCCCATGTCGCCGTGGCAACGTGTCTTGGTGTCCCTCCCTGGGCAGGCTGGTGGGGATGAGCCACACAGGACCCCCTTGCTTAGGGAAGAGCTCTGAAGCCCCCAGTAGTTGGTATTCTGGGCCCATCACACGCCTGGTTAAGCCCCATGAATAGATGGATCTGTGAAGGAGGGTGGCCATGGCCATGGCTCTCTGTGTCTGGTGCCAGACAGATGGTTCAGAACACAGAAAACAAGCATTCGTTTGAAGAGCATCAATGCCCATAATGTGCTCTTTTTTCTCTCATTAATGTTAGAGAACATAATAGTAGAGAATTAGGCGATCGCAGTGTGAAAGGAATACGTCTGTGAGAATTTGCACACTGACATGAAAAGGCAGCACCCCCTCTTATTGCTGCTGCTGCGCCTTCATAGACACATGGACACACACACCCACGCACATACGCTTAAGAGATCAGTTAAAAGACGGATGCGTACCCCAAAAGCATTATATATTTATGCATTAACTTGATGGCAGAACGATTACATAATCAAAGCCAATTGTGTGATTCTAATTGTATAAAACATCTACTCTCTTCTGTACGCTCCAATAAGATGCTTTAATTCAGTAAGAGCTCATGTTTACCTTGGCACCCTTATCAAAGCAATGTAATGGTGTAAGCAGGCGTCTAATTGGCTCAAGTATCAATGAACTGAAAATATTCAGTCTGAGTAAACCAAAATGCGAATAATTAAAACACATCTTGAACTAGATCTAAAATCTAATTAAAATATTTTGGGGAAGAAACCAGAAGGTTAAAAACAGTTTGACAGAAATGAAGCATAATATGGAAATTATCCTTAATTATTACACATCACAGTGCATAAATAAATAAATAAATAAATAAATAAATACAACTAGACTACAACCAGCACAAATTTTATTAAAAATCTTTTAAATCAGCAAACACATTTGTGTTGCATATAGATTGAATTTCAAAAATATTTATTATTTCTTGATTTTGAAGCAAAGTGTTAACATCTGCAAACAATGACTAAACTTTTAAACCTTTATCATTTTTAAATATAAATAATCTTTCCATTGTTAACTATTGATTTGTGCCTTACTTGTGCAATGATAAAATCTTCACTTGCTGCAGATGAAACTGAACAAATCTATGCAATGGTTTAAGTGCACAGAGAAGCTTTTGTTATTCTAAGGAAGATATCATAAATGCTTGTTGCTTTTTTAAATTTACTCTGCTTAAGTTTGTTTATAATATGCTGAGATTAGTTTAGCTTTAAGCACGTTTTGTAGCATCTAACTTTTGCGCAGTACTGCATATATGCAACTGTACAGAAGGAAGAATCAGTTTAGAAAAAAGTCATTTAAGAGTGGCAAAACAAAAACATGTGAGTAAAAGTAGCATTTGGTTAAGTGTATTTTAGAATGAAAGGGAAAATTTCACTTTAGGTTGTTTATGCAAATACGCACTGATCCTGGCTGGTCTCCATCCAAGAGGCCTTTTGAAAATGTATTTGCCTTAGTAGAGGCAGACTGTTTCAGCTGGAAGATTGGAGAATATCTTTAAAATTTGGCTGTACTATCAGAGCTGCCAACAATCAGCATCGTGGTGTGAAAAACACCGCAGAGCGTCACTGAATTCAGTCATCACTGTCAGTGTCATGAACAAAAACAGCAGATATTTTGAGATCACTTCATTTAAGATCAAGACAGCTGATGCTTTTGTGGCATGTATGATGATTCTTCAGAAAAATAATGGTCTAGTTCTACCAGTGTGCTACATAAAATACAGCAAATAGTGTGTGTGTGTGTGGCTTTTGAGCCATAAACCAGATCCATTCTGCAAATAAATCTGCAGCAGAATGCAAATTCAGAGCAAGGGATCCACTTTCTGAACAGTGAATAATAACAGTGTGGCCATAACTGTCCCTGGCGTTATTGAAACCAGTTTATTTGAAACACTGAAATGAAAAACCATACATGTGTACATGAAGTTTTGCAGTGCAACATTCTTGGAGAATGACCTGTTTTCTGGGCACAGAGTTAAAAATGTAACAACCAATAGAAGCCTGAAGAAGCGTTGAAAACAGTCATTGTGGTTTAGATTTTCTCCAGCTCTGCATCACATGAGTTTCCAAATGTTAAAGCACAGAAGCACAAAGCGGATGGGGGGGTTGCAAGGGGGGAATGCTGATTTCTAAACCATCAAGCATTATGTAGGCCTACAGCTTCATGGACATGCCAAGGTTAAAATTTCCATTGCTAATATGAACTTTGCATAAGTGCTTATAATGGTAGCATCCCGTCTGCCTGGTTATTGTTTTTCCACTAAAGTAAAGCAAAGCCCTGAAAATTCCTGGGCAAATATAAACTTTGCTTAAGTTCTTATATGGCTGTTTTCTTTCTCCCCCATATGGCAGCCAAAGGCACAAGGCCCAGAGAGAATACAAAGCAGCTCAGCTAAGCCAGTCTCCACCCCCACACAAAAGACATAGCTCTTCAAAGGAGCAAAGTCCCTTCAAACAGTTAACAGGAGTGCTGAAGTTCTAAAACGTGACAGTGTTTGAGAAAGCTTTGCTTCACTAAAGGCCTAAGAGCTCAATCACTTTCTCTTAGCACTGAATCTAGCTTAATCAAATTGGTGAAAACTGGAAAGATTAAATCCATAATAAGCATCTCCCAAAACCAGGCTTAAATTGTTCAAAAGAATCCAGTCTGTAATTATATATTTAGCTAGTATACTTGTATAGTTAATACTGAGGTATGAGCTTTTATCTTTACTGAACCTAAGAGTTCTAAGAGTTCATGTTAATATATTAAATTAGCAAAAACCTCCACAGCTCATTTTAAAGAAATGTTGGACAACATATAATTGAATAAAGCAGCAGGAGTGACTCTGTTTAACTTACTTGATCAATTAGCTTCATATAAATTAAGCATCTAAGTAACCATACCTGTTACTGATCCACTTATGAATACAGCAAAATTGATTTTTAAAATGTATTCATTTTAAAGAAGAAAACAGCACAAAAAAGTTTATGCAGAGTTTTTAAAGAAATATTTCCAGATTTTATATAATAATTTATTTTAGTCTTTTTTCATGATTATGATTTTCTAATGTGTCTCAGGTTCATATCTATAACAGTTTTTCATCACATAAATATAAATTATCATGTGAACTACATCACTAAAGCTACTTTCTTTTCACAATATCAATAACACAAACGCTTGGAAAAGAAACTGATTAAGCTGCTGAAGGAAAGGACATATAGAAAGCTTAAAATTCTCCACAGGAATTCGAATACGCAAAAATGGAATCATAAGGCAGAACTGATGATTTTGGTCCTATAAACAATTTTTTGACTTTTGGATCAATTCTATCTATATTCTTCTCTTCTAGATATAATCGAGATTTAAAAAGCAAACACAAATGTATTTATTTCTGTGTATGTCTACCCATGCTTGGCACAGCCTTGTGTCAGTCAGTTTAAACTGACATCCACACACACACACACACACACACACACACACAGGAACATCTTTCTCAAAATTGACTTTTCTCCACATTCAGAGCCAACAAGTCTAGAAAACCTGTGTTCATTATTAGAAATTTCTTAAGAAAGTACTCATAAACCTGAATAATGATTTACAGCAATGCTGCATAGTTCATAATCAAAAATGTAAAATTCTTCCTCTGGAGTGTGTCTTTACAATGAAATTAACATTAAAATTTTACATTCCTTTGCTTGTTTACATGTTTTTAATACCCAGATGTATGCATGTTTAAATAAATTGCATCTAATCTCAATTAATTATTTTCTCTTTTTTTAGTACAAAAAATGTGTAGCAATATCATTTAAACAGTTTATGTTTAAGACAAAACCATTCATTAATTCATTTATTCATTATCCAAACTGCTTATCCTTAACCAGGTTAGGAGGGATTTCTGGAGCCTACCCCAGCGGTCCTAGAGTGAAAGGCCAAAAAATCCCAGGACAGGTCGCCAGTCTATCACAGGGCACAGGACAGCTTCCAATTGAGTGTGTGTGTATATAAGATAATTTCAAGCAGAATTGAAACAGCAGCAACAGTATTGCTGCCACGTGCAGACAATAAGCAGTGAGTGTTGATTGTTTTGTCTACAGTATAACAGTGAGGGTGAGATGACGATACGTCTCTCTCCCTCAGAGAGAGTGGTAATTACCCTGTTAATATATTAGTGCACTGCATCGATTACCTGGATAATCCGATCACAGGCATGCCATTGATCCTTCATTGAGCGTGCCAACAATAAGCACTTTCAGCAGAGCGCCGCTCAATAGTGCTCACACAATAGGCTCACTCACAGCTAATTGGCTAAAATAAGCCAAACATTTTGCTTTCTCTAGCTGGGCTTGGATCAATGGAGAGTATGGGCGCTGCATTCAGATGACTTTCTTAACCATCCAGGGCACCTCCTCTCTCACTGTCTCCTCTCCCCCCATCACTCTCCCACCTTCTCTCTCTCTCTCTCATTCATTCTCACAGTCTCCCCTTCTCTCTCAGCTTACTCATCTCACCCCCTTTGTCTCACTCTCTTCATTTTTTCTTTTTTCAGTTCAATTATTTTCAAACTTCATATTTCCACCCAGTCTTTCTCTTTTCTGGTTCTCTTCCTCCTCCTCCTCCTCCTCCTCCTCTCCCTCCTTCTCGTTTTCTGAGAGGTCCATGTGATCTGCAGCTGGCAGCTGGAGTGGCTGGAACAGCTGAGAGCCATAAATCAGATGCAGCCAGAATTCCATATGTGGCGTTGGCATGCGCTCTGTCAGCCATGAAATAAAGACGTAGCGGAATAGAGGGTCAGAGGTGCCAGGGCCACACCAGCCCCTTCCCCCAGAGACACACACACTGGTCACCTTGGCTCTCGGCAGCCCAGTCAGATCCATTTCTCCTCCCCGGTGCCCTGGATGTCGCAGACTTCCAAACCCTGAGGTTGAGTTTGTGTACTTTTTGCCACCATGCAATAATTCACAGCAGTTACAAGTGGTCCTGTAGTTTCCCCTGTGCTAGTAGATCCAGGGCTGGTCACCCTCCCCATGTGACAGCAACCTGACACTAAGGCACAGTGTCTGTAATGATGTCAAACACGCTTTGCTTCTGCTCTGATATCAACTGCCTGTAGAGTGAACGTAAGAATTTCAGAGGAGGCCTGTTAACTAACTAATGCTTCTTGAAAGTGTTGCAGCATTTCATTATTCTATGTATTATTGTTCATGTGTACATATTGCAATGTGTGTGTCTGTGAGTGTAAAATCTATCTGTCTATCTATCAATCTAGCTAGCTAGCTAACTGTCGGTCTGTCTGTCTGTCTGTCTGTCTGTCTGTCTATCAGTCTAACTGTCTGTATATCTCTCATCCAGAAGTTGCTTTACAACAGAGCTGTCCTGCACAGTTATATGCACAGCTCTACCATGCACAATACATGCCATAAGGAGATCATAATATTTAGTGTCTGGACTAAATCATGTTTGCTTGCTCACTGCAGTCTTTCACAGTGCTAATTTTGTAGCATTCAACAAAGAAATTGAACTTCCTGTGTACATTTCATGCATGTTTTCTATGTTTATGCATGCAGGGGATAAAGTGAATTCACTGCTAATTACAGGTGTAAATGAAAAGTCATTATAGATAAAACATTTTCCAACATATAATTAAATAAACAACAACACTATTATCTGCAATGTAAAGCAAAACAAGATGTTCCTCACATGCCCATTCCATTTCTTTCCCTTCGAAAGATCTTAACCCCAGCTGTTCCATCACTTCGTCTTTCTGCAAAGGCTTTAGTTCAGGGAATCCAAGGATTGAGCAGTTGGCCAAGTAGAATGAAAGGTCAGAGGCTGAGGGACAGATACAAAGGTCAGATACAAAATTGTGTTTGTCTGTTTTTATTGTATTTATATGCCTCGTCTCTCAAATCAGTTCATCATTTGCACACAATCACTTTCCCATAACACTTTAACATATACTTTCTCTGTTAACCAAGCTGCATTTTTTGCGAAGTATGTTCATGTTTTTAATGTGTCATAATTTATTTCTCAGTATATTTTTCAGCCTCTCTTTATCCCTTAGAATTAAACAGGCTGTTTTGTCTGTCTTCTTGCATTGTATAAATGACTGTAATGTGCTAAATTAAAAAAGTAGCCTGGAGTAAAACACTACTAAGAACTACACTGTAAGAAGCTAAGCTTCCCTTGATCAGGTGAAGATGTGCAAATATGCTAACAATTACATGAACAATTAATTGTAGCTTTAGTTTCCATATACAGACTGTGCGAACTGAAGAGTAAATAGAATGTTTCTGAACTTTACACTTTACATACTAGAGTAAACTTTCCTTTCAAATAGTGAGAAGAAGTTGGCTTTTCACTATATAGGTTCTTTCACATATCTCTCTCTCTCTCTCTCTCTTGCAGTCACTCTCTCTTTGTTTCTCTTTCTCTATCACTCTCTCTTTGTTTTTCTTTCTCTATTGCTGGCACATGCTCACACATAAATACGCAAATACCCAACCAACCACACACACACACACACACACATACACACACACACACACACCTGTTATAGTTCCTGCAGTACAGCCAAGTGGTAGTGAGACATCAAAGACTAAAAATCAAACAATGACTAAGAGCGTGTCTCCAGTTTAATGGTCAGTGGGTTTTAGCCCATAGCTGATGAGACTAAGTCTAAGGCCTGCAAAACTGGAGGTTAACCCCACACTGTAAAACACACTCTGTGCTCCTCTGTCTCACGTCTCCTTTGAAGGTGAACAAAGGGCTGGCTTGCCCCAGGGATAAGTACACTCAGCCAGGGGCTGCCTTGCCCACCCAGGCCGGTGATAAAGCAGAAAGATCTCACACACGCAAAGGCCAAAGTCTCACCACTTCCATCATCCTTCTCACTATTGCCACCAACTGCAGTGAAAACTAAGGAGTAAGTTTCGCTCTCGTGCTTCAACTGCTCAGTCCTCCCGACTCTGCTAACAAAGTTCAAAGTGTTAGTTAATGTCCTTCACCCCAGCTGGCTTTATTTTACATGGATTATTCTATCTGATTGGGTGTTGTTTTATGCGACATACTGTATGCCTCTGGGGGAAATAAAAGAGACGGAAGGTGGTGAGGGGGGCTACAAAGCATACCCTCTCTTAAAGACTATCATGGTGGCTCTTGGAGCTTGTTTGTGGAATTTAAGATGTGTAGAAATATACCCTGCAGGGCAAATATGATGATAAAATGTCACTGACAGTTTTATTGTGATCCAGGAGCGTTCCCTTACCCCGGCCAGGCAGGCCGTGCAGCTGTTATTATGGTGGCAATTAATGGCCGCTCACATGGCCAGCGTGATTCGATATGTCTCCCTGAGAGAGAAGATCAGAACGTAAATAACAATGTTTAATGAGCCCTCTGATTTTAATAACTCATGCACATACTCTCCACATCTGCCAAGTCACTCACAGTAGTGCCCTGTGTGAAACAACAAGGCTTCCATTACAGGTATAACAAGGCTTGGCAGTATGCAGGCAACTTGGCTGTGTACAGGAGAGGTTCTTCCCCAGAATACTGAAGGAACAGTGGCCGTCAGGCCAACAAATGTGGTCTAGGCCCATCAATCGACTCATCAAAGTTTTGGTTTAGAACCAGTCATGTTATGCACAAAGGTCTATATTCAGGTCTCTCTTCAGCAGCAGCTGCAGTGGTCTGTGAAACTGCACTGTACAAATGAAAAAATCAATTGTTTGAATGTCATGTGTCCATATTAAAACTAAACTACTTAAAAGAGAATGTTTGTACATTAAACAGTGAAATTAAATGTGCGCTTGGCACATGTTCATAATTAAAAGTAAAATAATAAATAAGTAAAATAGTCCATGAAATGAATGAGTATCCAGTGCTTAGTTTTATAACTTATAAATTGTGCATTATTCATCACAATGTTTTTTTTCTCATTTGGAATAGAACAATTACGTATTTGTTTAAAAATTCAAACACTCAAATCGCAAAATAGTTAAGATGCCTAATTCTAGTAAAATGCCTAATTCACTGCATTCCCGCTAGTGTTGAAAAACTGGGTAATTCTCTGTGTGTGCCCTTTTGAGATTGCATCTTTCTTATTTTAATTTCTCTCTTTATGTACTCTGCTTCTCAAAGCCCACCACTCACACCAATTTAACATGCTCAACTGGACAAAAAGGTATTGAAGAAGACCAGCTCACGCCAACTGGGCTGTACACACTGCACTGCACTAGTCTTATGGATAATAATCCGTTTAGTGCGTCCTGCCCCTTAAACATACAGTAAGGACTTCTCTTTATCTGAAGGCATGCAAGGAGTTATAAAAGCAACTCATCTGTTTTCAAGAACAGACAGAACATGGCATGTTGCGTTCAAATTAGAGGCACATGTGAAACACCTAGAGAGTACTACGAGTATACTTATTTTATACTAAAACTGAGGCAGTATACTTGAAGTTTACTCTTTATATACTATATTTTATATACAGTACTTAAGAATAGTATATTCTTAATATTATCAGTATACGTCAAGAAGTATACTTGACTTATACTGATAAGGATAAAGAAAGTATATAAAGTATACTTGTATAAACTGAAAAATGTTCCACTTTATTCTGAAGAAGTATTAAATTAGTATACTTTCTAGTACACTACAAGTACATGGGGTGTATACTTGCTATACTTATACTCATACTCAAGCATACTTAATAAAATGAACTTGAAGTATACCGTACTACTTTTTGCTAAGGGCTGCCTACATAGCAGTTCACATATTAGCATGCTACTTATTAATAGTTAATTATTTATTTTGTTTCTCTTTTATCGCCATGCAGCATATTTCCTGTGTGGGCAGAAGGGGTCAGTCCCATCTACTTCTATGAACCTGACTGACTCTTGTTAGTCAAGTAAATTCAGACGGTATTTGTAGCTGAGTAGATGCATACCTGTGGCTGGGTTGTACCAGTGTAGATTAATCTCACCATCCCAGTCACTATTTGCACATGACTTTCAAAAGACTTTTTTCACCTTCTTTTATTTCCACCTCACCATTTAGCTAATGGTGTTATGTTGATATGAAACAAACACTTCTGTATAACTATGAAAGACATGTACGCTGTCTGTTCTTTTACAACAGTGAAGAGAAATCAATCAGAAACAAGACTCCTTCAGAGCCAGGTCAGGGCATCTCTGGGGGTGGTGACAGGTCTAGGCAGCAGAAAGGACCGATCGATGCACCTGGAATGAGGTCTGGATTGGGGGGTTGGCATTGGATTGGATTGAAGGGGTAGGTGGAGGGAAGCCAGGAGGATGTATGATGTCTCTATCCTGTTTGGGAGGCTGTCAAATGTGTGACAGTGTGGGAGTTGTTGGCAGGACTGGGGTAGACACCCCCCCCAGTATCAATATCACATGCAGAGGAGCTGGGGTGGAGGGGCAGAGTGCGGGAGATTGATAACTGTTAGACCACATGCAGGGCCGACTATGGAATGCTCCTGCAATCTACACCCCAAAGATACATAGCCACCCAGTTACTTATTACAGAGATCTGGCTACTAAATCACTCTCTTCTCGGTTAAGCCTAGAACAAAGATATTCTTAACACTTTAACTTATTCATGAGCTAATCACAAGAACAGACACTCATTCTGCTAACAGAAAACAGCTACAGCTTTGATTCATGCAAATAATGAACATAAATGGAATTCTACCTATTAAAAACACCCAAACACATAACCTCACACATACACACTGATTTCCCAAGCTATCACATTGATACAGTCATATAAAGATATTTAAATCTATATGATCTTTCCTTTTTATACATTAGGGGATCTAAAACTGTGTCCAATGACTATGACCATTCTCTCATTCTCTTAGTCATCTATACACTGATAATCATGCAAGCCAATTGGTCTTACTGTGTCAAAAGGGCATCAGTGATTCCAAGAGAGGATGAAGTGCAACCGTCCTTGTAGTCACGATAATAAAAAAAACACATCAGGAATATGAAACCACTCCACCACTACATCAACAAATATATATTTCTCGTTCACTGACAAAACAAAATCTCTGCTTCCACCCACAAAACAAAACAAACCCCCTGCCCTCTCATTTGCATAGGGTCGTCAGGACAGGCTCTTGGCTTTTACAGAATCTTTCTTCCAGATATTGCACAAAAACACTGCAGTGGGGGATGCATAAAGGAATCCAAAATAGTCTGCACATATCTTGAGTCTTGAGTGGCAAGTGTATGTGTCTATACATTTGACACTGAAGTATTTATAATTTGTCAGCACTCCATGGATCATAAACAATTTACCAGTTCACTAAAAACATTAAGCCTGGTTGTAAATACATATCATGCTGCATTCCACACTCATGCCTCAGGAATATGTGTCTACGTAGATACATTTATTATTAAGCTTTGCATGTGTACATGTGTTCCTCCGAAGCGGTAATGCATCTGCATGTGCAATATATGTTCGTGACGGACATGTATCTACAGACTTGGAACCGGCTCCTGTCTCGTCAGTCCTCCCAGCAATGCAGACATCCTGTCTAGAATGGAGTGTGTCAGAGGCAGGAGGGGTCATTGACCTTTTTAGCACCTTACGACCTTCTCAACAAAAGTCACTTTTCTCAGAGTGCACGCAGGGGAAATCCTGATCAGCTGTACAACATAGTTTACAAATCCATTGAAGCAGTATATTAAAACTGCACTGCATTATACTACAGTTAGTTCAAACCTTGTAATGTGATTGGCTGAGAGGCGTTCTATAAGTGTAGTTTTTCCTGATGAGTGCCTTTGAGTGACTTTATGTATTTATCCACCTTACTCACCTTTAACACAACAATAATTCCCAGTCACTAAGAAATGTAACAGTCATAACAAATTTTTCTAAGAAGCATGCTAAGAACTAGAGCCTGCTGAGAAGAACTGCAAGAGAAACGAGTGGACGATAATGATAAAACAAAAAATGCTCCCACTATAATTAGCCAAACTAGCTAACTACAAAGTATCTTGCAGCTTAGTCCTCTTTAGGCTGCCCTAATGCTTTAAACCAGTGGTTCCCAACTTTCTCTGCAGGGCCCCCCTTTTTCTAGATAAGAACATTAATTCAAACTACACAGTATCCCTTTCAAACTATCCCATTCGTGCGCCCCTCTGCAATACATCTGCGCCCCCCAGTTTGGGAACCACTGCTTTAAACAACACTGTAGACTGGGCTCAAATAGTTTACCTCAGTTATCAAAAAGGTTTAGCCCCTGCCAGAAACACTACAGACACCTAAAATGGGATTAACAGTTACAGTAGTGTCAGACAAACCTAAATAATAATGCCATGAAATCGTTAATGTCATTAATCAGAGCTAAGATTTCACAGTATAGCACTCCTTCTTATGCATTATTTTCTAAATATAGCTACTATACATTTTTATAAAAAATGTATTATATATGTATATAATACATTATTTTAGAAAAATGTATAGTGCCTCTTGTCTTACCAGGAAATCTTTTGGCATCTAGTAATCAGCCCCCATTCACTAGGTGACCTCCTGTGTTTAGCCCCTTTACTGAATTTTGATTTTTCAGCTCAACTATAAAAAGATCAAAACAATATAACACGTGATAACATATGGTGTGCATTTTTTGTAAATTGTTTAAAGTTTACAGTCCATGCCTTATTTAATGTCTTTGGGTACTTCTGCAGCTTCCTCTGACCATTATATTTGATTATTATTTCAAAAACAAGTGATGTCACCGAGAGGTCATGGAGTGCACCAACTTTATGAGGCGTGGTAATAAGCACCTAACATGTACATCTGCATGAAAGTAATACTATGAGCTGGAAACCATGCGGAACACTTCCACTGTATCAGTGACTGTCAGGGGCCTAAAAGTAGGTTGGATTTCTGGTGGCCTCTCTTGTGTCCATCATTTTTCTATGCTTGCAGCTGAGGTCTATACAAATGCAATAGGAATCAACCAGAAGACCAGAAAGGGAACTTTACTCTTTATTTGCCATGACAAGACAGAAGTAAACACCTATTCGTATACCCATTGTAGTGTCCATGTGGTTCTTTTGCTTGGAGGTGCACTGGCTTCTAGACATTCTGCACTCTTGTTAGCAGAGTAAGCTACAGAAGTAAAAGTGATTTTGAGACAGTGTTTGCGCAGGTGGGAGCTTCTACTATCACTGGAGACATAAATCTGCCAGTGTAGGGCTCATCTGTATACTCAACTCACAGGGCCAGTTAAGCACCATTGCCACTAACTGACCTCCAGCCCAGGCATTTGTGCTCATTTACATCTAATGTCCAGTCATAGGAAAAAACACACAAGAGCCTCCACTACCTCAGACTGAGTCAGTCCTGTGTTTTTGTCTGTCTTTTTCTTGGAAATCTGGTTAAAATACAGGTTACACTCAGCAAGGTTTCTGGAATTATGTTATTGTATGGGGTAGAACTGGTAGAGTTCTGTCTTTACTTAATGTATCTCTGAGACATGTTTAGCAGGCTCATGTCACAAAACGTAATGTTCTAAAGCAGTCTGTTTTTCACATCCCTCCGGATCAGAAAGCAAAGTTTATTCTGTCAATTTCATTGCTATTTATTCATACATTTGCTGCTGTGAGCGACTGAGCGATGCTGGAAGTGGAAACACCCTGTGGTGCGAGTGACCTTAGGTTATGCAGTCAATAAACCCCCACACTCGGAGCAAGCCGTAAAACCCATTTACACACTTCCTGCTCCCACTAATGTCTAACTTTACATATTAACATCCAATAACAGGCACTTAAACAGGCTTATTCTTGACCATTCCAATGCTGATATGTTTTAGGACGTGTTGGTCACTGAGGTTAAAGCATCTTTACTGCCAGAGTTTCATGGCTGTACATGACAAAATATTGAGGTCATTTTGGGGACCGCCTAAGGTGCTCACCACAGAACATAATAGGTGCCTTTGGCTTACTCTTTGTGCAGTGAGCCAAGGTATTCACCCATTTGTAAGTGTGTGTATGTGAGTATCTATCCATGTACACACAGCTGGTTACAAGGTGTGTGGAGGGCAGCCGTTGGGAGCAGCTAGAGTAAACAAGGCCGGTGTGGGGCAACTCACCTCCCCTGTCTTACCTTTCTCGTCCAGCGCTAACAAAGCAAGACAAGCAGATGGTCCCACATCTGGAAGGGCTCTGCTAAGAACCTTAATTGACTTGCAGCAAGCCTGTTTGTCTTCTTCAAGAGGCTGCGCCATTACTTTACACCGTACACTCACTGCAGACAGACAATGGGTAACAAAGAGTATGGTGGAAAAAAATGCCTGTTCCATGTATCCAGACAGGGTATGTGTACAGAGGCACACACAGTTTCTACTGATAACTACACTTTTGATAGAGACAAATAATACAACCCTAGAATGGACACTGATAAGGACACAGCAGTAGAGACGTCACTTTCCCTATCATGAGAATTTCAAACAAAGGAGGAAAATGAGCTTGACTTGCATGCAAGTGTTTTAGTGTTAAACATTTCTCAATGCAATGGGTTCACGAATCAGGTCAGTACTTTTATAGATAATGTACAAGATATGGTTCAGTGGTGTATCTCTATAGTAAGTGGACACTAAAGTATTTTCCTAAAGGTTTGAATAAACAGCAATTTATTTAAGTTAAAAATAATATTATTAAGCATGGAACATAACAACAATAAAGTGCATCTATCATAACACAAGAAAAAAGGTGCAATACATAAAATGTACACATCTATGCATAAAACACATGGTGCAATAAAAAATCCAAGGCAAATGTAGTAGACACCAGCAAAACCGCTTTAAATGTTACAATGTTAAGACACACACATACATTTTTAGTCAAATTAATTAATATTAAATGATTACATTTAGATTAAATGCAAAAAAGGAATTCTATACATTTCTTAAGGTTCTTAAGGTTCTTTAGTAAAGCCAGTGGTTCTACACAGAATCTGAATCTTCAAAAATCCATTTGAATATTTTAAATGTTTAAACTCTTTTTAAAATGATTATACATAACACTAAATTTGCTTAGCATTTTTACACATCCTGGACCATTTTTGGTACTATATAGAAAAAAAATCTGTTAACAGTGTAGAGCACTTAACATTTTTTGTTATTTTATGAAATTAAATAATTGTAAAGATTAAATAAAACTGTAGAGACAGTCCAGATGTGATTAGTTGGAGAAATGTAGCTCATTGGTTGGTGTTTTTTATATAATTGTTGCTTTTCTGAAGGTGAGAAAGGTAGCAAATCAAGTCCTTTTTTAGCAGATGAAATCAAAAGGAGAACATTGTGAAAGTGAGCTGGGAGGCTACAGTCTCTAATGGACGAGTGGAAAAAAGTAAAGTGTGCCTCCCGGTTGGAAATCCACTTGCTGTCGACGTTAAAATGTAAACCACAAAGGCCTCTGTGGCGGCCAGTGAAAAAAAGCCCTTAATGTGATGCAATCTCTGTAGAGCTAATCTCTAACCATAATCAAAGCGAGGCATGGGGAGGGGGAGAGAGGAAAAAAAGACTAAGAGCTTTGAACAAGGAGCGCCAAATGGTGTGTGCAATTAATCTCAGATCCTCCAACACAAAAAAAGCAATTTGTATGTTAAAGAATGGGAGTAGTGGGCCACCAGTACTGGTGAGACTCGAGGGATGACCCCCAGGTACCCTCAGCACCAATCTGTTGCCTGCTGAAAACTGCCTTTAATAAGGCACCATGTGCTGCATGAACACTGAGAGGCGGCTGTGTCTCAGTTGGGAAGACAGAGGAACCTATCTAGTCTGTCCCTCCATTTTTTTCCTCTCTCTCTTTCTGTCACACACACATGCTGTATGGACACAGACTTACAGGCTGTGAAGGCCTTTGTTATCCATTATCAACTTTCTCCTCATGCAAGCAGGGCTGCACTGACTGCTGTCACCTACTGTGCTCCCGTGGTGTGTGTACAGACAGATGGCCACAAGGACCCTCCACCCTCTCCTTCATCCTTAACACTTACTAGAGAGTCTGATTTTCACACATTTAAATGAACTAATTTAGATTACAGCCTAATTTCTAGGGGTGTAACGACACACATTTTTTGATGATTTCTGATACCAGTGTCAGTTTCTGATTTAATTTCCAGTGTTTGATACATTAAAATGTCTTCATTAAACATCTAAATATTTATTGTAGATGGGTTTCCAAAATATTATTTATACACATTTTTTGTTTGCCCCCTTAAAAAAGGCAAAACAGCATGTCCTTCTGAAATGTGTGCCTTTATTTTTAACTCACCAACACCTTAAGTCACCCCAAGTTAATTATTTGCAGTGGCATTTACAAAAACAGCAAGTAAGAGACCCTGTGACATATCACTGATACAGATTTAAATTTGGCATTCTGCAAAACAAGAGAGATCCACTGTACAACCAAAAGTATGAATGACTTCTAATGATTTTGACGTGCACCTTTTTGCTGACACACAAGTTGTGCACACACAACTTCTATAATCTCCATAGGAAAGCACTGCTAATAGAATGGGCTGCTCTTACACAGTTGCACATGAGACCACCATGCCCAATGCCTATCACTGACTAGGGTCATAAAAACCCTCCACACTGGGCCATTATTTTGGGAACGAGTTGGTAAAGTATAATAATCCAACATTAGTACCAGACTTCACTAATATTCTGGTGGCTGAATGCAGTTAAATTCTTTCCAGAAGAGCAGAGGCTTTTACTCTAGCAATCCTTGATTTCAGAAGACATTGCTGATGTCTATCTACAGTATCTTGTAAATGTGTAGACCTTTTCTATTCTCTACAGATTGACCATAAAACAGTGTAATTTTCCTATGCAAAAATTGTATGTATTGTCTTATAATATAGATTGCATTGAGCTACTGTGTGTTGATCTCCCGCTCTGAAGCAGATCACTTCCGCACAGATTTAAATTTGGCATTCAATGTTCTTTTGCTTCCCCTCTTTTGATCTTTTCTTTTTCTTCCCCTCTTTTGATCTTTTCTTTGATGAACAATTAATGATGATGAATTCGGTGAACATATATCAGAGACACCTATACACTTCTCTTTTAATTAAAGCATCACAAAACAGGCACCAATACAATTAGAAGGGGGAGGAGTGTCTTAGTGAATCAGCCGATACTCACTGTGCTTACCATATGTATGAAATTAGCTCAGAATAACCCTGCAGTACTAACTTTAATTAGCTTTGAAAATGGCTTGACCTGATAATGTTTTCTTCCATTTTCTGGCATGTTTTGATCCACGCTTTGCTGCGGTCAAGGGGAAGGAGGTGACTTTTCTTTTCTGTCTGTCACACGCCTACTCTGTGCTCTCTCACCTTAGCAATCCTGAGCTAATATAGCTCTAACTGAAACCAACCCATCTCTGTGTCATACTAATTAAGAAGTGATCTCTCACCATGAAGAGCTCCACAGCCAGACCTTACCCAAGCATAGCTACAGCAGCCAAGACAGACGGCAACGCTTTTTCATAGTAGGCTGCATTTTGGTAGATTAGCGAGCCATCAATGTCAAAATCAATGCTTTTACATCCATCAACCTGTTGTAACAACAAAGATTAATTGGTGTGTAGTGACATTTTGCATGACCCAGTGCATATGCTGTATGCCAATGCCAATGCTTTTTTTGGTTTGATTTAATTAGGCAATAAACGGCACGGCAACACCATCTGATATTTTATACATATTGGTTTTCCTCAGTTGTTGCCTTGGAAAGGTCTTCATGGACTACTGACATTTAAAAGAACCATTTATTATTGCCATTTGGGTAGACATCTGCATGAGGGTATAAGTAGGAGTAAGTGTCCGTGGTTTGGATCAGATTCATACAAGTGGTCTTCCATAACTGGCATGTATTTATGGCATTTCTCTTGTTTTATGAATAACATCATGCCCGGCCCATCCATGAGGGCTCATAAAAGCAAGGCGAGCGGATGAGAAGGCTTTGCCTGTGCTGTCAGACTTAAGCTTTGCTTTGATGCAATGAGAAAGAGAAAGAGAGAGAGAGAGAGAGAGATGAGCCTGTTCTGTCTTGAGAAAACATAGCGACACACACACAAATACACACACACACACACACACACACACCGCGGGAAAAGAAGGAAGGTGTTCCGTTTCAGGATCTGCCAGTATTAGAGAGGAAAGGTTGTGAAAATAACACCCAGGCACAAGCTGTTCAGAAACCGTGCGTGAAATTGTGAACAGAGGGATTAATGGGACTGTAAAAAGAGCATTTAAGTCAGGCACACACACACACACACACACACACACACACACACACACACACAGAAAGGTACACTTGAGCCAAGAATACTGTAGCACAAATGCTGTCCATGACGGCTTGGTCAGGGTGGTCTTTTGAAAAAAAAAAAAAAAAGGGGGCAGGATAAACATCACCAAAAAGAGGGAAAAGCATTGTTCATACTTACACACAATAGAATGACAGGAATAGCTGTGCATTAGTATTTTAGAATATTAGCATTTGTATAATTCACTGAAATCCGTGAGTCCTACATTTTTGGAGAATGAGTGTTCCAGCCTGGTTCTTTTTAGTCCTCTGTTTGCCATGTGGCCGTACTCAGCCCATGAATCCATCAGCATGAAAGAACGGTTCACATCTGTGACACACCTCTTGTGTTCTCTCTGTCAGTAGTCCCCCATAACATATTACTGTAAGATATGTTTTTTAGTTTTATATTGCATTGTTTCACAGATCTGCAAATCTGACTTAGTGTAAGTGTGGAGGGAGTACTGTTACAGGTGCTCATATTTGTACTTTGACTTAAGCCTATTTATGAGAAGAGGAATCGACTATTTACTCCATTACATTTTAGTTATTAAAATTACGTCACTAAGTTCTTTTCTGTATTAAATTTAGCACAGATTTAGCACTAAGCTAACAGAACACATGAATAGTTTTGTCCATTCAAGTTTAAGTAAGCACATTTAAAGCTTGTAAAAGACATTCCATGATTTATTTGAACAGGCATATGAACGCATATAGTATCTTATATATTATTCAGTAATATTACATTTCTGTATGATAGAGTCTCAGGTTTTCACAGTCAGTGTCAAATTTTTAGGACTTACAGAAAGTCTAGAGTGATGTTTTTCCTCATTAAATAGCATCCATTTAAAATCTAAATGTGAATGGTTGATTTGGTTCCTAATTATGTTGGTGGTTAATCTGACCACATAGGACGTTTAAAAGCCTAACCAATAGGAGACCTTGCTTATCTATATCTAGATAGATACCACAAAACCAAGAATGTTTCCAATCCATTTCCAAGAATTTAACTTTATTGTTTCCAGCCAAAACTTAGTAATGAAATTGTAGTACTGCGGTTCTAGAATTTTATTGAATAAAATAAACTAATAATTGGACATTGCTTCGTATACCCTCTGAAGCTTTGTAGGCCCTCAGGGTTCTCCTCTGTATATATGAATATTTGATATACAGCCATGTAAAAAATAAGAGACCACTTTTCCCTTTTTTCCGTTGGTACAATTTGCAGCAGTGTGTTTGTGTAAAATACACAGGTTTGTATTATTTTATGAACTATTGCAGTGTGAGCTGTGTAAAAAATATGAAATGCTTCCATATGTGTTGTAAGTGCAATAGTGTTTGTATAGCAGCGATTATATGTGCTGTATTCCAGCAGCTTCACTCCTGATTCATTTTGCTGATGGGATGAAACAGAGTCACACATGCGCACACTATGCTCTTAACATTACTAATTTAACTGTTGCAATTGTAAAATGAGTGTTTTGTAGTTTAACATTTCCAAACATTTCCAAGGTATAATAAATAATTTATATGTATTTTAAAATGTTCTCAAAACATTTTTTGTTTGGAATTTTGAATCAAGTGTGGTTAATAGTGTATAAAATATAGTGACATTCACATTTTACACAGACACACTCCCACAAATTGCAAAAGCAATAAAATTATGTGGTCTCTTAATTTTTTTCATG
>JBBPCY010000007.1:13336672-13355371 GCA_037974405.1 Brachyalestes nurse
TATATATATTATTCCCAAAATATAAGTGCAATGTATGTTAATAAATGAGGTGCATTAGTTGACGGTTGTAAAAGATTTTCACAATGTGTCTATAGATCACATTTGATTCCTCTTTGTATTAAAAGTAGAGTGGGTAAATATTATTTCATGTGCATGGTAGCAAGTTTATGGAATTAGCTGCCAGTGTTATGTTGACTGACAGTCTGTGAGGTTTCAGACAGGCAGTTAAGACATGTTTAATGTGCTATGCTTGCTATGTTGCATCTGCTTTTGCTATGTTCAGAAACTACAATGACAATAAGCCCTGAGGCTTGTTTGTCTTATGCTATTTTTTCTACTAATTTTCCAAATAAATTCTCTCCTGAACACTGACTATAATACTGGTTCTCTGCCCATATATCTCACTAATTTAGTATATACCATTTATATACATGGTAATATGAGTTAACCTATATATCTATTTTAAAAAGTAAAACAGATTCTTGAAAGATTCTTAGTCAATTATTGTTAAGCACCAATATCTTATAAAGCAAAAGGCAAATAAGGATAAGCCACTGGCCTAGGTCGCTGGTTGGAGATGCTGCAAAGAGTTCCCAGTAAAGCAACTCTGTGAATCATTACAGGATTGTGTCATGGATGGCCGGTTGTGGAGAGGGGTTCATGTGCTCTTCAGGCAGAGGTTAGAAAGAGGAAAGGGCTGCAGATCTGCTGGTGAGAGCCTTAACGCCCCGCTGATCTGCACTGCTACCTTGGCCATCTACACGGGATGGGAACAGGCTACAGTTGAACCCATTTCCTCCCATGGGTTCTTTTTTTGAGATTACAATCTCCTAAATCATTCGGGTAGAACACCTGAATGAATATACATGGCAGGCAGCCACTGACTAGAGGAGAAAGTGTGTTATAAGTAGGTTTCATTACTTGAAAACAGGAGACAACATGCAGGTCTCTGATAGTTCACTGGTATTTATGTTGATGGATATATTTGCTAATGAGCAAAACAGACAAAACAAAAATGACTCTGTACGAAAACTCTTTTCTTTTAGTCTCACCAGATGCCAGTAGGCCAAAGCCAACAGTCCAACATGAATGCTAGATATTCCAATAGAGTTCCTGGCATGGACCCAGAAACAAATTTTCTCTTCTACGGGAACAAATTCTGGTACATATGGTGCAAGACTTGTCAAATGCAATCACGTCACTGTTGTAACTAAAAGCCAAAAATCACTCAGCCAGCAGCAGCAGCTCGACCCAAAACTTACAAACATGAAAACAAACTTTCCTCCAGACACTGTGCAGCAACTGTCGAGAAATTGCCTGCTTTTCAACAACACTCTGACACCAAGTCTCAAAATTCAATCTTCATATAGGTCATGTTTAGTAATTCATCCTCTGTCCACTACACTTGGCATTCAAAACTTTTTAAAGAGGTGCATCCTGAACATTGCCACTAATGTTACAGAGTTGAAACCAGGCACATTACCTATTTTTGAAGGGTTGTTATTTCAGCCCATCAGCAGTTCTGCCATATACATAGCACTATATACATTTATCTACATAAATGAACTACTGTTGGTGTGCCCTACAGTATAAGCTAGGTCATGTTGTACAAAACACACATAGTATAGCCTCTGGTGGAGTAAAATGATAATGAGACAAAACAAATGTGTAGCTTCTTTTTTCAAATTGGCAGCAAATGTAGGACATATTTGTGAAGGTGAAAAAGTGTCTGAAAGGGGAGAGACCAGAAGGAGGCTCCAATTCCACCAGCTGTGAGAAGAGACGGGTCAGAGGTGTGTGTTAATGCTGTCGGTGTTACTTGCAGTTGCTTGGCAACACATCTGTAAGGACAGCACAGGTTACCTTTGCTTTATTGCACATTACACATAAAATATGGGAGAAAAAACACACAGACATACAGCTTTTCCCTCAAAAACGTCCTCGTAATGGATGCTCTGTAGAAGTGTAGATTCATGTCATAGGGTTGGCAAAAATCACTAAAGCAAACAGTAAATATCTATCAGTGGACAGGAGAAAAGCCACCCCTTTTTGTTGACCTCTCTGATCCCCAGTTTAGTTGAGCCTAATTGGAGATCCTTCTGTATCGATTTTCATCTGCTCCTTTATTTGAAAAAGCAGCCACACATAACCAGGGAACATTTACCAAGCTTCCAACTGAAATAGATGGCTCGGAATCTTTTCAAATTGTTTGCTGAAAAATGATTAGAGCAAAAAATATATATATCATAATTTATAGTTGCAATGGAGTCTGAAGTATTGTTGTTTTAAAGATGGAGTTTTCTGTTTTCTCTGAAGTTTTATGTTTGCTATAAATAGAAGTGTGCTGAGACCAAAAAATGAAACACATCTCTCACTGGCTATATGTATTACATTTCTATAGATTTCAGCTATTTAGATTTAGTGGATATGGAAAGATATATGATCAAATATGAAACAATTTTGTTTCTCAAATTCTGACAGTTGTCTCATGTATTTGTTTTATTTGATTTTAAATGCATTAAACTGAAGATAATTCCATATTGATAAGCAAGCATTGTTTGATGTGTTGTTTCCCCATTTTGTTGTGTTCTGGTGGTCTTTAAGAGAAATGACTGTTTTTTAATTAACAGATTAATTCATCCACTGGCCTGGGTTGGTAATTGGAAATGCTGTAAAGGGTTTCCCATTAAAGACACTCTGTGAATGATTACAGAGTGTGTCATGGATGGCTGAATGTGAACATGTTCTATATGTATCTAGAAACCTTCATATGTATCTAGAATCTATGTGGATCTAGAATCTATATGTATCTATTACCTTTAAAGCACCATATTTACCATGGACATTATTTTCTAGAGAGTTTAATATTTACATTTTTGGTTCATACTGCTGTATATACTGCATTTTAGAACATCATGACTTGTTAACGTCAAAGTGTAAAGTGACTGGTGATTCATGATTAATGTTACAAGTTGTTAGATTTTTCATCAGTGAAATATACTCACGGACTAACAGAAAATATTAAGTACATTTGGAATATAATTGAGCCATGCAGCTACATCCAACTCAACTATGTTCAGCTCAATTAGACGAACAGAATAGACTGATTGTTTATAATGTCTGTATCACAGTCCTAATTCCTTCATTTTACTAAAATTGCCATCACAAAATGAAATGAGCTTCCTAATAGGTTACTATTAGTGTAAATCATTTGGAGACTGTGGTCATTTTGAGCTGTGTAATTCAAAAAATGAGATAGAAATCAAAAGACAATGCTGGTTTGATTGGAACTATATTTAAAACCCAAATGAAAACCATTTTTTTCATTCACATAATAAATACATTTGCCACTTGTGCATCAAAACATATTTGAGCATATTTACATCATAAATAAATTTAGAGAAATATTTCCCTTACTGTGGAAAACAAAACAAAACAAAAACTGCTCCCCAAGTGAACTCTTTTGTCTCACCGAGATGCCCAGGAGCAAAGAGGCAGGGGAACCTCAGAGCATCCACCCACACCGTCCTGTATCAGTCAGCCTTGTGTTCTCCTGGCCACCCTAATACATCCCCCAGCAGTATGTGTACTGCAACTTGAGTCCCTCTATCCTTCTGGCCTTCATCACACCATACTCCCTTGCGTCAGCACAGCAGATCCTGTCTCATCAGCTACACCCAGCAACCACATCTCATGAAAAGCTTGAGTGCCTTCATACTTCACCCCACATCATGCCACGTGTATAAAAAAAAAACAGAGGTCATTACAATTGCATAATCTTTGTTGCCCTGTCTAACACTGTCAAAAGCAAACTGCAGGTGTGAGTGTAGCTGAGCAGCTTCAAAGCTGGATTTCCAGAGAACAGTTTAAGAGGGGCTGGCTTGGTTTGGGGTAGTATTGTGAAAAACAAAGACAGTTTTACAAAGATTGTGTTTTAACATACTTTGATATGTCTCTATGTATGTTTGTGCTCCTAATGAAAAATCACCTCCCATAGGCTTCCACAGGTCATAACATTTCAGGTTCAAAATGGTCTTGTAGAATTATAAGATTAAAATATCATGACTTCAGGCCTTTGCATGAATCATAATTAGCATTATAATGTATTCACTATTACAATTGTTTCAACTGCAGTAAAAACTGACACATCACTCCCCACAGCACAAAGCAGTGAAACAAACCTGGGTGTGTTTGGTTAGTTATCAGGATTTATCGGGTTACTGTAAGGTTAAAAATCAAGTACGTTCTCAATATTTGACCTCTCAATAGAAGCCCATGAGTGGTCATTTCTGCCCCACAAAAATGTCTTAATGAAAAAGGTTATGCTTTTTTAAGAAAAATGTCAAACCCTTCCAAAGATCTGTCAATAATAACAAAAGTAATTATATTATAATGAAAACAAAAGTGATTATATTATTACAGCCTTCCAGTTAAACTAGCAAAACTATTAGGAATTAACTATTGTAAACAGTGTGAACAGTCTTAAGGTTTGTCTATTTATGTTGCTTGGTATGTAAATAGATGTTTGTTTATGCAGCAGTAAAAAATTCACATCTCACTACCATTTTCCTTCATCCATGAAAAGTGAATTAAATTTGAAACAATTCATTCTCAAGGAGAATGACTGAAAGGGGCATAAAGGCATCAAAATAGGAGCATTAAAATATAATACAAAGAGCGAACAGTGACAAATGTGACTTAAATCACTACAATTCTTTGAGATATTTGGGCCATTCAGTAACTTCTTTGTGTACAGGAAAGATGTAAATAGCAACATTTATGGTCTTGAATGCAATGATGTTTCTGTCAAGATCACCTCGAATCACATTCATTAATATCTTGTGATTTCTTTTTTCTAGGACACAGGTATTTGTATAGTATTACTCTGTTTGACCATTTCCTTTCTCTTTGAAATTGTGGGATAAATAGTGGCATAAAAAAATCAACCACCTCATTTCAGCTTTGTTTGTAAAATAGTGGTTATGCAGTGTAAAATATCGACTATTCAAAATATTAGAAGTTCCTCTAAACCATCTTTCAAATGCATGAATGGAGTTCCCTTAATACTGAAATCTAGAATTCATCTAGGGCAATGCAAACAGAAACATAAAGCTGTCAAAACAGACAAACAAACAAACAAAAAAAAACAAGTTTAGTCCCTTTGGGGAGAATAACCAGTGGGGGCAAGCCCAGTCATGGCAAGTGTGTTGCTAAGCGTCAGCTGCCGTTGGAGATGATGACAGAGGTCCCTTTATGGCTGGGTGGCTGTTCGGCTTGCATGCGCAGGTGAGAGGCCATTTCGTAGTGTGAGGAACCTGCGCAGCCCAGTGAGTAGCCTCTGAAGCTGTCTGCCTCATAGAGGTGCTCTAGTGTGTATCCTGTGAGGGAATAAGCTGTGTGTTTGTCCAGGTACTGGCGAGGGTGAGAGGGGTAGAGTGCGGGGGTTGGAGACGTGGTGCAGGAACCAGCGAGGGCCAGCTGGTGCTGGTGCTGTTGAGGAGATGCCAGCTCAGTCTGCAGGAAGTCTTTGGCTTTGGCCAGCCGCTCAGAACCAGGGCTGCTGAGACGGGACAGAGGGGCAGGACTGGGGGCAGGGCTGATCACCTGAGCCGGTCCCCGACACACAGAGCCCTGCAATGTCGCCTGGGGGAACTCGGAACCAAAGCAGGAGCTGTGGCTCTTAGCCAGGCCGTTAGCGGAACCCAGTGGCTCAGCACTGCCCTTCCTCAGCTGTAGTCTGCTTTCTTCTTCTTTTATCATCTGCTGTGTTGCCCGGATCAGCGTTTCAATCTTGCTAGGCTCCTGGGGACTTGAGCGGAAGTGGTCACCTCGGTATCGGTCCCCTGAGTCACTGGCCGACCCGCCGTCCGGTGAGCTGACCACACTGTCCTCATCCCAGTGGCCCCTCACTGCAAGAAGAAGAAACTATTATCTTTGAGCCAAAGGCTATGTTCAAAAGGTTGTAGAGGCATAAATCCCATAGTTTCATGCTCGGCCCATGAGGGTACATATATGACATAGATGTCACAATGGCATCAATTATATGAACATCTTTTATCAGTGCAATGGGGAACACAATTTTGTTTGTCAAACTAAATGTTAGCTAAGCACCAAACAATCAGACCCTCAGACTCACTCCAACTCAAAAAGACTCACCATGTAGGCTGTGGATGGATGCAATGTGGGGCATCACTCCTTCATACCCATCCCCATTCTCAGGTGGTGACTTGGGTAGAGGAAGGACTGAGCGGGCGGCGCCCCACCATGCCTCTCGCCCCGCCTGAGGAGTACCCAAGAAGTACCTGCCGGCCTCACAGCGTCCCCGCTCACAAGCCTGTGAATGGGTGTGGCTCTGATGGTCAGCAGAGGCATGGTGCTCCTCAGTAAGAGGCAGGCTGTAGCACAGCGAGCGCGCCTCTGGGAACTGGCGGTAGACACAGGACGCATCCATGCTTTCATTCTGCTCCAGTAGCTGAGGAGAGGCGGAGTCAGTGAGAGGACTCCCACCCCATGGGCTGCTGTCCTGGTCAGATTCCGAGCGCTCTGTATGAAAGCCTGGGTACTGCACAAAACCAAACACACACATATACACACACACACACACACTCGTTAACATTTCTTAAAGTAAGATTGCTCATCTGGGCTCAGCTTAAGTTTTTATATACTATTTACTGAAGATCAGTTACCAGATGAGAGATCTGATCTTAGATCAGTGTTCTTACACAGTAATAAAGTAACCTAAAATATACTTCATATTCAGGTGTTCCCAATCCCTGTCCTAGCTAGTTAACACATTCCTAATGTTGAGATGGGGCTAGGTTTGGGTTGATGGGTACATGCTTAGCTTGTAGATGTGTTCTTTCATAGCAACTGTTGCAAGGTTGTAAAAGCTTTACAAAATGTTGGCAAAAATCCCAGTCCCCCTTAAGAAATATTTTAGCATTTCAGCTATTTTTGGTGTTATCTTTGTAGTAGTACAGCATTGTTACATAACATTCAGAGGCTTTTATAAAAAATACACAAAAAAAATATATAATTTAAGACAACAAGAAACTCTATGTTGTCTCTCATTATGTTAAAAAACTTTTTAACATTTGGTATATCTTATCTTACCTTGCAACAAGTCAGTTTTCATTTGTGAAAAGCACTGCCATAGCATATTCACACAATTACAGTATGTACTCACATGTGAGTAGGGGGAGAGTCGTGTCTTGGGTTTGGTGCGGGACACTCTGCTTTTATTCCCTTTCCTGCTGTCACTGACAGGGTTGGAGGGGCTGCTATAGGTGAAGGCTGGCTTGGTGGATGTTGCTTGGTCTAAAGATAGCTGTAGACCTTTATACTCTGTGTCCCTGTTGATAGAAATGGCAACGTTATGGCTGAAGCCCAACAGGTATTGCGCTCAGCAGGATTAAAATCAATACTTTCATTACACAAAGGCGAGCTCTCCGGCAGAGTGGCATGTGATGTTGTTTGTGCAAGTGTGTCTCCAGTGTGTTTTTGTGTACCAGAGCATTTTATTTCAGCTCTTTCAACGCAGTAAAAGTGAGCCAACATCTGTTTGGTAATTAAGACGCAGTTGCTCATTTGCGAGACAATGTTGTGCATGCATGTGCGTGTAAGAGAGAGACAGAAAGACACAGAGTGAGTGTGTGCGTGTCTGTGTGAGAGGGGATGGTGCAATTGGACGCCATTGTTTCTCCTGTAGGATTGGTGCAAGGCTTTTACAAACACACGACAGAGGGCAAACGTCTCCGTTCAAATACACAGTGAGATTAAGAGCTATGTCTGGCTAAATCAAGCTCACAAGCAGATACCGCAGGAGGCATAACTAGGAAATGGGAATTGATTTCTGACTAAAGTGTAGTATAGATTTTGTTCCCTATGATGAATCAACTTTCAGACAAAGAAAACTGTGTCCAGAGAGCACACCAGCCAAGGATAGAACTCTAGAGACCCTGCAGCCTCACTCCAACTATATGTAGACACGTAGCAATGAGCACACATGGAAACATCTTGAATGGAGACAGAAATATAGACAAACACTCATGCACTTGTTTTTTACACACTGTCCGAACATGGGGTCATAGAAATGTCCCACATATATTTTATATTTATGCAATTACATATTTATTTATGCAATTACATACTTGATTATAATCTCAGTAACCAATGGGAAAATGTTTATTTTTCTTTTAAACAATGAAACATAGTTTTGATTTAGAGATAAGACAATACCAATTTCTTCTTCTTTAATCCTAATGTATCAACGTATACTAACCAGTATTCTTCTTTACAAACTATTAACTCTTGTTAATTTAAACACCATTTTAAACTCTTTTTTATTTAAACATCTACACACTTACATCTTAAAGTAGGTTATCAAAGTATCCAAACACTCTACTAAACCAAAGAAAGAAATGCACAGCTAATGATATGAAATCTGACAATGTGAGTGTGGGTTTTCAGACTGGTTTTGTTACAGGACTGGATCAGACTCTGACTAAATGGTGCTCTGATTATTTTGTGATCATGGTCTGGCATGGTTTGACTGTCATAGACTGACTAAGTTTATCCCATTTAACAAGTGATCCAAACTGAAATTATATAGAGTTTGTGACATGGGTTTAATTGCTCCACACACTCATCTGAGGAGTGTCTATGACCTTTTGTGGCTTTTTATCAGGAGCAACACACATTGTTTTAACACCAAAAGAGTCGCAGAAGGCAAAAGGGCTCAGACCTCTGAGTAGGAAGAGAGATGTAAAACACTATTGTCTTAAATAGATGTGATTAAGTATTTAATTAGATATTAAGTAGATCTTATTTAAACAGATATCTACCTGACACTGATATCAATCAATACCCTCTCTACTGAGCCATCTCTACCTTTATATACAAGCACTTGTATATCCTAAGTTGGCCATATATTCCGTTTTGTGTCCTTAATATGTATGAAAACACACACACACATACACACAAACCTACAGATTTCCTGAAAAATTAGTCTCTTGCTAAATAGGGATCTATATATAGTCACATGTCATAGACAGAAGCCAAAACAACCAGAAGGTTACGCAACAGGTTGGCTATACACAGACCTTTCTGCACACAGACACAGACACACACACACACATACAAACACACACACACACACACACACTCTTACTTCACACCTACTATTGCAGTCCGTGTGTGAACAAGCACACATTCTGATAACAGCCATGATAAGAGGCCAGACACATTCACCTCTTTCTGCTACAAAGATTAGCTTTGTAATTACGAGACGACACACACTGACATGTGGTGGGGTCACACAGAGAGCAAGTCTCAACCGTGTCACTCACAAGAGTGGACTCTTTTTGAACAGGCCTTCTCAATGAAATAAACACACTGATCCATGAATCAAACGCTTGCATATCATAATGGGGAAGAAAAAGATCTCTCAGCAACACATTTAGCAAGCTGTGGGCTATAAACACTCATCATCTTTATAGCCTATTAATTAAAGCTCATAAACACTTCTTTTTATTACTCTGGGCTTGGGGAGCTGTGTGAAGCTGTTGCCAGCCTCACATTAGCGTAAACATACACCGCCTCTTTTACTTAATGGAGGCTTTTATGGACCACAGTCATTTACATCTGTGACAAGCAGGCTGAAAGGGCCCAAGTGTTGGCACCACTTCCATTGTGCTTTCTGGACGAGCAAAGGCAAAAACATGTCGTTTCACTCATCTGTGTAGCCCTCACTCTAAGGCCCAGCATGAAGGATGGCTCCTCTGCTGGAGCTGCTTCATTCTTTCCGGAGAGTTCCAGTGGAAAGTCCACAGTGATAATGCATCTGCTTTATCAGAATGAATGCATGACAAATAAATCAGCCCCATCTCCCCCATCCCCCACACTCCCACCCCCCATCTACCATATAATTCGTGTATGAAGCAGACACACAGCTGGGCATGTTATTTTAAAGAGAGTGAAACTTCCCACCTGAGAGAACAGCACTAGCAACTATGCCAGGACCCTCTTAACAAACAGTCAAGGGGAAAAAGCTTGTACTGCCTACTGATCACCAACAGCATGCACTTCATTGAAGAACTTAGTTCTAGTAGATAAAAGAAGCTGTAACATGGACAATATGATTACTTTGTAAAAATAAGACCAGGGTGTCATTTTCAAAAATAGTCCATTTAAATCCTGTTACTTTTTCAATACATTTTGGATAACTACACGTTGTTATATCCATGCCATGTAACTTCATCTTTTACGTTGCCCTTTGCAAGGGCAAAAATGACATAAAAATAGACCAATGCAAATAGACCAAAATGTGACACTTTCTGACATATACTAACATTAATGTTTTTCTTCTGCTATAAAAACTTATATTACTTAGCAACATTTTGTATTTCGTATTTTCTGAATCCAGTTGCCTTGACGCAGACCTTTCCCAACACACTACAGCTCCACTAACCAGAGGAGTAGAAGCCAGTACACCTTTGCCAATATGTGCGGATCATGCCACTGCATAATAATTTTTCCCTCTCATGGCAGCAGGAGAACACGAGGCTGCATGACCAGAAAGACTTGGACAAAACGGAAGTGTACACTCACTCAACTTCGCAGGTTTGTACCAAAGTTTTGAAGCTATGAACTTGTTATAGAAAGGCACATAGTGAGATTAGCTGAGGGGAGGGCACATCTGAGGGGTTACTGGGGTCATCATAGCTTACAATGTACTTGGTGGTTGTCCTGCTTTTTAAGGCAGCTCAGACACTGCAGCAGAGTAGTTGTGAATTGTCTGGAATATATATTACAACTCAGCCACAACATTAAAACCAGGTGACATGACTGACAATGAGTACATGATTACAGTGGTACCTTAGGCAGCAAGTGGACAGTCATTTCTTGAAGTTGTGTGCTTTAAGCAGGAAAAAAAAGTGTAAGGATCTGAGCGACTTTGAAATGGGCCAAATTGTGATGCCTAGACGACGGAGTCAGGAGGTGGTAGGTCTTATGGGACATTCCCGGTATGCATTGATTAGTACCTACCAAAAGTGGTCCAAGGAAGAACAAGCATTGAACCAGCAACAGCTAGCCCGTCTGATTTTATCCCACCATAGAGCAGTTGGAATAGATGCAGATGCTGCCTTCATGTGACTCTATGGATGCATACACAAGCCTTCACCCTCCCAGTGTTAGTGGGATAAGGGGAGTTCTTGCTAGCAGGTGAACATGGTAGTAGTACTTCCTAGTGGCAGTGGCCTCTTACAGCAGAATAATGTGCCCTGAGACACTACAGAAACGGATTGGGGAACATGAGTTCCAAATTCCCCTGATCTCAATCTGATCAAGCATCTGTGGGATGTGCTGGACAAACTAGGTTCCTGTGCCAAAGTCTTGGTGCCAGATACCACAGCATGCCTTCAAAGATCATGTGGAGTCCACGCTTTGAAGAGTCAGATCTGTTTTGGTGCCATGAGTGCCACCTACACAATATTAGGCAGATGCTTCTAATGTTATGGCTGATCAGCATGTAAAATAGCTATATAAATGTACCTTTACATAACTATCTTATTTTTTTGTACTTGCATTACCACTTACTATGACAATTCAGGCTGAGCACACTCTTAAGAAAGAAGTATGCAAATAAAGAAACAAACAAAATCACCAAGGTCACTCTAAAAGAATCAATAAGTAATCAGACTAACAGATTAATCCTATATAATATACTAGTAATAACAGTTTTATTAATGTAAATTATAAGTAATTCCTAATTTTGTTTTCAAGGTAATTTATTTTATATACAAGGAAAATCAAGAATGCAACATTACTGCATGATGTTGCAGTAATCATGGAAATAATTGGAATATTTAATGGATATATTTAATACCTAATATATCTGCAACATTCCCATGTACAATGTATTTACATGTACATGTATAAATATATAAATACATTCATAAGCACCCAGCTAAAGCTGGCACCTGCTTTGTGGCTAGAAATAAGTTTCTCATGGAGACTACAGGGGTGACATGAAATGTGCACAGTGATATTTATTCTATAGTTTGTCACAGCTTCTCAGTACAACATCAATGACAAAATAGGCACATTGCAAGTCACAACTAGTCATAATGGGTGCAAAGTCTCTAGTTCTTTATAGCAATCCAGGCTGCTGTTCTAATACAGTGGCTACTGAGGATTTATTAAAATAGCTTGCCCAGCATTGCTATGATACAAACCGTTAACAGTTAACTTTATACTTGTACACAACTAATTACTTTATAAAGCCCATACCCTACTTTTGTCTTAAATTAGTGTTGTGTAGTTTTATGTATTTATTTTCTGCTGTTTTATCATAAGTTACAGACACAGTCATACCACGGTATTGTGCCTCATTCAGAAATGCAGGGCTGAAAAACACCCTATAACATCAACGTGAATAGGCAGAGCTAAAGTGCTAAAAACTGAATATCTGTAAATGAATTAATGAGTTCCATATAGTTGTTTTTGCAGCTTAATTATACATTAATATATAAATAATATAGACAGCAAAGTGTAGTTCATGTTCATAGAACTTTTTATAATGTTATGTTTATATGCTAAATCAAAAGTAAGTTTTTTAAAAGTTGCCTTTTACATCTTTACTTTCTAACTATAGCACATGTAGTGAACATATAGGAAAATGTAGGAATACTTCAGAAACCTGTACAGTGAAACACTTATTAAACAAGGAATTGCAGATGGATTATATGCTTGTCAATCTGCATGACAGCTTTCTAATTAAAGTTATCCCTCCTAATTGTTTCACAAATATGCATCAAAAAAGGAAAGGAAAAATGTTGTGCTAATTAACATCAATTATGACTGTAAGGGCAAAAACAACCATAGAGAAACCTGATGAATGCTTCCTTTGGAAAATGAGTGAAACTAAGCAAGTTCGTATAAACCTGGTGTCAGTTATTTCATATATATATATATATATATATTAACCTTAAAATAGCAGCAAGTTAAGGAGGCCAGCCACACTCACGTGAGGACATAGTTGACACTGACGATACAGTGAGGTCTGGAGGATCTGCTGTTGTGCACGATGGTTGCATAGCTCTGGACCCACACCCAGCCACCCTCCTTAGCCAAGAACCTGTAGTACTTTGTAGTGACCTGTCCCTTCACCAGTACTGCAGAGAGAGACAAAGACTTTAAATTTTACTTTAAAATTTAAATTAATCTGTCGAAGGAACAACATTTCTGGTGAATGAAATTGACTTTTTATTTTTGACTCTAGTGACCTAACAGCTTTGGTTATTTTTCATATAAAAAAGATTTTTTTCAGCTGTGCATCAAATAAACTTTAAATGATATTTTGTATGCTAAAGCTCTGTAAACATTTACAAACACCTTCACAGACCTGGAGAATTACCATTGTAATAAAACACAAAAATATACATTATAATAATACAAGCATAATTAAATTTAGCCTGGATATGATCACTGCTGCACAAAAAGGGAAGATATAAACTACCAATTAAAGACAATTTGACAAAGAGAAGCGTTGAATGTATCATACGTGCACAAATGCACGTAGGTAATAATTAACTGGAGGTCTAACATTTCTGCATTTTCTTTCTTTTTATCCCCAACAAAATTTAAAGCTAACAACAAAAAGAAACATTTTGCAATTTAAAGAATTAATGAGATGAAAGAAAAATGAAATGAAATGATCAGATATTTTCATACTTCCCTATATTTATATAACACTAATACTGTCCTTTAGCTGTGCCCTGGTGCTATGAGGTGAGGAGAAATTCATACTGTGCTCATAGTCCTCATCATGAGCAACCCTGTTGTGATCATTACTGTGGCTGGAGTGTGAGTGGCCCTGTTAGGACAGGAGGCAACCAGAAGAAAGAACAAAAACAAACCTAACTCACACAAGTGGTGCGCACAACGTAGGTGGAAGGTGTCACAGCTGTGGACGTGATGGTAAAGAGTCTTCTCTATTAAGTCCTGTGGCTCGTAGCCAGTAAGCTCCGCCACCCTGGCAAACAAACATGGGGGAGAATAATTACGTTGCCAATGAGCACACAAACACCTGCGCATGCACACACACACACTAGTCCAGATTTGTACAAATATAAGCCAAACATGCAAACACGTATGTGCTTTGCACAAAATAACAGGTGCACATGGACAGGGACGACGGAACACAAATATACAAACAAAGCTGCACACACACAAACAAGCAAGCAAACATACACACATACATATAGGGTTGAAAATATTTCACTCCAGTTTATTGACTGTGCCTATTATGTTTATAAATGAACACTATAAGTGCCTGTATGGAAATGCACATACACACACACGCTAATCATAATATATTGTATACTTATTTATTTGTTTTAGACTTTACTTAGCTTTACATTTATACATGAGACCTTCGCATAATACTGTATTTATATTTCAGTTCCTAATTCTCACTTGCATAACTAACATAGTAGTTAGGAAACAACCAAGGGACAGGGGCATGAAGGATTAACTAATTTATAGAAGTTGCTGAATAACACATCTTAGAATAAAGATTAATAGCTCTAGTCCTGATCCAAGTGTTTCAAGGGTGAACGAGCAATTCAGCGCAGTGATATCTACCTGGAGTCCAAGAAGATGAGCTTCATGTCCAGGCTGGCTCTGAACATAAACATGTTACTGTGGAGCTTGATCTCAGTCACTGCACTGGGGGGCAAAGAGTGTCCCACAGCCACCAATCCCACATTCTGGTAGCAGCCATCAAATGGCGACATGTCCAGACTGTACTGGCGTATTTTTAGGTAACCGCTGCAATGGATCACCTGCAGGAGTAAAAACAACACAATGTACAAAGACATGAATCATCTATCTATCTATCTAGCCATCCATCAGTCTGGCTTTCTGTCTGTCTATATCTATGTATATATTTTTCTATCCGTCTATCTGTTGCATAGATTTATCTCAATGTTTAGACACAAAGATGATCACATTATCCTAACATGCAAAATACTTTTTGAAGCATTCCTTGAACGTTTTCCTTTCTAATTTTTGAGGGAGATTTATTCATCATTTAACACAAAAGGGTTAAAAAAAACAACTTATAGCAGGTGGAGTCCAAGTCCTATTTTAAAAAGCCCACCTTATATCCGCCACAGGTCAACCCTGCATTTCTTTTTGCAAGGACGCATTTCATCCTCAGAAAGAAAGACCGCTCCATTTCATACTCTACAACAGAGGGAGAGAGAGACGGAGAGAGATTAGATGGTGATGGTAGGTAAGGGTTGCTGTAAGGCAGAGATTGAGAGAGAGAGAGAGTGTGTGCGTGTGCAGGGGCGTTGTAGTTGGGTGAAAAGTGGGACTAAATTACCAGGGCCCCAAGTAGGGAGGGCTCCTGAGGAGTGAAATTTTATTTTCATTTAAATATAATTTTAAGATCACAATAAATGTTGTTAACTAATGTAAATGCTAATATTTTGGGTAAATGCATCAGTTGATTGATGTATTAAATGATGTCCAAGGTAGTTGTGAACCTCGAGCTTACGAGGGCCCATGGCCACTGCTTGTGCATAGGGCCCAGAATTTGGTGCTACGTCCCTGTGTGTGTGTGTGTGTGTGTGTGTACAGAGTGTGTTTAGTGTTCGCTGCCCTCTCCTACCTTGTACAAAGTGGGAATGGTAGGGCTGGTGCGCTGTCAGTACTGCAGTCATCTCGTCGTGGTCAGCAGGGTGAATGTACTCATAAATGCTGTTCCCCGTCAGCTCTACCTGTTAAAATGAACCTCTGTCATCTCAGTCAAGCGCGCGAGACGCAGCTGAAGCACCGCGCGAACCGGTAATAATGTCTCATCTATAAACAGAGCAGAGCAGTGAAGATCCACCAGTCTGCAGCACTTTACCTGTGACAGGCCAAGGTGCACGGAGGCAGTCTCAGAAATATACATGATCTTCCCATCCGGAGCGACCACGAATATAAACCCGTCCAACGTCTGAAAAACACAGACAAATCCATGTATTCTAAATAAATCAGCTCAACTCAATTCACCAGCAATTCCTTTAAAACATGCACCAAAACATGCTAAAAAGTTATTGATTTTTTTAAGCTCTTAGTCGTTAAAAAAGGTTTCACAAATATTTACAGAACACTCATGTTGCTCGGGTGAGTGGTGATATGCTAAAAGGTCGCAAAGGTTCGTCGTGAACAAACTGATTTTTTTCTGTAACAACCTCTTTTTAACATTGTAACGATTTGCAATATCAAAATAGTACATTTTGAATTGAACATGAACATCCTGTTGTGTATGCGAATAACTTTGATTTTCTTTCACGAAACAGAACAAAAAACCTTAAGAAGTCTTTAAATACGAATTTCAGACAAGGCTAAATCACCGATTGGCACATTAACAGTTACTGTAAATAATTAATCTAACTGGCAGAATAAACATGTAAAAACGTTATAACAATGAAATTGTACAAAATATACTACCGATATTGTAATATAATTTAATATAATCTAATATAATATCATACCATAATAGAAAATAGCAAATTGTACCTGCAGAAGATGTGATCCCAGCTCGCGGCCAACATTGTCCAGAGAGCTCGCTCTGCTCACGTGGCCCCATGATTCCCCTAAACCTGTAGTACATTTATTACACATAATCACTATTTTAGTAATACGTTCAATTGCCATTACCTCCATCATCTACAGATTATTATTATTATTATTATTATTATTACTATTATTATTATTGTTATTATTAATTTATTCTTTAAAAAAAAATATCCAGTGTGACTTTGTTTGTTGTTGTGCTATTTTCATATTTAATAAAAAATAATTAAATTACAATTGCTAAAATGTGTTATTATTATTATTATTATTATTGCTATAGTTATTGTTGTCATTATAATTATTAGTATTATTTTTATTATTACATTAGTAGTAGTAGTAGCAGGGGTGATATATTTTTATGGTGTCTATTTGAAAAACTGAGGCTCGTTTAAAGAGGCCGATATTGTCACGTTAAATTGACTGTAAACATGATTGTAAAAAATGCAAATCAACTCGGCAAACCCGAAGGAACCAACAGAACTCGAAAAGACAAACAGGAGCCTCTGTCCGCTCCATAAGCCTATCCGCAATCCCCATTGAAATGCAAATCTCAGAAAACAAACAGGCGTCGCGCGTGGATCACAGCAAAGCTCCGATTCCCATTTTAATATTAACCAAATATACACTCCAGGTTTACACAACAGAAACAATCTAATTATTTCTTAACCACAACTCAAATACAGCCTGCTCGCGCGGCACCAGCGCCTAAATCACGCGCCACCAAACCACATAGTGTTTTCTCTCCAGCGTGCACCGCCGACATTTCGGCGTGTGTGTGTGCGGCCCGTCTTTCAGACAAAAACAGAACCTCTCCGCGGGCGAAGGCTGGACGAGATAACATCTCAAAAAGAAAGAAAAGAAATTTGAGAAAGGACAGAAAGAAAGAAAAAAAAGATAGAAACAATACCAAGTTTTCTGGACACATACCAAAGTTGAATATTTCTGAAATTTTCAGGTTATTTAAATCCGATTTGTTGGATGTTTGTAACCTCTGTTTTAACCTCTGTTTTCCATTTTCTTTCTTCTTTCTTTTTAAACTTGCCCTATCGCAGGAAAAATGGAGCGCCTGGATATCAGTGACTTGAGTTTTGTTAAGGAAACAACATCAAGTCAGAATTCGCTGGAGGAGCTTTTCTGGAGCTAAATGAAGTAAAATCCGCACGAGGAACCTCTCAGCTGGTCGCAGGGCCAGAAAATTGCATCCATATTACTGCATACAGGTCCTCCTGGAGAGGGACAAGCCGTTTCCAGTTCGCCTATAATAACTTAATTGTGGGCACCAAACAATCAGAGCGCTGCTTCTGCAAACAGGCCGTTTTAAACCAGAGCTGCAGGGCATCCTCCAAAAACTCCTCACCAGACCAGCAGCTCTGCTTTAAAGACAGAAATGTGGTCTTGCCGTTTCTTATACTTGCCTGTGAAGTCATGTTTATTCAGTCTGAATCCACCACATTATACAACCACAAAAACAGCTAACAATAATTCCATAATAAAAAAAAATCAGCATAAATATGAACACAAAATAGCTGTAATTAAAGCTGAGTGTGTTGTTGCAGGGAGTGTGTGTTGTGAGAACGGTCAGGTGAAGGGCAGTAAAGGTTCAGGTTAAAAGCGGACCATAAATCAGGGTCGTAAAAGCAGTTGCGCCTTCGTTTGTTTTCCAATAAAATTTTAGGGGCGATTTCGCAGAAGATTTTCCTCTGATTACTAGTGGAGTGTGTTTACACACGCAGCCCGTCACACCTTTATCAGAGCCGCATCACGCGCTCCTTCCTGGCGCTGGAGTAGAGGAAGATGATGGAAAAATGATGATATAATTGCTGAAGCACATGGCGCCAAAATATATCCTCTGTAAAAAAAAAAAAACCCCGACGCTTCTGTCTGTTTAAAACACATTCACACTTTTCACCGCCTGCTGTAAAATCACCTGTTCATCAGTGAACAGGAGGAAGACTGTAATGTAGTCACCACATGTATGCGGTGTCAAATTGACTTGTAATCTATCATTATCTTTTAATTATTTAGAAATAGATATAGCAACGCTAAATACTACCCCAAAATATAACT
>JBBPCY010000007.1:13368826-13381454 GCA_037974405.1 Brachyalestes nurse
AGAAAGAGGCCAAAAAAAAAAACAAACCCCCCCCCCCCCCCAAAAAAAAAAAGCTTCTGCAGAGCTTCTGGCATCTGACATATAATAGTTTACTTCTGCCTGATGCAAGCTAAAAAGTGAAAAAAAAAAAAACAATCAATTACTTTTTAAGAAGCTGAAAAACATTACTCTTAGTAACTCAACTAAATGCAAAAAGATATTCTATCTTACTGAACCTAAGTAATAACCCGCTTGAATGGTGATTTTTAAGCCCCACATTATACATTTGAGTAAAGGTGCAGTTTTTATTTGTGTAAATGCAAACTGCTCAGTTGTCCAAGCTGAAAAGCACATTTCCCCTTGAGGGACACTACAGAAAGTCAAAACGTCTTCTTACTAGGAATACTACATACTGCATACTGAAGGGACCAAGGGAGCGCAGGCAAATGCATCCAGTAGAAATTAAGACAAAATCGTATTTATCCAGACTAGCTGACATGAAATTGGCTCGACAGTGCAGTCGACTCCGCTAGTTAATCCTCAGACAGCACTCCATAGTTAGCTCAGCTGTTTGCTAGGAAAGGCTAGCTTGGATCCATGCTGGGAAGACAGGCAGCTGCTGGCAGAGGAGCTACAACCTGGCACAGCGGGAACCCAAAAAAGTAACCACATGGACAGGCATGGCCAATCACTCTCAGGCGCGCGCGCGCACACGCACACACACACACACACACACACACACACACACGCAGGCCTGCAGAGAATCACCAGCGCATCCGCAGGCATGGACAATGGCTAACAGATCCTCAGACCAGAGCCATTCCCAGAACAGGGCTGCCAGCATGAACAATCACCACAGCACACATCCTCCGAACAGGCATAGACAATCACAAACAGATCCACAGGCACGCCATCAGGCGTGAACTATTGACAACAGGTTATTTTGCTTGCAGTGGTGTGAGGACTGAACAGTGGTGCGGTTAGCTTTTACTTAGGGTGCCTTTATGACACAGCCAGAAATCCGACGACGAGGCGGCAATAAATCATCTCGTCACCTCAGCTATTTTTCTCCTGGCTCATTGCGGTGGTGAGGAAGTTGTTTGATTTGCATGTATGCTGTGCCAAGAGTTTGTTGAGAGCTTTCAACAGGCATCAAGTTTATGACCATACCAATGCATTCAAGTACAGCAGCAGAAAACAAAACAACTTTAGCATTATGATATACAAAAAAACATAAAAACCACTTACAGGTGAAGTAAATAACTTATTATCTGGATACAATGGCACCTGTCAAGAACTAGGATATAATAGGCAGCAAATGAACAGTCAGTTCTTGAAGCTGATGTGTTGGGAAAATGGGCTGAGAAAGGTCTAAGAGCCTTTTAGAAGTGTAAGCGATGCTCTTTTACCTGGACATCCACATGATGTAAAAGAAAGTCTCACTCAAGAACCAGGCCTCCTTCTTCATGTGCCCATTGTTGGTGCTTTTGGAGCTGGATAGGGTTCAGCATGACCACTATCCATGAGCTCCATACTCTGTAAGCTGTGATGCACTTTTGTTCTGGCAACTTTCTATCATAACCAACATGAACTTTTTCAGCAGTTTGTGCTACAGCAGTATTTCTTTGGGATTGGACAAGACAGGCTAGTTTTCGCTCCCCACATGCATAAGTGAGCCTTGGGGTCCCATGAACCTGCCGTCGGTTCTTCCGTTGACCACTATCGGTAGGTACTAACCACTGAATACCAGGAACACATCACAAGACCTGCCATTTTGGAGATGCTCTGGCCCAATTGGCTAGCCATCACAATTGCAGAATTGCTCAGTGTTAATTTTGTTATATATACAGTAACCCCTACGCTGAACAGCAGTCGCGGTAACTGATAATTGTACGCGGAAATCCCCACAATAACACGGAAACTGCTAATATGCTCCGCATTTCTTTTTTTTTCGTGGCAATATATATTTTTACGCATTTTAGTTTGACATTATTAAGAATAATTTACTAATTTTGTAATATAAATAGTAATCCAAATATAAAGCCCGAGTTGTGGCCTTACAGCAACTCAAGTGTTACAGAAAAAAGCTTTAATTAAAAGAGGTCAGTTGATGTCCAGTGTCTGCTTTAACTGGTGAGTCACTACAATAGGACTCCTCCTGAAGTGCCTGAATAAGACGCACCACCCAATGAACAGTAAATTATTGAACTGTAAAAATTATTGGTGACCACACGTACATTTTACTGTATTTTATATTTAAAAACACATTAAATGATTACTGTATTTACCCTGCTTACACCAAAGAAAACATGCTTGCATTAATTAACTGACGATAGTTGAAACTGTACAGTACGGATACGGGTTTACATTTACATTTTCGTTAAAGGTATTAAGTTTAAAATTAAAGTGTTTCACATTCTCTCATTTTTTTCTTAGAACCGAAAGTAATAATTGTTGGCAGAAACAAATTTGTGGAATCCGCAGATATCCTCTACATTTTTTCATGCACAATTCTTCATGCATTTTAATGTAAAATTATTAAGAAAAATATAATTTACTAATTGTGTAACATAACTATGAACGTAAATTCAGCTACATTTCCATATAAAAAATAACTATACATTTTTTGGTACTGTGGAGAGAAAGAAAGCGCATTTTGGGATGGTGAAATACCGTACTCAGAGACGGAATGTTTAAAAGCAGCCAATCCGAGAACGTTATTTATTTATCCTTACTGCTGATTGGCGGCTGCCGTTTGAAGCATCTGTGGCAGCTGCAGACCAGAATTTCCCCTGTGGAGCGTCTCGAGTGTTTAACTTGTTTTTCGTTTTGTCCTTCTTAAAGCCTAGTATTTTTATTACTGCAAATTAAATTAAAAGAGACTGTTGTGTCTGCTTTAACAATATACCTCCTCCTGAAGCTCCTGAATAAGACGCGCCACCTGATGAACAGGAAATTATTGAACTGTAAAAATTATTGGGATTACCCGTACATTTTACTGTATTTTTCTGGCAAAAAAATGTACTAATTTATTACTGTATTTACTTGCTTATACCAAAGAAAACGACAGCACATACCAAAGAACATGTGCATGCATGATTTACAGTACAGTCTATACAGGGGTAATATCAATATTTAAATTCTAGGCCTGCGGGAGACAGCAGTTCAGTGTAAACTGTACAGTAGGAATACGGGTTTACCTTTACATTTTCTTTAAGGGTAATGCATTAAACTGAGTTTAAAATAAGTTTTAGCCATTTTTACCACATCACAACAATGCAGTTATTCACTATACGCGGGTGCTCTTGGAGCGCGAAATTGTATATATACACAGAAACACACATACATATTTATACATACACACACACACACATTTATACACATTTATAAAATAGACACTGACATTTGCCTCAGCTGGAGAAGGCAATGAGCTGTACTGTTGTTTTAATGTGCATTTGATCTGTGGAGGGAGCCGGCTGTTAAACGCTGTGTTGTCTCCGAGGTGCTGTAAGTGTCTGCACTCACACTGTATTTATAGGGCTTCGGACCAAGGCACACTAAAGTCATCATAAACCAGCCGCATAAATAACTGTCTCTTTACCAGCAAGCCCGGAAACAAAGTGACAAAGTGACTGCAATTAGTAAACACACAGAAAAACAACAAAAATGTCTTTCTGCCTGAATAAAAATAAAACATTAATAATAGGTCCTGATAAAGCATTAAGAAATTATGAGGGAGGAAATTACCCATTGCAAGGGCGTATTTCTTCAGTGAAACCGGAATATAAAATTTATGCACATTTTCACACATGTGGTGCTACAGGTCTTAAACTTATGTTTGATGGATTTTATTGTAACTGTTTATAGCTTACTTTGGATCGGCACAGTGATTGCTGAGTGAACTTTCAGACATTGCATAGATGCCCCAGGTTCACAAAGTGCTATGAACCAGCACATGAAGCCTGAAAGTCCTGTTAAACTGAGGCTTAGGTCAGGCCTCAGCTGTCAGAGTGAGGGGATGAATTTTCTTTTTTCCTATGGAACATCCGAGAGGTCTTCACTGACACATGGAAATGTGTTCAGTTCTACCGTCCCCAGACCTAGCATCGATTTTATGATGTATGAAAGCAAGCAAATCGCTTTGATGGCAATGAAAGCCCCCAGATGACGGAAAGGAGGCCGCGGGACAATGTATAGGGGTTTGGATGAGCTCCATCACTATGCTACATACGCCAAGAGGACACACAGCAACAATGGAAAGCAGATATCAGACACAGCCTGCATTGCAGTGACACAAATACACACTGACCTGGCATATCCGAATGGCATTGTCCAGAACCGTCTTGGTGTCTGTGCCATAATCACTGCAGGGGAGCTGGGCGCGGCTAAAGTGGGCCTGCAGCAGCAGGTGGGTCTTGGTGTGGGCGCTGTCAAAGGAATGTGGGTTGACCTGCAGGGGGAGCCGCTGAGCCAGCTCGCTGTTCAGCTGGTCCTCGTTGTGGCGCACTGGCAGCTCGGCATACTCCTCTGCATCCTGTGTACAAAAGGGAGAGGGGTGGGGGCAGAGGTCAGCCGGGGTGGACACTCTTAGGCTCGGCAGACGGGTGACAGCGTCGGAAGGAACAGCTGCAGCCGGATGGATCAAATCTCTCTGCTTTTATCATACAAGCCCTCGGAGCTGCTTTTATATATAATGTGAAAGGCAGGCCTCCTCAGCTTTTCCTGGTTAGACGATACTAGGTTTAAGATTGCAACATATCCTGTGTGGACTTATTCCAAGAAAATTTCCTCTCACCTCAAATAAAGGCAAGACTAAAATAACATGCACACTTCGCTACTTTTCAGAAGCACTTGACAATGCTGGTAATGGGGAAAATGTTTGCTGAATTTGTTAGCACCAAATGCCATCAGAGCATGGGAGCACTGTGTGTGCTGTCTACTACAGGTCATATATGAAAAACCATAAGTTTTTGTGTAAGGCATTTCTCTGCCAGCTTTTCTAATGTACACTTGTAAGAGGAGGCCATGGGCACATTAGTCACAGTTCTGTGCACTTCCACCCACATCCATCAGTGCTAAAGCACTGAGCTCAAACGCTTCAGAGCTGGGAAAGTGAGAAATAGTGGAAAAACTAAGAACAAAAGATGTTGCTAGATGATTTATCTGCTGAGAGCATTGAGTCTGCATACAGATAGACAGAAGATAAAGGGAGGGAGCTTATCTGTAAACAGAGGCGCTGACACCAAGCCCTTGCACACTCTTCTCTGTCTCTGGTGACATTTACATACACAGAGAGGGACCACAGATCTTTAGAGGGTTGAGCAAGCGCTTCTAAGTCTTCAAGTTCAGATTGTTTTGATATGCTGATGTGATGTGGCAAGTCTTTGTGAAACAATTTTCTTGTTCAGTGGCATCATTAAACTGCACGAGCGCCGGCTAATATTTGGAAGAGTAAAACAGACTTAAAAAGCAGGAAGAGAGATGGAGCCAGGTTGAGAGGACTGTGGCGCAAAGGCTCAATGAATTAGGGAGAATATCTGTTACGTGCTGAGGCGCGTAGGGCATATTTTCTGTGTATTTTCTCGTGTTTTGCTATATTCCCTAGCCATAACAATATTGCAGGCCTGTTTTGTTGGGCTATCCTTTGTCGGGGCTTTGTGCCAGACAGTCAGTCAGTTGTGGTAAATTTTTAGTTGCTTCTGACTGGCCAAATTTATTGGAACTACTTTATGAACAAATATGTAGTTACAACTCAAATTAAAAAGGAAATTGTGATTATGAATACCTGGTGGAGCTAAAAGGTATAATATTGACTAATGGAGAGGACAAATCAAAATTATTAATGAGCTAGATCTGAGCTTTCACAATAAAGATGAACATGGACAATTAACAGATCACTATTACCCATTTTGTGTTTAAACATTTTTTCATGGCACTCAAGACCTAATTAATGACCAGTGATAAAGCACATGTAGACAATTCATGAACAATTTATAAGGGCAGCTCATCTACAGACATTTTATAAGCATTGTGTTATTAGGGTGAATTTGTGAATTTCAAACTGTGACTTTCAATACGCAAACTATTAATCTATTAACCTAAAGGAGCGGGAGGGAGAGCGTAATAGAGAACGAAATTAACAATCGGCTGGGTGTCTCATTATGGCCACGCCACAGTAATTAGAAGACATTGAGAGGCGGTGAGGTTTTTGTGTGGCTGACAAGGGGAGTGATTTGAGAGTATTGAACCCCCCGGCTGGGGTGGAGTAGGGGGCTGGCAGAGGTTCAGCCGGCCTCATGTCAAGCTTTTGTTAACCAGTCTGTGAAATGTTAAGGGACAGATAGTTGGATAATAAAGTAGTGCACACTTTAATTGGAAGATCTGACCTCTCCCTGCAACCCAGTCCTTAATTAGCACAGCACAGACACTCTCACTGTCATTGACAAACACACACAGGGTTCATGACCATAACTGACAAAAACACTCTTTCACTGCTTACGGGATAAGCAGTTTTCATACAACCTGATTGGTCCATTAACATCAACAAAACATAAGTTTAATTTAATATATTAAATATTTTTATTAATATATTATAATATATTAAATATTTATATAAATATTTATACTCCTGGCTTCACAAGTTAACACCACATTGTTCTTACACATCAATTTCACTTTCATTCATAAATCAATAATATAAAAAATATATTAATTTGTAGGATATTCAGAAGAGTTTAGACTTGAAAAATGAAATAGGTAATAATAGAAAATAGAAGATTCAATATGAAAAATGAAGATTCAGTGCTGGAGAGCAGGAGGAGTGAGCCAGACAGGATCGCAACAGGAAAAGCAATTAAAAGCAAGAATGAAACAAATAAGCCAGACAATTGATGTGGATTTGAGAAGATTTAGCAAGCTGTCTCAAATTTTATGTAGTTACAGAATGTCATGCATGCTGTAGCAGAATATTTGAGTAGTCTCAAGAGAAAGCTCTCATGCTAAACTGCAAATGTGTCTCATTAAAAACTAAAACAAAACTTTCTACTCGCAAACTCACAATAAATAAATAAACACAAAAAGAGCAGCTCACATTCAAAATAAATTGCTTTTGTGTACTCGCTCTAGGAATGCCTGATTTAAGCGCAAAAATTTCATATTGAGAAAATCAGTTTATCCCAATGTACATTATGGAAAATTAAATAGTTGTGTTTTCTAGATCAATATTTAGAGCACAGTCCAAATACAATCTTTAATGGAAGACTATCATTAAACTTGAATTTCAAGAGTATGCACTAAAAAGCAAATTGCTGTGAAAATAGAGCTCTACGAGGTCGGTTTACCACACACGTAATTCACAAAACATAAAAACAGTCTAGCTCACTCAATGCATTACGCTGCCAGAATGAATGTGTGCAGTCAATGAAACCACACAGTCACATGATGCTTTCATTTCTGAAAGGTTTTGGCAATGTTCTCTGACAGCTTGCCTGTCGATTGCCTCCCCTTTGAGCAGGACTCCTACTACACGTGTGTGTGTGTGTTTGTGAAGTGAGACAGATGTGATGTCACTGGCCACCGGTGAAGTGTGAAAGCGCTTTATGTTCCAATTATGTCAGCAATCAGCGGAGAGGAGGAGAGCCCCGAGAGGACCAGATCACAAAGCACGAAGAGCCAGCGCTCTAATGAGGCGAAAGTAAAGGCGGAATTTTCACACAAGCCTGGAGAGCTGCAATTGTGAGGAGTGTATGTTTTGCTTATGTGTTGTCTATGCCTATGGTCCTCAATGAGATTGTTGCGGTGGAATATTCTTTAGTTAGGAAGGTTACTGGGTGGAATGCGCCAATAAGTTTGGGTGTAACAGAGCATCAAATATTATTATTGATTTTGAATATTTTTTTTTTTAGCAGTAGCAGTTGTAACACTGGTTTTATTGTGAAAAAAAAATGTTTATGACAAATGTACCAAGACACCTGGTCCAAAATTACTGAAATAAATTATAAGAAATTAATAAGAGAGATTACTTTTTTCCCCCCTCATACAAAATTACCTGTTTAGGGGGATGTCTTCACACCATTCCCTTCTTACAGTGTGACTATACAGAATCTCCAGGGAGTGTGTTTACTTACTGTGAGGATGGACAGCAGATCCTGAACTGGCAGCTCTGGCTTCAGCCTCTCCTTGAACATGCGAACAGTCTGGTGCTTCAGGTAATAGTAGGAGGCAATGCGGCCATAAGTAAGAGGCTCAATGGTCCGCTCATCCTGGAGAATAAGATAGAGACACGTTGCAAACAAAAGTCAGTATCTGACAGCAAAGACAGAGTAAATTATCTACATCATTCAGAGTAGCTGGTTTCAGTCTCATCAGAAAAAAAATCTAAAAATTGAGGCAAGAAAAAGTTGTTTTGCGACATGGAGCAGAAGGATATTTTTTAATAAAGGAGAAAAGAAAGCAAAACAGTGTAATGCAACTATAGAAAAAACATCCCTAAAAACAGTAGGTCTACTGGGTATGAGAGCTTGAGCCCCTGTGGACCAGTGCACAGCAAAGTGCACCTGTTAAAAAGATGTTCAATACTTTTTCCACCAAGACTGATTGGTCCACTTAGTCAGACATCTGTCCATTGATCATTTGTGTTTTGAAGTCAATCACATAATTCTGGGTCTAGTTAGGCTTTTGTCTATTCTACCCCAACAGTAATGCACATATCACTCTGAACAAAGCCTTACCATCGACTAGAACAGGATGATTTATGCCAAAATAAAATGGATTTTTTTCTTGAAAACTGATACCAAAAGGGAAGTTTCTGATAATGAAGAAATGTACGTAGGTGATTGAGATAAAATCATAAGATCACCAAGTCCTCACTGGCTTTTGCTCAGTGTTTAGAAATGCTCATAAATGTAAAGTAATTCATTAATAACACCATGAATATACTGAGTACCCATTCATACCTCCTGTATTTCCATGCAGTAGGAACATTCCAGATCTCGAAGGCTTCTTTCCACAAGATTGGACAGAAACTTGTTGATAGTTTCATGACTGATATCATCCAGATTGTAGTAGCTTTAAATAAAGAAAAAAAAATAGCATATGTGACCCAAAATAGGCCATGGATTGAATTAATCATGACTTCAAAAATTAGTAAAAATTATAACACATCGAGACATTATATAACATTAAGTACTCTATGTGTTTGGGATACAGGCTTGCTAAAACAAAACCACATATGTTCTATGACCTAGGCCAGCAGAACAGTTCATCTGACTCATCTGACAGTGTGTGGATGTTTGTGAGTCAGACAAAGAACAAATGAATTAACATGCATATGGCAAACAGATTATCAGATTTTCTGCATTCTGCCATTTACAGTTATGCTATATAAGAAATATTCTCCCCAAAAACAAATAAAAATATAAATGTAATAATAATAATAATACTTGAACATTCGGAATGAAAAAGCTCAAGTTGGTTTTGTCACATTACAGTTATACTGTAACTGTGAGGAATCTTGCTATACAGAAGAAGGTAAATAAAGAGCGTAATGAGAATTGAAGGAGGAGGAAATTCAGCAGGTCTGTTTTTTTTCTTAATGACAAAGAAATACACACAATTTAAAAAAAACTCCATGAAACATGTGAAATATATTTAAAATAAATATTTTCTTCTACTGCAATTTGTGCTAGTGAGTCTTGCTTTTCTTGAATGAAGTGGCACATACACATCACATGGTTTTATATAAGAAATATAAAAACCCTTGCAAAAGATCTATCCAGACCTATCTGTACAATCATTAGGTACGGCTTTAATGAATGTTTACATTAAGGTGACTGATGATAATAATTTCTCTTCTCTAAAGGGACAGCGATGTGTGGGGAGGACTACATGAAAGATAGGCAGCATTCTGCGTGCACTGTGTGTGGCTTCTCGTGAACACCTCTTGGTGTGATTAAGCCACTGCCATTATCATTATCCCCATTTGGCCCCTGATGGTGCCGAGTGGCTGATCGGCACTCTTTATGGGACCCCCGGGGGCCCACGCTTGCCTCGCCTGCCCAGAAAAAGAAAGCATGCAGCGCGGGCCGCCCAAGTGAATCATTGCTGATGAAGGATGGCTGGTGTCAAGGTGACTGGTTCAGCACGCTGCAGCTTTAAAAGAGCGGCAGACAGAGAGATAGATGGGGACGGGAACATGTCTTTCCGTTCTCACTCACACAAATAACCTCCTCCCACTCATGCACACGCTTATTCTCTCTCTCTCTCTCTCTCTCACACACATACACACAAACACACAAACACCTCTCTCAAAAACTGGAATATCAGAGAGCTGAGGTTTAATTTTGTAAACATTTAGCAGTTTAAGAAAGTATTTGTGGTGTCCTCAGGTGAGTATTGCTAAGTGAGGAAATACAGAAATACTACTACCATGTCGCAATGGACGTTCTCAAAAAAAAAAAAATCTTGATGTTAGCGTCAGAAAACTGGCCAAACACATTGATTCCAGTCGGCTTCACAAAGCACAAAGAGGTCCAATCACCTCATCTAATCGTTTTTCCCTTTTTCAGACCGTGAGCTTCAGTACTGAGAAAGCAAGTCAAGAAAGAAGTGTAGACAATGTGTTTTGGGAGTCTTCAGTTAGCAGTAAAAGCAGATGATAAGCATTATTCCCTTAACTGCCCGCACACAAAAACAGAAATGTCTGGATTTTTCACAAAGTTAAAGAGAAGTGCTCGCACTGAATGCAGTGGATGTTGTTATGCTGTTGCATGAGCTCTGTCAGTGCTCAGCAGACCAGAGAGGGCACCGTCGGGCCTAAATGTTTAATGTGGGCTGACAGGCGTGCAAATGCCAGCACTGTGGAATGTTCTGGAATCATCATCTTCAATTCATAGCAGATGTCTATGCTGCCCTATATGACCCCTGGAGCCAGGGATGAGTTTGTTTGTGTGCGCGTGTGTGAGAGAGAGACACTCCGGCGTGTGATGTTTTAGATCATGGTTTGTGATGTCAGATTGAACTACGGGGTGGGCCGTGCACTATGCACTAGCAGAAAGTTGTCATGGCAACACAATGAGTAAGTGGGTGTGAGGAGCCTGCAGAAGATTCACTCAGGTTTGACCACACAGCTGAGATTAGATCACATACAACAATTAGCCAATTAAGCAGCCAATACATGTTTACCAAATTACACTGCCATTACTGTAGAGTTTTGTTCTTTTAACACAGTCAAGGATTACCCTCTCAGAGACCTTTTCACATATCACCATATAGAGAAGCAATTAACCTCAATAATAAATCTAACAATATTCATTAATCTCACCCTAATATATGACATAACCCCAAGCACATACAACCAGGCATTTTAATGGCAGGTAATTGGTTTTAGATTTTGTTTGGGTTGGGATGATAAATGATACATGCAGAGTAGGAAAAAACAGACCGTTCTTTTTAAGGTAACATGACCATGAATCAGAGACATATCCAAGTCCATACATAAACATGGCTTAGACAATTTGTCCATACATCTCTGAAAACGTAGGATCTGTAACAAACAAAAAGACACCCCCAAGGCTGGGGTGTCCACCTCTGTCCTCTCTAGTTGCTACAGGTGTGCTGTGGAATACACCCTCACGGGGAGTGTTGCATCTTGGTACGGCAGCACTGCTCAGGACAAGAAGGCTCTGCAGAGGGTGGTGAAAACAGCCCAGAGGACCATAGGCACACCACTCCCTGCAATAACGGACACTTACCACATGTGCTGTCTCAGAAAAAATAAGAGCACCATGAAGGACCCCAGCCACCCTGTACTGCCACTTTTTACTTTCCTGCCATCCGGCAGAAGACTCCGGACAATTCACATACACACAGCAAGATTCAGAAACAGTTTTTATCCCAGTGCCATCAGACTATTCAATACACAGTACTGTGGTTCTCTCTCTGTGCAATAAATCTGTTCTTCATTCTATATGAAATAATGTAGCACACAAGACTTTACACTTTACACCGCACTGACACTTTACATTTATGCAACTTAGCCTGTAATTAGTTATTGTTGCTGCACTGCTTTGTCTTTTATGTCTTTGTGTCTCTTATGTCTTACGTTCTGTCTGCAAAGAGGGTATTCAAGTAAGCATTTCATTGTGCTCTGTACACTGTACTTTGTACATATGATAATCAACCTCAACTTCAACTTTAATTATGGCTGGCGTAGTGATAATGTGCTTCTGAGGGATACGCGGGGGAGGCGTACCCATCAGTGGCGGTTTCTATAAGACTACAAGTGAAACAATGTTTCACCAAGAAAAATAATACAGAAAAACTATCCCTTTTTTATTGGTGTGAAACAAAAAAATGCTCATAAAAATAAGGTTATTCTCCTAATTTCAGCTCCTCAATAGCGTTATAGTTGTATATGGCTCTGGTCAAAAATGTGAAACAGCGCCACCCCCAACCGTGGTGAAACAAAGAATTTCAGTGAAACATGTCTCATTTCGTCCCCATTCATTTCAATGTAAATCTTCTCAGACCCCCCGCAGCTCGTGGTTTTTTCAGGTTGAATGGACTCTAATGGAAAATAAGTCCCACCCGTGAAACATTTGACTGCCTACTGTGATAGGGTAGTTCTCCACTTCAAAATGACTGACGTAAC
>JBBPCY010000007.1:13381554-13408102 GCA_037974405.1 Brachyalestes nurse
GGTTCTCTAATTTGTTAGAGAAGAAAACCCAGGATCAGAGAAAATGGAGCAGAGTGTGTACCTATTTTTATCTCACAACTTTTAAAAGTGTTACAGAGTTGGGAAAAAACAAATAAACAAAGCCTTCTTTGTAAAATTGATAACTTAGTATGTTTATTCTATATTATATATTGGGTTGACTTAGAATTTAATTCATTGCTTTACAGCCCTGATTTAGATTACTAGTATAAACATATGTTCAAATAATACTGGGTTACTAGGTTGCTAGGTTATGGAGACGCTGCATGTTTTTGTTTGCCTTTTTTAAAAAACGTATGGTTTACTGTAAATATTAACCCGATAAATGCATAAGCATTGTTTAGTGTATATATTTTACTATTATTTTCTATTATTTTCACTATTTTTCTTGTGGCTACCGTGGCAAGAACAAAGCAGACCGCCCGCAAATTCACCGGTGGTAAGGCGTCCCGGACGCAACTGGCCACGAAGGCGGCTCGTGAGCGTGCTCCGGCAACCGGTGTGAAGAAACCTCACCGTTACAGGCCCCGCACCGTGGCTCTGAGAGAGATCCGCCGGTCCCAAAAATCCATGGAGCTGCAGATCCACAAGCCGCCCTTCCAGTGCCTGGTGTGTGAGATCCCTCAGGATTTCAAGACCGACCTCCGCTTCCAGTGCTCCGCCGTCATGGCCCTGCAGGAGGCCAGCGAGGCTCAACCTGGTGGATCTTTTTGAGGAGACGAACCTGTGCGCCATCCACGCCAAGAGTCATGAAACTGTGCGCCATCCATGCCAAGAGAGTCACTTTCATGCTTGGGGATGTTCGGCTGGCCCGCCGAGTCCAAGGAGAGCGGCTTGGGCTGGCTGCGCGTTTGTCCCAATACTTCAGCTGTTGCACACGGGGTTCTTGCCATGGAAGTCCTTTTATTTTATTTTGTTTCTTTCTCTGTTTGTAAGCACTTTGAGATTTTCTTATAAAATGTAAAGTGCTATATAAATAAAATGTATTATTATTATTATACATTTGCTAGCACTTATTGTTATATTTATTAATATAAATCCATATTAAATATTCATACCGTAGGTTGTATATTATTGTTTATTATATTGCTCAGTATATTGTTCATTGTGTCGTTTATATATTGTTGTTACTTGTATGTATTCGCTCACATGCTTCGCCAATAAACACGATTCTGATTCAACAGCTTTCCCAGCAGCTGATCTGATTTTGGAACATTGTGACTTTTCAATGTTCATGCAACACTGAAAGCAGAGAACTCCCAATACAGAAAAAGACCTTCCTCACACTTTTACACATTTAGTGGACACACTAATTCACCACAGAGTTTGGTGGGTGCTTTGGGGGTTGTCGGGGGTTGTCAGTGTTATTAATACTCATACAGACCTGCTCTGCTGTTGGGTGTCATGGTGTTGCAGAGAGAATTCATTGTTTTTACCTCATTATTGAACTCTAATCAATGTTTTCCAAGAGAAGAAACATGTGAGGAGTTTGATAATGTCTGCCAGCCTGGCCTATAATCATGTTCGCACAGTATCATGTTCATATTCATAGTCACACCCCCCAAGGTTTTCTGATGATGACTGTGTGGCTTCAAGGATGAATGTGATGTGAAGAGTTATGGTCTTAATGTGGAGGCTGAAAAATTCCTGTCAAATCAAGCCTTCTCTACATCAGAAATAAAGTGTTATTTTCTCTATCTTAGAGCGGAATGTGAGAAGAAAGCATGTTCTGGCCTAAGGCAGCATGTTCTGGAATAAAAGATAAAGGTGAAAGCTTTGAAAGACACAGTGAGAGAAAGAGAAGAAAGTACAGCAGTGGAATCCAGCAGTGTCTGCTCTACAGAAATGGATCAGAAGTTAATCAGTCTGGCCTGAAGACCTGGTGAATGCCTTGGAGCCTCTAGCTTCTTTCTGCTCAGGCGTTCCTGATGTTGGAATCAATGACAGTTTAAAGGAAAGGTCTTCATTTTAACATAATCTCTTTACCTCCTGATTATCTTCCACTTCCCACAGAGATTTGACTTAAATCTGCCAGCTTTAAGCCCTTAAACACAGAAACCGCGTCCCGTTGCCGAGTGTTCCAGGACCGTTTTCTTGTGAAGTTGGGGGGTGGGGGGCAGGGGGGTTGATGATGTCAGGGGGTGTTTCCAAACTCTCCACCTTTTCAGGAGTGCAGAGGAACTTGCCTGTGTCTGGAAGCATCTCCCATGGCAGCACTCATCAGGGACCCACACTCACATTCCTGGATTAAAGCTCCCTTATGGCATGCACATACACAAACACACACTGCCTATAAATTCTATTTTTTTTATTTTTACTATCCAATATTGACTGTGATTATTGTTGACCAATTGTAAAATGAAGTTAATTTCTTCACTGTAGAGAACTGTGAGCTTAATATATTGCAAAGCATCATGTAGACAATGATTCCTCTTCTTCTTTGTATTATCGTTATTATTATTATCATCAGTCAACTGGTTACAGTCTGGCTCTACAGTCAGTGAGGTATCTAGAACCTCCAGAAGGAGAAGGTTGATTGTTCCCCTTCAGAATATTGTCTGGGGTTGGTTTGATGGAACAGCGGAAGAAGAACATCATTGCAGCTCTTACAGAGTCTGAACACAAACACTGTTCTGTTCAAAATTGATCAAGTAAATATTACAGATAAATATTACAATTGTTTGAGCTTCTTAAAGGGTTCCTGGACCTCACACACACACAGACACACACACACACACATACAGATACACATGCACACACACAACCACACAACACACACAATCGCATACATACAAATACACACACACACACACACACACACACACACACACACACAGGTTTAGACGCCGCACTGATGATTTAGTTCTGGGCCTGAGGGTCAAACCCAACATTAGTGGGTCTCTGTAGGATAATTAGTGAGCTGTGAATGGGATGAGGCCGTAATCCGAGTGAGTAAACTCAGATTACCCAGAAGATCATTAACCTCTAATAGTTTTTTAATGAGTTTGAGGAACGATGTTGTGCAATAAAGAAAAACTCCATTCAGAGACACTTTAGAACACGGTCACTTTAATGAAAACTCTGGAGAAGGAAACAAAGGAGCTGCTGATTAGTCTTAATGTGTTTATGGCAAAACACACACAACATTCATTTAATAATGATGTTTATAGAACCAAGAAGAACTTTTGGCAAAGTGGCTTTATTTCAGAGCTGTGAACTGTACACATCACTCTTATCATTCTTCTCCTTCCACCTCTTCATCTCCACCTCCTACCATGGGCTCAAGATCAGACTCACTAAACCCAAAACCTCCAGTCAAAATGAAACAAAGCTGTCTTTAAAAGTTCTCATTACTTTTAATGGACAGTTTGAGTCGGGATTGTTCGGCTGTGGGACAGGAATGTCGGTCTGTGGGTCGCGAATTTTGGGCTGTGGGTCAGGAGTATCGGGCTGTGGGTCGGGAGTGTCAGACTGTGGGTCTGGAGTGTCAGGCTGTGGGTCTGGAGTGTCAGGCTGTGGGTCTAGATTGTTGGACTGTGGGTCAGGATTGTTGGGCTGTGGGTCTAGATTGTTGGACTGTGTATTGGGAAGGTCGCGCTGTGGGCCTAGATTGTTGGGCAGTGTGTCTAGATTGTTGGGTTGTGGGTCTAAATTGTTAAGAGTTTCTGGCTATGGGTCGGCCGTGTCGGGTTGAGGGGAGTTTGACAGCAGGTAAGGCAGGTGGAGGAGAGTTAGAGGTGAAGAGTGGATGGGGGAGGCGTAAAGGTAGGTGGAGGTGGAAGCAAAGGGCAGAGGTGGAGGGGAAGTGGAGGGCAGAGGTGGAGGGGAGGTGGATGTGCAGGGCTGGTGGTCGAGGTGGAGGGTCGAGGGTGGATGGGGAGGTGTAGAGGTAGGTGAATGTGGAGGTGGAAGCAGAGGGCAGAGATGGAGGGGAGGTGGAAGGCAGAGGTGGATGTGGAGGGATGGTGGTGGAGGTGGAGGGTGGATGGGGAAGTGTGCAGGTAGGTGGAGGTGGAAGCAGAGGGCAGAGATGGAGGGATGGTGGAAGGCAGAGGTGGAGGGGAGGTGGATGTGGAGGACTGATGCTGGAGGTGGAGGGAAAGTGCATTTTCTTTTAACAGTCATTAACTAGACCTGGAAAATCCACTCATATGATTATTAAAACTCTTCCAGTTTAAACATTATCCTCTTAGTACAAGTGAAATTCACACAAATTAGGATCCAACTGACAGAATGAGCAGCGTCATCTGACCTCAAGGGTTTTCTTTCAGCTAAATGAAGAGGGCTCCAGCTGGTCAGACCCCATGTGGCCATTTACACTCAGACGCTCTTTCTGACTGGATGAATTGGAAGCTGAAAAGTCCGAACTGGAAAGTCAGAATCTTCTAGAAGTCTCTCTAAATGAGTGATGTTTCATATTACTCTGGTGTTTCAGTCTCAGGGTTATTGAGGCTGATGGGGAAAAACTGCATGTGAGTAAAAATAAACAAACCATACGGAACCTGGAAAAGAATGAGGTTCGGACACACTCTGTCCACATGTGAGTGAGAGGATGACTTACACAGGCTGAAAAAGTGACAGAGTGAAAGGAAGAAAAAGATGAAAAGCCTGAAGACGTGTGTGTGTTTCCCTCTAGATTTACCTGCACTCCTGAGGGAATGAGGTGGAGAATAAACAGCTGAGAAAAACACACAAACACAAACTCTAGTTACATTGAGTTTTCAACTTCCAATTTATTTTAGGATCAGATCAGATCGGACGGCACTCACATTCTTTCATACATTACAAACAACAAAAATCGCGCACACTGCAGACCCAGTGGGGGGGGAGTTGGGTTAGTGGGAGAGAGAGAAAAGGAGAGAGAGGAAATGAGAGGGAGAGAGAAAGGGGGTGGGAAAGATGGAGAAAGGGGGTAGAGAGAGAGACAGACAGAGTGATAGAGAGAGAGAGACAGAGTGAGAGAGAGAGAGAGAAAGGAAATGAGAGAGAGAGGATAGAGAGAGAGTGAGAGCAAGAGACAGAGAGAGAGGGATGGAGAGAGTGAGAGAAAGAGAGTGAGACAGAGAGGAAGAGATAGAGGGTGAGAGAGAGAGAGAGAGAGAGAGAGAGAGAGAGCAGTATTAGCAGTTGCAGTCTGCTGTTGAGTCAGGAGCTTATCTGAGAGCAGAGTAGCAGATTTGATCCTCTTCACTTTTGGGAGATTTTTGACCTCCTGGTCAAGAGTGGCAAATACGACACACACACACACACAGTTGTCAAAGGAGAGAAAATAAAAGGAAAGGATTATGGGGCAGCACAGAAAGGCTGTGAGCGGACTGTGTGGAATTAAAGGGACGATAACAAAGGAGCAGGTTATTGGGTGTGTTATCAGAGTGTGAGTGGCGTGTCCACACATTGGCTTAACCCTGTCACTCACAAACACACACACACACACACACACTCATACACAGACACACACACACACACATACATACACACACATATACACACAATCATACACAGACACACACACACACTGAAGATCCAATTTCTGGTTCTGGATGATCTTGTTCCTGTGAAACATTAAAAGTACATAAATTATCTTTAAGTTTGATAGTATGAAAAAATGTATGCAAATCTATTAATTCAATCTGTTCCTTTATTGTTAACTCATGAACTGTTAAAAAGCACAGCTGCGTTCTGACCTTAATGTTATATTGACCATAACCTTTACTAACTGTAACTGTCTTACTGACTTGTGTTCTTCATACACTCACACAGTTCCCACACTGATCTCTCTGTTTCTGAGGTATATGTAGAAGGTGGCCTTCGGTTGGACCTCTCACCTCCTCATTAGCCTGAGCAGCAGAAAGAGCTGATTGCTGAAGTGAAATTAGACACCTTCTCTCCCTGGACCCAATTCTGGGCCTCTGTTCACCCTAGAGGTTTCCTTAATTTGATGTGTTCATGGAAGGAGGCTGATTACATATTCCACTCCATCTACTAAAGTCTGAGCAGCTCGCAGAAGCCAGTTTTGCGTGGATTTTCCTCCAACTTCAAAGGCAGGTGTAAATTTGCCTTATGTTCTTAAAGATGGGTTATTAAGACATATCCTTTAGCAGCAGTGGTCACGGGCACAATACAGAAGTAGAAACACTTAGCATGTGCTAAAATAATGTTTGCTATCAGAATAACATTTTATCTCTCTGGATCAGATGTGCAGAACATGTACATTCTCTAATTTGTCTTAGGCTTCTTCATGACTGAGAATTCCAAAATTCCAAAAATCTAAGCAGTTGGTGGTTGAGGCTAAGTGGAGTTTGTATGATAATTATCATTTTAGGTGCATTGAGTGCTTATATTGCAATCATATTGTGGAATATTTTGGTCTGCACCTGTACTCATATGTGCATCTGGCTGTAAGTGTCCCAGAGCATTCAAACAATCATTTTACTAAATCTGAAGCAACACCACATCAGCCCAAGATCACCATCACCAGTGAGGGATATGTTAAGTAATGGATATGTTTGAAAAAAGGATAGACAGACAGATAGACAGACAGATAGAGAGATTAGATAGATATATAGGTACATTGATAGATTGATTGATTGATTGATTGATTGATTCCATTCAGTCTCCTCAGTTGGTCAGACTGTTTCCCGTGGTTTGATATGATGGGTTTTGTGAATGTTGCAGCTTGTGGTCAGTCTTACATTACCATCAGAATCTTACAGGAGTGGATTGTAATGGCATGAGCAATCACATACATTATAAATGCTCTGGAAAGCTCTTCTCCATGACTTCTCCCCCTGTCAGTCTGGATGACAAATGTAGCAAGGTTCATCTTTTGCCAGCAACATTTTATTCTCAAATATTGAGCATGACTGCCATCAAGTGGCTTATTTTGTCCCTACATTGCAACATAACATGGGTGATCCATGTATTTAAACGTACTAAGTATATAAGAGCATTCCACCCAAAAGTGTTCATTCTTTCAACCCAAATGCTGTATTTTCCCTTCAAGCTCATTCTTCATTGCTAATTGTTAGGTTTTTACTGATGTGAAAACATTTACACATCTTCATGTGTGTGGGTTACCGCCATATTAACTCAGGCTTTAAACAACAAAAGTAGGAATTGATGCTGAACTTCTAGAAGAATTGAAGCAACAAGATCAGAATCAGTTGCCAAGTCTAAAACAGAGCTCTGTTCCTGACTGCAGAGAAGGCTGTTGTTGATTTTCTTTCTTGGCTCTCTAGCTGTATTGAAAGCAGTATGTGAATTGTACATAAAGATGGTTTGTGGAATATTTTCCCTCTGGTTTTCCAGCTGGGAACCCTCAAAAGATCTCTCATGAATACGGAGTGGATGGGGACTCGTCCGCTTGTAAACAGATGTAGCTCTTATTGAACCTGGGCCAAGTAGCAAGTAACACAACATGTGATTATGCAAAAGTTTTCTCCTCAGGCTTTGAGCTCATGCTTTCCCTCTTATCTCGGCATCTCTGCTGCTTCAGTCGTTGTTGAGTCATTTCCCTTTCTCTCTACTCTTAGTTTTCAGCCACCCTCTGATTTTTCACCTGATGCTGCTATTGGTATAAACTGGGTTGAATTGGAATCTAAAGAATCTATCAAGAATATTACAAGGCAAGGGCTACTCATGTTGCCATTTTATGTTTCTGTTCCTTGTTGCTTGGCCTGTCTTTTGACTAGATATTCAGTCTTTGTGTTGCTACACCAGGTGCCTTGCTGCATGAAGACTGAGAGTAAAGCAGGGGGCGCTGGCTGCTTCGGTTGTCACAAGTATTTTTGCTGGTCTTGGCAAAAGCAGCTTTTCGAACCACTGAAGATTTTCTTTTAGTTATATTAGAAAAGCGTTTCAGACTATTCAATACACAGTACTGTGGTTCTCTCTCTGTGCAATAAATCTGTTCTTCATTCTATGTGAAATAATGTAGCACACAAGACTTTACACTGCACTGACACTTTACATTTATGCAACTTAGCCTGTAATTAGTTATTGTTGCTGCACTGCTTTATCTTTTATGTCTTTATGTCTCTTATGTCTTATGTTCTGTCTGCAAAGAGGGTATTCAAGTATGCACTTCATTGTGCTGTGTACACTGTACTTTGTACATATGATAATAAACCTCAACTTCAACTTCAGGCTTGGCCAGGCTCTATCTGGTTTTGTCTATAAAAAGCTACAGCCTAGTACATTTTTGAGGGAGGTTATAACGTAGATTAAGTTTTTCTTTCTCCCTTAAAATCACTTGGATGTTTTTTCTTTTTTGGAAAAAAAAACCAAACATTATTAATAATATGATAATAATAATAATAATTATTATTATTATTAAACTTAAAGCTCAAATTAGTTTAGTCAATTTTCAGTTATATAGTAAATTTGAGGACTTGGTATGTATACATAAAGGGCTAAAAGGCCTAAAATGGAAGGGAATTTAAGGGGTCACATTTATTAATTTATTTTCTCAAATTAAAAAAAAAAGATAAGCTTACATGAATAAAAACTGCAAAAAAACATATCTAAAACAAATGTTTTCAATTGTGGTTTGTGCCGTTTAGCCGTTATCAGAGAAAAAGATTTGACTACAGTGCATACCTAGGGTTCATAACCAGTCGACGGAAGAAATAAGTCCAGGTGATGTAATCCATAGCATCCTGCTTCGAAGTGACTGTTCCTGCAGCGATCTCTGCGTTCAAGTGATCAGCAAGCACACCAAGTAGACTGCAGCAGGATAACAGCATTAATTGAATCCATGTGGGTTCACAGCACTCTTCTTTCATATTAATTTCTTTCAAAGTCATGATAATATACTTACCTGGACTCTACAGGGAATGGCTCATAGAGAAACTTCTTGTAGAAGTCTTTTTTGATGTCATGTGCCAGGATGACTGCTTTGCCCTGGTCATCGAACTGAGGTCGACCTGCCCGCCCCATCATCTGAAGTACATCTGCAGAAACAGGTAAAAGTGACACACAGCAATGTGCATATAAAGTGGATTTATTCACCAGTTAGCACAACTGGTACCTGTAATTGGGTAATCAACGTAACGGCGAGTCTTCCCATCGTAATATTCAGTACCCTTCACGATCACCAGATGGGCAGGGAAGTTAACACCCCAAGCCAGAGTGCTGGTAGCGATTAGGACCTTAAAGAGAAACAGAAAAGTTTAACTGAAACATTACAGTATTTCCATCACAGAATACCCACATCACAGTCGGGAGAAGCCCTGAAAAAACAGTTATTAAAGCAACTAAATGATCACATTGAATCCTTTAAAAGCATGAAATTTTGTGGACTTAATCATGTCAATGAGTGAGGTATTCCCTTTTGCACACGACTAACAAAAGATGTGTGTTGGTTCATAGAAGGTTTGTACCTGAATTTTGCAGTTGACAAACAGCTCTTCCACTGTCTTCCTGTCTCTTTCGTGAAGGCCAGCATGATGCATGCCGATGCCGAAGGCCAGCGTCAATTTCAGGTTTGAATCTCTCACTGTGGCAATGATGTCCGTCATCTAACCAAAAATATATAAACATATATTTGTAAGTGAGCAATAAAAAAACACTATAAACTGTCAGTATTTTTACTACCTGAGCATCATGTTAATAAACATCTGGAACCACAGGCCAGGAAAATAGAAACAGAAAGAGAAACAGACAGTGACCTTCCGTCCTTCAAATTTCTGCCTAAAAAAAATTTCCCTAACCAAGAGCTCTATATTCTGTTGATATTAGTTTGAAACATCCCTTCCTCACACATTCATATAGTTTCAACCATTTACAACTCCAACCAGGTTATAGTAATTTGCCAGTGAATAAAATGTTAATAAATACCTACTCGTAAAAGCTCTTTTGTAGTTAAAGCTCTCCTGTGCTTTGAAACCTTCCCATTCCCAGTAAATCTGTTCATTCTGTTCTTGTGAGACACTATGTTAACCTCTGTAATTATATTACTGAGGCTGTAACTAAAGGCATCATGAATAATTCATATCTTGTGAATGGATGTAGCACTGCGCTACTTGGCACACTTGGAATGTAAGACAGTGACAGTCACAAACACAGTTCCCATTAATGATAATATATGTGATATGACATTAGTGCATAACTAACACTATAAATGAGCTGCCATTTTATAAAGAAAGTTGAGATAGAAATAAACATGAAAAGAAAGTGAAAAGAAAAGAAAAAAAAAATTGTGAAGGCCAGACAACTGGGTCTCCAAAACAGCGGGTCTTCACTTGTGTTCTCGGTGTGCAGTGGTTAGTACCTACCAAAGGTGATCCAAGAAAGGACAACCAGTGAACTGGTCACACTGTCATGCACACCTACAGCTAACTGATGCATATGGGGAGCAAAGCCAGCCTAATCTGATCCTAAAGAAATGCTACTGTGGCACAAATTGCTGAAAATGTTAAAGCTGGCTATGACACAAAAGTGTTAGAATGCACAGTGCATCACAGTTTGCTGGTGCATGTGGATCAGCTAGAGAAGAGAAGGCACCAGAATGCACAATGGGATTCGGTAAGCCAGTAAAGGCAGTGTGATGTTCTGCCGGAAACCTTGGGACCAGGCGTTCAAGTGGATGTTACTTTGACATGTCCCACCTACCTAAACATTGCTGAAGAGCTAGTACACCCCTTAATGGGAACAGTATTCGCTAATGACAATAGACTCTTTCTGCAGGATAATGCATCCAGCCACACTGCAAAAAATGTTCAGGAATTCAAGGTGTTGACTCGGCTCCAAATCTCCAGATATCAAATCAGATCCAAATCCGTGGGATAAGATGGACAAACCACCTTGCAACTTACAAGATGCATTGAGTCGGAGCTGTTTTGGCGGCACCTAATATTAGGCTGTTGGTTTAAGTTTTATGGTTAATTAAAACACACACACACACACACACACACACACACACGCTGGGGGGGTAGGTAATCGAGCAGGAGAGGGGAGTGGGCAAGAGGAAGAGGCAGGGGGACCCCTGCAATGAGACAGGCAGCTAGCGCCAGTGGCCTGTCATTCAAACAGCAGGGTTTCCAACTGTGGCTACACGGCCCAATGCAGAGTAGCAGCAGGGAGCAGCATATATCACTAGAACACACACAGCTCAGTCAGGCTCCTAAAGCTTTACACACACTTATGCATGTACAGAGCTTCTGTTAAAGCTAGATGTCATCTGACAATTGGAATATACGCTGCAGTCAGCTCTATTGTCATATTTTTACTGATATACAGTATGACAGCTTTATTTACAAACATTCTTGCTCAAACACATTTCTTAGGAATGCTGTGAAATCATTTTTAGGCACTACTGGGAACTGGATACCCAAAACACACCAGTATTCAAAAAGAACAATGCTGTGCTGGTGAAGGACACCTCTAAGAAACATTCAACTGTATGACATTAGAATTTTTTAATATAGTGATATTAGAAGCATCTGTTAATGCGCTAAAATGATTTAAAATATTTTACAGTAATGCAGATTTAAATGTATCCAAGCTGCACTCAAAAGTGTATCGAGGGATGGCTCATCTTTCACACAGTAAGATAGACATGCATAAAGAAAACAAACACTGATGATGGACACCACATCACCCTTGTAAACATCTCCCTGTCAGATAGTGATGGACATATTAACTTTCTATAATTCTATCTGTCAGGGCTTAATATATTCATGTTAAAAAAAGTTTTATGAGTTTAAGCAAAAACCTACAACAAACCATCAAATACAGAATTAAAGTCTAATCATGTTCAGATGGCAGAAAAAAAAAACTATTTAAGCTTAATATGCTTAATGATATATGCTTTCATAACATCTCTTGAAATATCAAGAAAACGGTAGTGCAGCACACTTACTCCTTGTGGCCTACAGTCACACCTACATAAACAGTCAATCTCCTAACCATATGTGTTATGTTATCTAGATCTCGGTGTTATAGCACAAGGGCATAAGACTGTAAATGCACTAGATTTTTACAGTAAGTGATTATGTCTAACTGCATTTGTATTTATATTTGTGTGTGTGTGGAGGCTTCTCTCTCGCTCTTTCTTCTCACTTATCACTTGGAGGAAATTATCACCTTTGAGAGACTGCTTTTGCATTTTGATTGCAAGTGGCTGATTGCTAGTATAACAGTACAACATTTTTCCAGTAGCTCTGTAATTGAGTGCTATGAAAATATTAGCATACAATTGTATTCGGAAACCAAAATAGCTGTTTGCTCAAATCTTGAAATGATCCGAAGGTATGCACAAGAAATTTAACGGGCAATGACACCAGCTATTCCAAGCTAACGTCTGTCTGATATGACTCTGTAATTACTGTAGAACCACTGGTTTAGAAATACACAAAGAACTTCAATCATATCTAGCCTCAGGTTAAAGATAGAGAGAGGCGAGGCAATAGTGGAGAAAGGAAGTGATATGGAAAGTTACAAAAAATGTGTCTGAGTGCACGCGTATATCTATATATCTTTTCACACAAACACATACAGTATATGTATATACATATACATATATATTAATGCTGGGCTGTTTCTCCAAAACATCTTTATTCACGATTAATCGCATGGGTTTCTGTGATAAATTGTGATTAATCGCATTGTTATATGCAAAATGAAATAATTAATTATATATTAATTCTGGGCATATATTAATGCTACGCAAAAAGAAATAATTATATACTAATGCTGGGCTGTTTCTCTAAAACATTTTTAATGTTAATTAATCGCAATGTGATAAGCAAAACGACATAATTAATTATATATAATGCTGGGCATATATTAATGCTATGCAAAACGAAATAATGAATTATATATTAATCCTGGGCTGTTTCTCAAAAACAGTTTTAATCGTGATTAATCGTGTGGTTTTCTGTGTCAAGTACATATACTGTGCATTAATATTGTGTATACGTGTGTGTGTGTTAGTATGGGAAGGCTATAATAGTTTGTGTCACTGTACAGTAGTGTAACTCATAAAATGTCAAAATATCAAAATGCAATCTTGCTGTAGCATTATAGCACAATCTGACCTCTCTCTCATCTTGGTGTAGCCACTGTTTAGGGTCATCCTCTGTGGCCAGGAAAGCAATCAGGTCAAGCGCTGTAAGACGTGTCTGCCGTCGAGATGACACAAAGATCAAAACAGGCTTGGCAGGGGAATGGCTGCGGATAGCTGTAGAAGAATACATTCATGGTGAGAAAATTGACTCTGAGCCTGGGTGTGTATTTGGTCATCAGGAAACATGGTGTCGCTGTTAGAAGAAAAGCTTTTTTTTTTTTTTGCATAAACCTGTATCAGTCGGCTTTAACAACATTTCATGATGAATGGACAAACAGAAATCGTCCAAAAATTTTACAATTTTGGAGAATATATTAACGATAATACTGTTTTCTGCATCTCACGTGGGTTTGTGGTGGGAGGGCCAGAGGACTGTACCTTGGAAAACAGGCTTGTTCATGCTGGCCATGCGGGGACAGTAATGTTGTCCAGGGAAACCATGGATGTGTACCTCCAATGGGACGGGACGAACCGAAGGCCGGAAATTAAACAAGCCCATCTGAGAAAAAGAGCGAGAGAGAGAGAGAGAGGAAGACAGAGAGTGAAATGGAGTGACCAGCTGGCTCTGTGCCTGACACTGTGGCCCATCTGGGGGTAATTACAGCCAGTCATTGTCCCCTGTCCCAGAGCCCCGCTCTCACACAAGTGGCACAGACCTGGGTGCGTGTGTGCACATATTTAAAGGGGTGGATAATGGATTGGGCAGGTAATGCCGTGCCCCAGTCCAAACAGCACCAGGCAGATTTATGGACAGCCTCTGCCCCCCTCCTGCCACTATCTGTCTGCCAGCACGACGTCTCAGCAACCCTGGAACAACGTTTACATAACTACTGCTGACTACCCCGTCCCAGGCAAAATCCTGCAACATGCCCTGAGTTCCAGCATTTACAAATACACACAAAAGTGCATGCTCACATACAGGTGTACACACAGTGTACACACTGTGGTGGAGGGAGTTTGGTTGTTTCAACATTATGCAGAGACTAATTAAAAAGGTAAAACCACTTGTTAATTGCATGCACTATCACAGAAAAGACTCCTTAGACTTTGAGGACATATATGTGAGTGTCAACTTTTATAACTGCGTGACTTACATGCTGCGCTTAAGAAAGTTACTAAATAATTTCTAGCAGTTGCCACACGATAATTCGAAAAGGTTAAATTACATAATGCATATGATTTAGGATAAAATAAGACATGGTAGATGGGGGCTGTAATGTATAGGCTTTAATGTAAAAGGCCATTCATGATGGACAGAAGTAAACTAAGACAAGGGAATGGATGTGAAAGTTGCTAAGCAGTCCTCACCTGTCCTATACCTAGCCAGTCTGCCAGATCTCGTGCATTGGCTAGCGCAGTGGATAGGCCAACCACTCGCACAGATTTGGAGGTGTGCGATGAGATGAAGTTTGTCCTGGACACAATGACTTCAAGAACTGGCCCTCTGTCCTCCCCTATGCAATCACATGGTGGTATGGTCAAATAATGTAAGTTAGATAAAACAGAATTCATACTGTGCCGAAACTATGAATGAAATACATGTGTGTCTTTACCAAGCAAGTGGATCTCATCGATGATAAGAATGGCCACTTTCTGGACGTAGCTGCGGTTCTGCCAGCTCCGGCTGACTCCATCCCACTTCTCTGGAGTGGTGACAATCAGGTCCGCCTGCGCTATGGCTCGCATGTCTGGAGTCACATCACCTGTCAGCTCTATCACTCTACACAAAGAGAGACAGACATGGAACTAATAAAACTGTTTGTAGGGATGCAACATTACATTTTGATAAACTGGACAAAGGACATTCCAAAAATTGGTGCTACGTTTTTTTAAATTATGGCATTTAAATAACATTTTTGAACAATAAATCAAATCAGTCACCCAATCTCTGATTTTAAATCGAAAAGCTGCCCCATGAAGCTGCTGACCAAGGGTTCCGTTTCACATAATTGGTTAAAAGGTTTGGCGTAGAAAATAATTTCAAATTTAAACCAAATATCGCCCAAACAAGTGGGCAGATGGTCGGGTTGTTGCAACAGTTCAATATATTAATACCAATTAAAACAATTAAACAATTATGACATTATGATAATCATGAACTGATATGAATATTTTTAACATTGTAGCTTTTTGATCCATTTCGTCCAGCCTTAAGTAGCAGCTGACTCACTTTCTTCCGAGCTTCTCCTCAATTCTAATCTTCCAGTCTTCTATCCTCTCTCTCACCAGTGCTTTCAGAGGAGCAATGTACACCACCTACAGACCCACAGTGTCAACCATTAATTTATAATGAAAATGGCAATGCAAAAAATGAAGAACAAATGTCACAGTCACAGACCTTGGAAGTAGGGTACTTGTTGAAGACCCTGAAAATGGCCATCTCTGCAGCGATGGTTTTTCCTGAGCCAGTGGGTGCTCCGAGCAGCACGTTAGTATCAGTGTGATAGAGTGTGTGAAAAATCTGTGTCTGAATGGGGTTAAAATGGGTGAACTTATACAGACTCTCATACTCCCTGTTGCCCAGTGCTGTCACAGGCAGTGGCTGCAGGTCCAGGAGCTCTGTGAAGATAAAGGCCAAAAGCAAATTTGATACATTAAAATAAACAATACAAATGTGTCATAACAACAAAATAGAAGCTACATTTGTGATCACAAATGTTTAAGTCTCTTATCCATAAAATACTGTTCAGATTCCCAGTAAACTACTGTTAGTGTTTCACTCTCATGTGATGGACATCATGGAGTAGTCAAGTCAAGTTTATTTCTATAGCACATCATACATACAGGCCATTTTGTTTTAAAGGAAAAGAACAAAGTAAAAAAGAACAGAAGACTAATACATAAATAATCAACAATGGAAGTGCCGAAGGCGGAGGAGAATTGTGCAGTTTTTAGCAGCTCCTTAAAACTGTCTACAGTTGGTGCAGATGCATTTTGACCATGTTTAGTTTCAGCTCTTATAGTTGTGTATGTGACCTCTGTATCTGTGACACATTAATGTGTAATGCTACCATTATCACAAAACTGGCTTGTGCTATACTAATATGGCAGAGGGCTGCAACATACTTGATTTTACTACTGGCCTGAACTACCCCAATCACATGATACTACCAACACCGGGAGAGTGAAGGCTAGTCACGAGAAGCCACACACAGCATCTTTTCAAACTGTCACAAACGCAATGTCATGGGACAGCTTAACAGGCTTGGAGGAGAATGTAATCCGCCAATTCTGTCTGCTAACAGATGCCTGCACTAGCCAATTGTGCTCTCTCGGACTGCCAGGAACAAATGGCTGTGGCATCACCATCACCAGAGACAATAATGAGTAGTCCTTAACATGTTCTGTGATGTATTTAACATAGACATAGTACATAGCATGAGAATGATGCAGTTCATAGCATGAGGCAGTCCTGAAACACACAAACCTGTGTGTGGTGGGTGTCTCTCAGGCAGGATAAGGTGCTGGAAGTTGATGATACACACAGCCTCAGAGCCTAGCCAGCGGTCAGACACTGCACGGATGTAGTACTGTGAAGGCATGGGCTCAAAGATTGGGATAGTGAACACCACCTGTTGTGGCTCCCCACTCACCACCTGAGAGAGAGGGAGAGAGAGAGCAAGAGGGAGAGAGACAGCAAGAGAGAGAGAGAGAGCAAGAAAGAGAGACAGCGAGAGAGAGAGAGAGAGAGAGAGAGAGAGAGAAAGAGAAACAGAGAGAGACAGCAAGAGAGAGAGAGGGAGAGAGAGAGAAAGAGAGAGGGAGTAGGAGAGAGAGAGAGAAAGAGAAATAGGTGCTAATTTTTTATGGCAGGGCAACATTCCATATCATATTTAAATATTCTAACAAACTATATATTAATCCCCTCTCCATATTCAGCTCTTTTATCCATATTATACAATACAGTCAACTATGCCTTTATTGCAATGGAATTTTTTTGTTACATCACAACCACCAAGAAAATACTTGTTTTTAAAATATGCATTTTCAGATTTCACATTTGGTACTCTTACTGTTTGGTCCAACACCGTGTGCCCTTACCTGTTTCTTTTGCAGGAGGAAGTACTCAGAGTGGTAAATGTGGTCATTGATAGGGTCTTCCACCCACAGCCACCACGGCTCACCGACTGAGCCATGCACCTGGCGGGCAGACAGATAATGAGGTGGAACATCATTTACTGTGACAGACTGGTAGAAATAAAGACCGTATCCCTCTGCCTCACTGGGACCTGAGACAATTCCACTCCTTCCATTTCCGCTGAAAGAGTGGGTGTGACTATGTGTGCCATATCTTTGCCAGGCTGAAGAATGATCTCAGAAAGCATGAGGGCAGGATGTCTCTAATGAGGGCTGAGGGAGAAATCGGCTGTGACATTCATAGATAAGGCTGTGATGAGTTTGTGGATTGCACATCCATTCGAAAAGAATTACAACCCTCTGCAAAAAAACAAAAAAAAAAACCAGTTTGATCAGAAGCTCAGAGTACACTGCCACTGCTTTGCATCCGCAGAGGTCTGCGGAGCTGCTGCGAGTAAGTTTGCACTGAGATCAGCACTAAGCTTGGGGGTGTTCCGTTACAACTCTCCCATGAGCTGAGCACGCACTGCTAATCGGACACAAACATTCATCTTCCCCATTCGGACTTGCCTTTCTGGTGGCGCTACAAAAGGCCTCCGATTCCTGATGGAGCTCGGCTGAAGCTCTGCACTAATCTGGCCCTAATCCTGCTCTCCACTCTCATGGGCATTTCTCTCAGGTCCAGAAACAAGAAAACATGGAGGTCATGTTCAGATCAAGCATATATGGACATGGCACGGTGGAATTCTCAGCTGGGATTAAGCTATGCTGATTGATTAGACAGATAAAGATTGCTTAATCTGAACCACAACACAACAAATAGGAACAGCCCTGTTTAGACTGAAGCAAATGTTGGACATGTACAGCATACTCTTTTGGAAACTGGCTCGACTTGAGTGCATATGCTTGCTTTAAAAATGCGCATGGAGTTCAGAATCTTGACACAAATCAACTTAACAAGAAACGCTGCTCCCAGGAGAAGAGTTAAAAAGAAAAGAAAAAGTAACTAATGACAGTAATGTTAAAAGGTGTGAGTCCGGTCAGATGGGAGGTTTATAAGTGTGAAAAACACTCTGGGGAGAATCTGAACTTGCAGGAGGAGAGAAGTCTTGCGCAGCTGCTACTTAATGAAGTCTGTTTGTTTTCAAAAGCTACAGCCTCGCTGCAGCGGGATTCACACAAGCGCCTTGCTTTCGCCAAGAGCCAAGAGCAGGTGTGCCACACGGACAGATCAAATACACATGCTTCTTCCATCAAGCTACTTGTCCAGTGCTAAAGAGCTAACACTGAAGCACGTCACTCACTGGACATTTCTGATTAATGAAGATATAGGAAAAGCAGTCATTTAAACTATAGTAAATTAATAGTAAATTAAAATAAATACATATAGCAAAAGGGGCAGAAGAAGAAAACAAAGAAAACCACAATGAAAGAAATCAGACGGCCACAACAATCATCATCCAACGTGGGTATCTGCCTGTTGAAGCATTAAACTAAGGTCACTAACACTTCAAAGTAAACACTTGTAGAAACTTGTTTCTTACTTTTTTTTTTTACATGATTTTAAATATGTCACAATTCAAATGAAATAGTAGAAGTCTTCGAACACAGCCTTGTCCTTAAACAGAGAATAAGCCATTAGATTTGTGTGCTGAGGCTGTATGGAGGGAGAAACTGTGGATGGGGTGGGGTGGAGGGGCTGAATCAAGAGACAGATGCTGGCTGTCGAGCTAGAAGCTCCTATAAGGCAGTGGAGTGAGACACACAAGAAGCCGCACAAGAAGCACACATAGGGTCCATCTGGGGCTCACTCCCCCCTGCCCCACACACACACTCCCACACCCTCCTTTCCACTCCACAGAACAATAGCAGCAATAGTCCAGCCATTCTACCCACTCTGATCTTAAACACAGGGGAGGGAAGGACAGATTAAGCCTCCTTTAAGCTTCACTAATCCAAGATAGGGCTCTGTGTGTGTGTGTGTGTGTGTGTGTGTGTGTGTGTGTGTGTGAGAGAGAGAGCGTGTAACTGAGTGTGTGAGACTGTGTGTGTCTGCATGTACTCTGAAATGCAAAGAAATGTTAGCAAAAATCTATGTGCACCAGTGCAGAATACAGCAGGTATGCCAAAGACAAAGCAAGCATTATTTTCTGCCTTGGCTGGGTTGCCATAGTTACCTGGTCGTTCCACCTGAAGTCGGGGGTAATGGTGAGGCGTACGCGAAGGACGGTTCTTGTGATTGGCTGAATGGTAGCCTCCATCAGGATGGCAGGAATCTGGTGGACACACTGCTTCACCTTCAGCCCAATGTTCACATGGTGCAACATGTGACCTGTATCCGTAGACACACAATGTTTCTTCATATCTCTTTGATTCACTTATTTATAAATTGTTTAATTTGCCAAGTTACCATTAGAAGAAACGCAAACAAAAAGTGTCAAAATTTGTTTTGTTTGTAAAAAGCAGTTGATTTTTTGTGAGCTGGTAAAGAGAACACCATGTTTGATTCCAGATTTCTCCTCAATGTCTCCAGATATTACTTGGATTTGTGAAATTCCACCAGCAGCTCTTGATTTAATTTACTGAAAGACTGATTGTGTCAAACCAGGTTCCCGATGGTAACTATAACTAATACTGGGCTTACACGAAGAACACACTGATATATTGTATATAAAATCACTTTTTACTGTATAATGTTACTTGTATAACAAGCACAGCCCACCAAATAGATAAATATTATTTTCACAGGGGCCCAAGACTTTTGCACAGTATAATATTTTCCTGTCACTAATATAACATGGGTGGGTGACAATACGCTAGCTGGTGAAACTAAGCATAATGTAAAAGAAAGGAAGAAAAAACACTTAAAGCAGGGATGGGAAACTGGTCTTGGAGGGCTAGAGTCCAGCATAATTCAGTGATTTATCAGATACTGCTCAGTCGTCCCTGATTGCACACATCCCTTAACAGGTGTGCTAGACATTTAGCAGGTGTACTAGAGGAAGGAAATCACAAAACTGTGCTGGTCACTGTCCCTTTAAGACTAGAAATGGACCACCTTGACCTTAAAAGTTTTGCAAAAAAATGATTTTACACATCATACAATAAAACACAGTCTGGGCAACTGGACAACCCAGTCCACGCTGCGATAGACTGACCTATCTCGTCCTTGCGCATGTCTTTGAGCTTGTCCACAGTGAGCTTCCTCTCCTCCAGTCTAGACAGCACAGAGCTGGGCAGCATGGAAAACTGGCGCAGGGGATGGGCCCAGCCCCACAGACGCTTGTCAAGCACCTTACACAGGTTGAGCAACCTGTAGGTCATGGCTGGCCAGCGCTTTCTCAGAGCGATCTCAAAGAGTGCCCTCATGATACGAGCAGCATTCTAAAACAGATCAGATAAGTAGTCATGTCGATAAACTAACAGTCTAAACAGATTAAATAGCAAACTGTGGTGTTTTTGAATTGAAGCTACAGAAACTGTGTTTTTTGTGGACAGTAGTTCTGAACATATACACACACAGCCACAGCCACTGACGAATGCACAGGCTAAAATGGTTCCTTGTTTGGTATGATCTGAGTTATCTGTTTGTAAGGTCTGACAGTGAGGAGATCTATAAGGTGTGGCTGCATTTAAACAGAAAGGTGATGGATGTCACTCCTCTGATTGATCGGCCTGAACTTGCCCCAATCGACTGGCCAGGACAGCTGTTTAGTGTGAGCATGTGTGTGTCGTTGGTGGTGGGGGGCACCTGCTGGTCCAGATGTTCATCTGCTGCTGCTTTACAGGCCACAAGGGCCACCAAGCTCTTTCATCAGCCTACACCAACAATCTTTCTCAATGGCAACATTAGGAAGAGCAAGATGGTCCCTGCGATCCCATTTAAAACACTTGAATGGAAGCAAGCCATAGTCCTTGGACAATGTATCTTCATAGACTTCTGTTGCTCATGGTCAGATGATTCCTTAAGCTTGCGTGATGCATTTTGAAGGCTTCACATGAGATGAGATGAGTACTCATAGCTCTCCACCAGAGCCTAGAGTCCAACTGAGATCTTCACCTTCTTGCAGTTGCAAAAGCCACTGAGCAACAATCTCTCTTGCCCTCTCTCTCTATCAGAGTTTTGTGAGCTATCGCAGGCAGGAGCATCAGGGAGGGCCTTAGTCTGGATTTAAAATCAGATACTTTCTACTCCACAGTGACGGCCGCTGCAGGATCCCCGGCTGTTCATCTGAAATCAGGCGAATTAGGAGCAAAGAGGGAATTTGCCTGAACTATTTCAACTATTCGGCCACATGGAACCAGTTACTGCGGGAGAGCTGGATAGATGGCTTCTGCAGAGGATGGGAAGAGACAGAAGGGGGGCAGACTCCCTGCACAAAGGATTCTTGTCTCTCAGTCACTGTGAAATATGGGTTGGCCAAAATATTAGTATTCTGACGGATTAAGTTTTATCCTGAGTTTTACCAAAATGCCGGGTGAGATGTACTTGTGTTGGTTAACCAAAGTCAATGATCTCATTAAAGAAAAAAGGACATTAATTTTAAACAGAAACAAGCTGGGAGGCAAAACATAATCATTAAGGATACAATGACAAATTTATGACAACAACAATGAAAATAATGAAAAAATTCAGACCGACAGTTGTTGGTCCACAGTTTCAAGGAAATTAAAGGCACTGCTAGTGTTTTTTTCCAGTATTTGTTGTTGACATACATGGCATAGAGTGGTACTACTTGAAATGCTAGAAATGTGCAGATGACGGTGTGTGTTTGTGTGTATGTCGCTCACCTGTGCCACGTAAGCCAGGTCAGAGATGAGCGAGAAGTTGTCCACCTCTCCACGGCCAATGTAGGTCTGCAGCAGGATGTTGATTTTGCCGTAGCCATTTTCCACTCCTCCAGCTGCCGGCAGCTCGCAGAAGTTACACAGCAACGTCTCCAGCTCTTCCATTTCCTCATCACGCACCTGCACACAGCACAAGGCTATGGAACTGCACTCTACATATAAATGTGATACAACATAAAGCTAGGCTGAAACTCTGGCAGCCCTTGGTTTGTTTCAGACTCATTCTGTCAAATCTAATTCCCCAGCAGTGTCAATTAATCTACATACAGAGAATAAGGCAACAGCTTACCTTAACCTGCTCAAATTCCTCTGCTTTAGAGACAATACTCAAAATATCAGCTTCTGTTTTCTGGGCGTTGAAAAGTTCATTGAAAGTCTGTGAAATTAAAATCAGAATCAGAAAACTTTATTGATCCCAGAGAAAATTGCTACATTTCCATCTCTGAGTCAATAACCAATCTAGAACACTGGGCACTACATTCAACTCATATTACTCACCTGCTGACAAACCAAAAATATCATTTAGAATGGATGGAAAGAAGACAATATATAGTGATTTCAGCTTACAAACAAAGGTTTCTGTATATATCTGTATGTATGAAGAAATACATAGTACATGCAGTTAGAAAATTACAAATGAGAGGAAATTAATGGAAAAAAAAAATGGAAAAATTGTTTCTCGCCAAAACCACATTGCTATCAGGGCAATAGCAGCAATAACTGAAATCTACAGGTGCATTCATAACACACCACATGCCATGCATGCAGTGTGGTCTACTCTGTTACTGTAAGCTGACAGCGAATAAAAGTAATCTTGTTGGCAGCAGTTGTAACATGTTATTGAAAACCCAAGGTTCTATTGAACCTTTCAGTCCTGTAAATAAGAAATGTGTGTGAAATCCTAGATCACAAACAGAGCAAAAATTAACCACTATACCTCAATAGTGTTATACTTGATGTAGAAGTGGCTGGCTGTTCTGCCAAGATCAGTTGAGGCAAAATAACCGGTCCTCTCCTCAAACCGAATCATTCGAGCTTTGTCCAGTTTCCTTCCAGCCTCCACAACTAACTCCGTCCTGTAGAGTTCCAGCCCTGGATCCATCTGTGACAAAAGAGTAGTATAATTCATTTATAATAGGTGTTTGATGGGTAAATGGAAAAATGGTCCACCAACTACTGCTGGCCCATGTTAGGGCAGAGTAAGAGAAGGGGGCCTTTCCATTACATGTACAGTATAGGCAAGAAAAATGCTATTTCTTGAAACTGGAAATGATGAAGAGCATGTGAGGTCTGCTGAGTTAGACTCGGGGGGCTCTGAAGAAGGTCTTGAAGTGTACCTGGTAGGCCTTATGATTGATGCCATAAGCCAGTGGATTGGCTCTCATTCGTACATACAGGTAGGTGTAGCTCAACCACTTAACAGCTTCTTCAACGTTAGTAACAGTTCCCAAAGCCACCTGGGAGACAGGAAAACAAAGAGGAAAATATGCTTTGCAGGATGCTCTTATGCATCAGCTGACATTCTAACAGTCACAACATGCTGAGAGTAACATTTTACACATTAACTCCTTAAACGAAGGCTACTTTAGATTTCTTGTGGTCAGATTGCACCATCTTATGGTCAGTTCTGAAAATGTCACATTGGTTATACTTTATTACTGATTGCTGTTGAATGCTGCCATCAAGTGGAAACATGGGGGACTTACCAAGATAGGATCATTTTTTCACTCTATGAAACGAACCTGCATCTATGATAGATCTAATCACAACATTTGCTCACAGGACTGAATCCCTAAGCTTTGTGCCTCTTTCAAAAGTACACTTTCTAATCCCCATTGACATTAGAATTATTATCCAATTACTCTGGAGATAAATTATTTGCTAATTAATTATGAAATTAATATGTATGAAACTCTGTAATGATTGCCACCTTTGGTAAAGGTGGGTAAAAATGTAATGAAAACATTTCATTGTTTAGCTCATATCATATGTTTTTAATGGCGCTTTGGTGTCAAAAGATTAATTTTATTGTCATTTAAATTTTAAATGGATTTGAGTGTAGATTTTGGATTATTGTCCAAAATCCCTCATTACCCAGTTTTAGCTTTTTGAGAGATTTTCTTTTGAAATCTCCTGGTACTTGATGGAGTTGATGCCATGTAACAAGGGTACCAGGGTCTCTGGAGGAAATACAGCCCTAAAACCTCTCAGGCTATATATTTGTCTCGTCTGACCACAGAACTTGGTTCTAGTCAAACTTCCAGTAGCATCAAGCAAACGTCATGTGCTTTATTTTGTGTTTAAATGAAAGAAAAGGCTATAATGTGGAACACCTTAGAAATAGTTTGTTGCGATTAATATTTAAGTCGCTGATCATCATTCGCACTGTGTGTAAGGATAAACATACACTGTCTTCTAGGCAGGATCACTACAGCTACATTGGTTTAAACTACATACTTTTTGCCATAACAGTAGCTATAGACGTTCTCAGGCATGTAGTTATTTTTAACAGCCACTGTTTGCTTTATGAAGGTCAGCAGAGTTTTTTCATTTCGTTTGCATATTCTCTAATCATCCCGTTTAAAGAATTACAAGGGGAATTTTGCCTCAGAAGTACTTAACACTTATTAACAATTATTAACATTAATTATTAATATTAACAATTATTTATATTTTTTCATAAGGGTTCCACTGCTATTGGCACTTTTGCGTATAAAGGTTTTTTTCATTCATGTTTAGTCTAAACCAAAGGTGACAATAATCATGGAGCTGTGTTTATGGAGTTATGAAACTGAGTGGAAACAACTATGGGCTTGGGCTTCTAATAAAGCAGAGACACTAAATAAACAAAATGACTGTAATAGAGGGAACATGAATTAACGTTTAAATTTTACTGCTTACTTGTAAATTTTACTGCTTAGTCAAACAAGAACAATCAATAACTCTAGAAAACGAAGAGCAAATACTCTCTATATAATGAAATGCAGTATGAAGTATGACTTTAAAGTAACATCACACAGTGTAGCCACAGACATTTTAGGGACAGCCTTAAAATGCCTACAAACGTAAATGTATAAGAAAGTACACATAGTATGAACACTAAGTCTCCCATCAGTTAAATAATAATATTTGGAGTTTCCTTGTGTTCAGTGTTATGAAGTGTGTTCTGGGGGTGCAGTACTTCAGCATTGAGGTTATCAGCCAGGCTGGCATGAAACTGGCTCTCGATGGGATTCTGCTGGGTGAGGAGAGTCAGGTAGTGGCTCAGCTTGTCATGAGTGGTTAAGATGGTGCCCTCTCCGTACTTGTCAAACTGAGGCCTACCAGCACGTCCAAAAATCTGCATCACATCCAGGATGCCAAGGTCCACCAAGGCACCCCGTTTAGCATCGTAGATCTGCGTACCCTGTTACCACAAAAGCAAACATGAAGTATATGGACAGTGTTGAAGAGCCTGACCTAATTAATACATCTTTAGGTTGATAAAATCAGCCAGTAATTCTCTTTCTAATAATAATTTAACATTTTACAACCAATGCAGGCTGAACTTGAACAAAAAACATTACCGGGTTTCAAACAGCAAAGACAAGCCAACTGCATTTAATCTTAAGCTTTCGCATGACATCATTTTATTACATAAAATAACTATGTAAAGAGGACCACGTTCATACATATGCAGGCAATATCTCCACACAGAAAGGCAGCAGGGTGTCCCTTCACCTTGATGATGACTGCATGAGCAGGCAGGTTGACACCCCAAGCCAGGGTAGCTGTGCACACCAGAACCTTAAGGTATCCCTTGGAGAACATGTTCTCCATTAGTGTGCGATCTTGTCGCAGCATCCCAGCATGATGGATCCCAAATCCATCAGGGAACATTTCTCTCATCTGCTTATTCCGTGAGCGCTGCACCTGTTGAGTGAAAGACACAAAGGTATGTCCACAAATAAATAATTATTGGCACCCCTGGTTAAGATGTGTTCTTTAGCTTCTAATGAATTCAGCTTTGTTCTAAATAATATAGGACCACAATGAAAAAAGAGGAAAATCCAACCTTTAATTTATTGCATTTATTCAGTGGGAAAAAAATCCCACATTAAGAAATAGTTATTTTACATCAAACCATGTGTGCCACTATTATTAGCACCCCTGATGTTAATACTTTGTACAACCCCCTTTTGCCAACAAAACAGCACCTACTCTTCTCCCATAACGTTTCACAAGATGGGAGAATACAATAAGAGGGATCTTTGACCATTCCTCTTTGCACAATCTCTCTAAATCCTCCAGAGACCTGGGTCCTCTCCTCTGCACTCTACCTTCAGCTCACTCCACAGGTTTTCAACGGGGTTGAGGTCTGGGGACTGAGATGTCCATGGGAGGAGCTTGATTCTGTGTCTGGTGAACCATTTGTGTAGAGTTGGCCACATGTTTAGGGTCATTATCTTGCTGAAAGACCCAATGACGACCCATCTTCAGCTTTCGGGCAGAGGCCACCAGATTTTGCTTTAAAATGTCCTGGTATTTCAAAGCATTCAT
>JBBPCY010000007.1:13430348-13468089 GCA_037974405.1 Brachyalestes nurse
CGGGAACTGTATACGGGAAGGAGTTATACGGGAAGGGGTGTGTCGCGATTCACCCTCCTCACACCGCGACACGGGTTTGTGGAGCTGAGTGTCGCGAATTCGGTTTTGTATCGTATATCGTTACATCCCTAGTGTCTATATCCTTGATTACGGGTGAACTACACCCACGGCATTCACTGAAGACCCGCTATAGGTTAGAGGAACATGGAAAATAAGACTTCAGTAAAGTGTCAGTTTTAGACTTTGTGTTTAAACCAAGCTCATGAGAGCTATATGAATATTTATGAATATTATAAACATTTACACATGAATACAAAATTTCTTCCTGGGGATCAAAAGTACACATATCTCTCTCTGTCTATTCTTAAAAATGAACTCTTTTCTTCTTGAGGAAGAAAACTACCATGGTGTAAGTAGAAACTAGTGCCAAAGGCTATAGCAGCTGAAATTGTAAATTGAAAGAAGGCTGTATATAGGAGATATTCTGCTAAAAGTGGCAATAATACATACCTGTAACATTAATAATCACATGTCTCCACAGAGCTCCAGCTATTTTTAATCTTAAACAGTAGGGCTTGGGAGTGGAGACTTATTAGTGGCTGTGTACAGATAAACTAAATCTTAATAAATGTCTTCGATAAGGGGATGAACTGCAGCAGGGTCAGGAGCTCAAATCATTACCATGTTTCTGGAGAACATTTTCTCTATCTTCTAAACCGCCCCCAGAGAAGGACACTGATCTACTGAATCATCTGTGTTGTGACACTGTGAAATGCTCTGCGGGGTGTAAGGGTATCTGAAGTATTGCTGAATGTATCTGCGGGACAACGCCTGTCTGTTGGAGGACCCTGGAGTAGAACTGAACACCGAGCTGACTCAACCGCTGAACCTCAGGCTCAAATCTGACCATATGAACACTTGCTCATCAGTGGTTCTGAGTACTACTGATCCACATTCCCTCTCTGAGGACCCCGCAAGGTGAAGCTGCCTCGACTCTGCATGGAAGTCAGTTTAATTAACAATAAAAGGAGCAGAGAAATAATTCAAGGAGGTTTAAGTGTTTGTTACTGCACTACTTACGATAAGACTCCATGGAGTATTGTTAGACAGAGACAGTGATAAACATGAGAAAGCTTGGACAGATGATAGTCAGTTTCACCACAGACTCAGAAAGTACTTCAGATATGATAGATACAGTACTGTGCAAAAGTCTTGTGCCGCCCACCAGTTCTTCATATTTTGCATACATTTTATGCCTGTCAAACTCTCTTATGTGGCATCTTAAGTAGGCTATATTAAAGCAATGGGAACAAATGTTTACTATGACAGGCTGCAATTTGCCTAAAGATACAAGGAGTCTAGATAAGGTGCTCCAACCACATTCAGCACCACCAGTATACTGATCACCAACATTTGGAATCATCTGCACCGGTTTCTTCACTGTTTCAGGAGTTTTAAATGTCTGTTCTGCCTGAATGATTCATACTTAGGTCACTGTGTGGCTTAACAAGCAAAAAACATTCTTATGAAACTTTAAGTGCAGGGACTGGATTGAAAATGAGAGCCTTTGAAAGTCCTTCAGGAGGCCTGAAGAACTACTCCTCAAGACATTATTCCACACATAATTTCCATGATGCTTTCTCTTTCACTCTCTAGCTCTCCTTGGTTTTCTATGGAAACAAAAAAAAGCTTCAAAGGCCAGAGACCTCTGTAACAAACATTATTTATTGGATCTTTTTATCGGGGAAAAGCTGTGAGGGAGCACAGGCTACAGTTTCTACTGGATTCTTCCTAAGCTTATTAAAGTTCCGTCTGCCTTCTGTCTGCAGACCCAGGTCCCAATAGGGGGGGGCTAAAGGGGGTATTTCATAAAGAAAATTCCATCCATCATGCTCCCAGATGAAATTAATATATGTCACAGGCAGTTCTGACAATTTAATATCAAGCTGAGAGAGAAGCTCCCCTCTACAGAGCTCTGGCAGCATGCCTGAAACTCTGAGATATAATGGAAACATACATGATCTCAGTTTTCTCAACTGCTTAAGCATATAAAATAGAACCAGGATCTGCCGCACAAACTGCTTCATTATGTGGTCCGTTTGGACAGCATGGTTTGCCTCTTATAAAAATGCGTCTATGAAAGGCAGTGTCAGATTAATGAAACCTTGGACACACATCACATTTAATAATACACTCTAAGCAGACTTATTTCATTGTATAGACTTGATTAGTGTATGTAAACGCCTCACAACCAGCTACAGAAATGGAGCATAGTTTTTGCTATGTTCGAAAGAAAGGTCCACAATCCACCTTCTCTTTCATGGCTCAACTGACCCATGTTCTTATGAAAACAGCATCAGGTGACAATGAGTGATATACATTCATTACAGAGGAACATGGTCAACTTATGCTCAATGCAATGTACTGATTTTCATTCAGAAATATTTTTAGGAGAAATAATAAACAGTTGCCTGCGGGAGTTCTTTAATTCCTCCACATGCCTTTCAGTGCAAGCTCCTGAAAACGTACCAATGAACTCTGCAAGGAAAATGCCAAAGCTAGACAGACTTGAGCTGCACTGCATGACTGCACAGGGCCTGGTACGACTTTGCCTTCACGTAATGATGGCACTGTTCATACTAATGAAGGCAAAGCCAAATCAGGACAACGCCGCATAATGATGAAGGAGACACACACAAATGAGACATATATTCTGTGAAATGATTACATGGCTCTGTGGCAAAAACAAATAAATAAACTGATTAAAAAAACACTCATGTTACAGTTCAGGTTAGTTTCCTATTGAATTATTTTCAAATGGGATATATATATATACATACACAGAGAGAGAGAGAGAGAGAGAGAGAAAGAAAGAGGGAGACAGACAGAGAGAGAGAGAGACACAGAGAGAGAGAGAGAGACACAAAGAGACAGAGAGACAGAGAGAGATTTGGAGTATTATGGCCTTTCTTAGATCACTTTCTAGGCTTCTGGGTTATTCTGTTTCATCTGTTTCTGCTTTTATCATTATCAATAACATATAGATAATGTGAAGGCTAATTAAATAGATGAAATAATCCAACTAAACTAACTGAATACAGATCTGTTGTGCCGCCACAGTGCTAAAAGTGAATGCTGATTATTTCATACTGGCCATATTTTATTTTCATATTGCTACAGGCCAGGAGGCAAGGCTGCAAGATGCAGTCTCAGATTTATTAAGAATGTAGCATCAGAGTATGTGGCCAGCATGATGTAATTAAAAAGTATTTTACACCCTGTGTTTTAGGGTAACACTGTCTACTATATTTCTGTAACTGTAACAGTGTGTTATCTAAATTCCATATGCATCATCGCATTCCACTAAATATTTTAAAAACATGATTGACTATCATGCTTTGCACGGTATGTGGTACTGTGTGTGTGTGTGTGTGACAGTGAATTTCGCATATGAAGCAGAAGGACACAGGAAGCTCATTACTCAGAGCAGATGGGCAGAAGAGGAGATGGCTGAATCCACAGCTTTCCCTCTCCCTTTTGAGTATGTGAATGTGGGAGATGAAAGGGCATGGGGGCAAGTAGACATGCACACACACACACACACAAGCAAGTAAACACCACACACACAAACAGTTCAGCGCATGTCTCCCAGATACAAAGTGGTGGTAGGTTTGTGGTTTAATACTTGTAGCTACAATCTAATATTTGTACTTGTCTTATATATTTCATTCTACATATATTCTATTTCAATATATCACATTTAAATGAAAATCTTAAACATCTAAAACAGAAAAGCAGGAGAGGACATACTTTTTCTGGGCCCTGCAGATTAGTGCGATCATGATTCTGTCTTTGATACAATATTCAAAACCCTTGTTTGATACCTAATGCAGGTGAAAATGCATGTTTTTCTCTTAGATTAACAGATACAAATAAACAAGATTTGTCAAATGTGAATTTGGAACAATACTGTAACACTGTTATTATTCAAAAACCCAGACTGTGCTATTTAACAATTACATAAACACAGCATGACTACCATCTGTAAACAGAAAAATACATTTTTAACACCAGTCAAAAATCTTAGTGAGGTAGTGCAGTTGTTCAAAAGCCTCTGACACATTCAGAAATCAAGGAAAGGGGTCTGGTTCACACATGTAGTGCAGACAGAGAGGTGTGAGAGAAAACCTTAATCAAATAATTTATTTTAATTAAGATTGGGAGCACAGAGCTGTCTAAACAAATATAAGCTGTGGTCATTATTAGATGCTTTATGGTAACAGCCTTTCAAGTTAGCTGTCGCTAGCCCTCACTGCTCTCACCCCGAGACTAAGATAATAAACATTTATCAGGACGATCGTGTAATGAGATGCCTTGTTAAAGGTTTCAGTGCTTCTCAAAACAGGAGCAATCCGACCTCTGTACAGGTCCGCACTCTGTTTTAATGCTGCCACACTGCTACTGATGAGGTCTCACGAAAACCTCTCCGTAGCAGTGCGGTACAGAAACTCGAGAGTGCCCAATGCGTAAGCAGGGAAGCATGTTTAACAAATGTTTCAATTCGAGGTTGAAGGGCAGTCAGGCAGTTTTTACTAAAATATTTGGTAGATTACTCTATCACTAATACCACCAATAGTGACAGCTCTAACATGGACCACAGTTAAAAATAGCTTGGCTAACACTGGCCTATAAAGATTGGGGCCTGCACATCTTGCATTGAATTAACACATAGCTAATTATCTATTCAATGCAACTTAACATATATATAACAGATTCTATTAAGTCTAACCCTGAACCGTAACCCTAACTCAAGCCCAAACTCTAACCATAACCATAACCTAACCCTTACGCTCCTAATAAAAGTTTTCTCTTGATAGTTTCTATCCTACTAAAGTGTCTGTAGACCATCTCAAAGGGCAACTCAAATTAAAGTGTGAGCATGGTTTCTAATGATTACAACATAACGCTGTTTTAACTCTTGGTGGTGGAACTGGATGAAAGGCTCTTCTTAAGTTTTAAAATGAGGATTTCCTTCTAAAATCTATTAAACCACAAAAGTAAGAGATTCCAACACTAATTTATACAAGAAACTGTGATGATTTAATGCACACTGAAATGATCTTATGAAGTCCAAAAGGGAACTTCATTTCAGTGCATGTCCAAAAGCCATCAATCACTGCAGTCTGCAGCATTCATTTGAGAACAACTGCATAATTCAATTCCACAGTTACCATAGGGGGCTGATTTAAGACATCATAGTAATCAGAGAACACGATTAGACTACACTAGTTGATATTACTGTATACAAGGAGCTCATGAGGAGAAATTCCCTAGCCCAAATAGAAAATTCAACCCAGAACACATTTTGTAACTAAGATGCGTAAAGTTAAGTGGCATAATGGGTTAAGAAGGTTGCATTTTATCATTAGGACGCAAGTTCGATTCTCATCGATGCGACAAGAGAGCACTGCTGGCCTCTGTTGTCACTGGGCTGAAAGGATGGCTTAGTTCCTTTGTCCCTGTCGATACAGGGTGACCCAGCAGTAGGTATTTGTTAGGTCACGTATACACAATCGGGGGGTTAGCACACCTATAATGTTTCATGAGTGGCACCTTGAGAAAATGCAGTGTCTGACTAGATTTGTTGCCGAGGCAGCTTGCATTAGTCCTTTTCCTCCTGCTGTGAGATAGCAGAAACTGAGATACAAGCAACTGGTAAAGACTAACACTGGACATTGTGCAGAAAACCAAAGCACAAATTCTCGATTAAATCAACCGAGAGGAAAACTGAGGCGAGGGAGCAACAGAGATAGTTCTGTCAGCGCGGATGTGGTGGGTAAGCGTGTTCTTGTTTAGTGATTTGTGCGATTCTGAAATTGAGTTCAGCAAGAGGCGCGGGGCACAAATTGCCCCGGCACAGAGAGGTCGCCGTGCTACTACACAGGTTCAGAGGCAGAATTCCTGTGCTGACAACAGACTGAGCCACTCTGCGTCTGATTAATAAGCCATTAGCAGCCTCTGGACCTCTACCATGGACATATCTACACTCAGGGCCTTTCATATTTTTCAGAAAAAGAAAAAAAGAAAGAAAAAAAAAACCAAGGTTGCTAAGAGATGCACTTTTATGCAGTTTCTCTTTTCTATTTTCTACAGGAAAACGTCTTGAGGTAAACAGTCCTTAGGGCATGACTTTCAAGTCTTTGGTCAGTGTTGACACTCTGGGGAACATCAAGGTATATTCACCAAAACTCTTTGTGTACAATACTGAATGAAAGCTTATATAAAATTGCTAGGCACTGGAGAAAAGTTTCAGAGTTATGCTTCTCTTAGTTTCCTTGTCCATCACACACTGACAAGCAGCAACAGAGTTATTATAGGCTCCCAACAGATAGGAGACTTGTGTTTCTGCTCTTGGGAAACCAACTGACTCAGATTTTCTTTGCTGTGGTGATAAGGTGGGGTTGTGATGTTTACAACTCGAATATAACCATTTTACCTGATACCCAAAATGCCCAGTGAATCTACACAGCCGTGTATGTAATTCAAATTAAAAAGTGGCAAGCTCAAAACAAAGTTTTCTTAATGTACTAATAAGACTTTCAATGCCATGGATGTACTTGTCCACCCTATATGTATGTTAAAAATATAGTTTGTACTAAAGCCTTCTCTCAAAACTAATGTAAACCAGTGTCTCAGACACCAGGTAACATATCTGTAACCATTTCATGCAGAAAGGTGATGTGTTGAAGATTTTAGAGGCTTTATAAGCTTCAGATGTCTGTTTTTCATCATCACCAGTGCAAATATTCTGACTCACCGCAGCACAGTTTTTTCACTTTAAACCACAGTTTATATCTGAAAAAATAGGTTGAATTCCCCTTTAAGCAAATGGGATCATCATTAAATGGCCGTAGCTTCCATCCAAACCACCTGAACATCTTTATATTCAAATATATAAGAAATACATTGTGAATTATAGGTAATTCTGAGTGAATTACCATCAATTCCACAAACTATGAATAAATTAAGATATTTCCCCAATGGGTTCCTCTCTCATACTCTCTGTCACTCATACTCAACAATACACAAACGTGCGCACACACACACACACACACACACACACATACACACACACACACACACACACACACACACATTACCTGATGTCCAGCTTTAACCTGTTCCAGGACTTTGTCGTAGCAAACTTCCTCCATGTCATGAAGCTGTTGAATCTGAACATGATGTAGAAAGTGCAGATTAATTTGTCATTAAATATTTTTTTCAATTAGAATGGTGTATAAATTACAGCATCTGCATTTTACCTTATTTGTGGTCTTTATGCCCACAAAGGTTTGACCAAGGGGAACGGGGCGGAAGCGGCTGTCAAAAAAGAAAAGGCCGATGTACGGGTTTACATGCAGGAAGGACGCCACATCCAGGTAATTGGGCAGAGTAGCAGACAGTCCCAGTATTCGAATCATACTCTGGGTTGACTCCACCTGCACACACACGATAAGATACTCTGTCAAAGGCAGCATTTTAAAACATTTGGAATTTGTTTTTAAGCAAGGTAGAGAATTAGATGTTATTCAATAATAGGCCAAAAACAATGATCAACTGGGATAACAAAATGAGCTGAAAGTTTATTTTGGATACATTAATTAACACATTATTCATTGTTCATCATGAACAGTTTTAAGACATTTTACACTCATTAACAGTTCTAGACCTGTCTAGACACTTTTTGGGTGTATGGTGAAAGAGCATAAAGCTGTAGTCAAAGTTAATTGAAATACAAAGTATAAAAATATGTTTTAACAGTTTTCCTATACACATGACCAATTTAGGAAACACCACTCTGCTTCCCAAATGGGGAAAATGTATGAGAAACTAAAAGAAAGAGACCAAAGAGGCAGAGAATTAAACAAAAAGAGGGTAGTTGAGAGAAAAAAGAGAGAGGGTTATCTCTGTTTCTCCTGAGGTGTGGCTGACAGAAGAGATTGGTAAGGTCTTTAATATGATGCAGCAGCTGTCTGAGCAATCTAGATATCGTACAGGCAGTCCATGTCCATAGGTGTAAAGCAAAGCTAAAATACTCTCACGAGTGCCTTTCCAGCTGCAAGAGTGTATAAAGGTCAAAATAACACAAATAATACAATGCAGACTCTTCCTCTGTACTATTCGCCATCTATAAAATGTTAACTAATGGCTGAGTTCTGCCATCCCGGCTTAAGCACAAATACCTGCATTCAGCAGTGATATCACTATTTAAAGCATCAGGTGTGATTTGAACACCTGCCGTATTACATCAACTAAACCAGGTCCAATGATTTTATTAGTGTAAGAGCAGCCAGCTGACTTAGTAAGGTATTTTGTTTAGCAGGTGTTCAGTATTTTAACATGCACCTTCAGTCTGATGTATGCTAATAAAATATATTTGAAATTTGCCAACATTAGAATGTGAACTTCATAAACGCTTCCACCCTTGAATCTTATTCTCCAGTGTAAAGTAACAACAAGCAATGAGAATATTTCAACCACAACCATCACTTCACATCCATTTGATGTGTTTCACCTCGCACTGAAAACATATGACACTTTTACAGTGTGTCCTCTTTAAAAGGCTCGCAGCTTCTATTCATAAACAACCCTGCTGAGTGCAATTTTATGTCTGAAAGGTAGCAATAATGATCCTCAGAGGAAATTTGTGACTTTGCCAAAAATGAGGAGAATCTGAAAAGGGCCAGGATGTAAAATAAAACACGCTTATCGCCTGTAGTGCAATTTGAATTCCATCCTGGCATTATCAAGTTCAACCCAACCATGATCGCTCTGACAAGAGGAAACGTAGGTCTTCTTTATGATGTCCAAGATCAATCTTTATACCTTTAGGCACTGAGCACTGCATTCATGCAAAAGCTGTAATAGAAACCAAGGAAACGTACCCTTTACTTTCAGTGAAGCAAAGGTTAGTCATTACATTACATTTATCTGGCAGGCACAAATTACAATTTGAAGAAACACTCAAGCTTCCGGACAGAAGAGAGTTCTAAGTGCTAAAATCTTTACGTAGGGATTACAGAATGATGATTTAAGATAGATGGAGAGGAGGAGCTCTCAGAATAGAGGGGTCTTGAGGAGAGGGACTCTGCTGCTCTAGTCACTTTTGGCAGCTCTTTTCACCAACAGGGAACCACAAATGAGAAGAATCTGGACTATGTTTGCCTTGTGTGTAGGGATGGCAGAGCCAGAGTATGTTCCTTGGAGGAGTAAGGGTCAGTGAGTCTTACTAAAACTGCTTTATGATGGTTGAGCTACACATGCTGCTCCTGTCTGAACAGGACTTCATGTTAATTTATAGAACTTCTTGATGTTATATAATTTCTGTTATCACCCAAATGAGGATGGGTTCCCTGATGAGTCTGGTTCCTCTCAAGGTTTCTTCCGATTGCCATTTTAGGGAGTTTTTCCTTGCCACTGTCGCGGACAACCTTGGCTTGCTCATCAGAGACATTTCATTCATACACATTCATACACACACACGCATTTCTTCTTTCATTCTGTGAAGCTGCTTTGTTAAAAGCGCTATATAAATAAAATTGAATTGAATTGAACTAAAACACCCGACCATTATTCAGTCTTGTACTTAACCAGTCAATTCTGATCTAAAACCACATTTTGAGCATTTGATGCTGTCCATAGGATTTCCAGGAGAAACACAAACATCATGGATCCACCACCCTACCTTCCATTAGGCATCAGATTAATTAAGTTTATTTTACCAAACCAGCTTGGTATGTTTGTTTAAAAAAACTTTACTTTCTCCTACCTGACCAATCAAATCAATGCTCTGGTGATGTTTAGCAAAGTGCATGTGCTTATGTTTGTATTTTAACAATAGCAGAGGTTTCCTTCTACAAATACAATGATAATGCCACCAATCAAATGAATTATGCTGATACGACGTAAAAAGCACAGCAGAAACAATATGTCTAAGTGCCTGCGTGTATGATGCTGAAATAATTAAGTCATCCAATATCCAAATGTGCCCAATCATAAAAGATTAAGAGAGTCCATCTGAGAGTGACCCGACTGTATGAGAGTGAACTGCGAATGACCCCATCAAGTAGCTTCAGATGGCACAACCTACATAAGTGTCATGCTTCATTGAGTCTAGATTGGATGGAGATATACCTTAAGATCAAGGAGTGACACAGGTTGAAATGGATTCTAGGGCTGTGAATGGTCTAGGTTACTTCTACAAGCATTTTATTTATATAAGCTTGTTTTTGTTTCTCTCCATCAAGGTAGTGTGCCCCCTCCTCCTTCCCCTCCACTTCCATCTTTTATTGATGAGGTCACTCATATTTCTATTTCTGCAGGCAGTATTCTTGTTTACAATGCGTGATCTTGATAATTCAAAGTCTTCCCAAAAAAAAACGCAATCATTAAAAATGCTTTTGAATCTGGTTTTGCACATGTAGACACAAAAAACACCTTAATTAAGGTGAAAAAAGGGAAGTGTTGTTGGACTTTGATGTTGCTGGTAGCAAATGCAACAGAGCTAGAGTTACAAAAAAAAGTGAAGAATTGATATATTTGGTATATGGTGTAAGTAACAATGTTAATTTCCACATTAAATCAAGTGATGTCACACTTCTTAAGTTCAAGATGCAGTGCTATATATGCAGAAGCTAATCAGACTTAATCTAACCAAAAAAGTGCTTGGCACTTAAGTAAAGAGCTCTGTTACTACTGTTCAATACTAAACTTTCCAGCTGTAGCCAGCAGTCGCTGTGGGGGGGTTCTATCAAAGCGCACATAAGTAGAATGTGAACCACATAAACAATGGTCAAACACACAGACGGCTGTTCAATTACCCACCAGTTAACCCCGCTGAGAAATCCCAACAGATTCAGAATGAGAACAAAAGCAGCTCTCTTTTTCTCTTGTCCTTTCAATTCACACTGCCCCAACCTGCTTCTATCTCCCCCTCTTGCAGAAAACTCTAAGAATTACAAAGTGTTATCACTTTCTGCTTGGAACAGGGGAAGGAGGAGGTGGAGGAAAAGAGGGAGGGAGTGGATCTGCTGAGAAGCTTTGTCGCCAAGGAGTGCTGACTCTTCCCACAATGCACCACTATAGCTCGTTTATTAATTTCCTCCTTGAGATTGACACCTGACTGCAGCTTGGCGGAACGGAACACGGATATGGGACACTCCGGAACGTGGGCTTCCATCTCTCTGCCTGTCAGGATTTGCATAATCACACTAATATCCCAAACGGCCAAACTGATTCCTGTAAGGGCCCTGCCAATCATCATCAGCACGGCTCCGTCACTCAGAGAGCACATATGAGCAGGTGTGTGTGTGTGCACACTTTACACATATACACATGCAAACACTTACATTTGTACAAACGAGTGATGCGCAGGTTTTTTTTTAAGACTAGCATCTCCCTCAGCTATGGACGAGAACTGAGAATAGGATCAGTTGAGAACCAGCTCCAAATGGTCCAATACATCAAAATCAAATTCCTCTGAATTCACAGATTCCTTTAATCGATGCTGGCATGTTTTCTGACAGTTGTGAATCGCAAGACCATATGTCAAACTCTGCATCCACACTGATGAAAACTTTCAAGGCAGAAAAGAGCTGTCCAATATGTGGTGAAAGAGAAATATGTCAGCAGTGCTACTTGCAAAGCCAGTAATATGATTATTTCAAGTATGAGTAAAAACACTACTGATATCCTGAAAACATTTTTTTAAATTTCAGGAATGGCGAGAATTTGACACTGTACACACAGGTACCACTTTTTCCAAAGATAGAGCAAGTTCTTTACCAAGGTTAAATATTCTATGCTATAACAACATTAGCGCCACATAAGCAGATTTGGCATTTTTTTTTCCTTTTATAGAAACAAGTGGTAAATACCCCCTCATTTCATCCATTTTAGATGATGATTATTGGTACATATAGCTTTGTCCAACTCACCCTTTAGGATTATTCATCAGTCAGTTTTATATATGCAAAAAAAAATACATTTGCTCAAAAAAGATAAATGTCACCCTTTGAATATGTTTGTCACAGCAGCTGTTATTGTCTATTGTCAAGGCATTTCAAGTTCACATTTTACAGATGAAAACGATAAATGCCAGCATAGTTCTTGAACACAACCTGATAGTTGTTGATCTAATTCACAAGCAGTATACAGGCCATATGATGCTGTATGGCTGCAATTCTGTTGAGTCAGAGATGTGCTGCCTGAAAGAGATTTTGACACAACTTTGGCATCTTTAAAGATGGATCATTCTGACATAATATGTGGAGTTTTCTGTTTTTACCAAGTTGACTGTTGGAATCTGCTTTTACTTAAAAAAAAAAAAAAGATTAATGCATTGGTGCTGAAAGCCTGTGTCGGCCTTTTCAACACACAATGCCTGATTAAGAATCAATAAAGAATCAGTCTGATAAGCAAAATCAATAGTGGCACTGGTATCAATAAAATCTTATCAATTCAAATCCCTACCTTTGAGCCGTTATGAGAGCCAACTCAAAATACCTGACCCACAAAACCTGGCCCGACCTGCAAACTGTCAACTATAGCCTGAACAGTGATGGCATCCATATTCAGAGATTTTTATTACTGCACTTATCAAAAAGACAGAAAATTGTATAGATAACAAGATTTAGCATGAACCTTACTTTATTTGGCATGCTTTGCATGCAACCTTAGCACTGTCAGTTTGTAACTTTTTGGGTACCGCTTAATGAAAGAAAGAAAAAAACCCTCAAAGGCGAAGTGTATTATCAACACTTTAAAACACATGCTTTGACCAAAATCACAATCACAAATTGATGATAAAGCCGCTGATAAGCTATTAGGCCAGGCTGTAATTATGAATGATGGCCTGGTCTAATGCATTCTAAATTACAGTCGGGTGCAGACAGATGTGTGATAGATGTAGGTTACTTTATAGTTCAGTAACGCAGATTACTGACAGCATTGTGTTTGACAGAGAGTGAGAGAGGGAGAGACCTGCCCCACCTGAGCATGCAAAAATTTCAATTAAGCTGACCCAAACCCACATGACCAGTTATGGGTCAACCTGTATGTATGTTTCTCATTAGGCACACAGTATTATGGAATATCGAACACCTCCTAAATTTCCTATAGTTTACAAAGTCAACATCAATCTACTGCTGCTATGACCTAACACATACAATCAATAAGGAATAATAGTGAAGCTATTCTAGATTCTAAATCTTTTTTTTTTTTTAATCAAGATTCAAAGATTTGAAAGAGTGCAGTTTTTTAAATGCTCAAGTCTCACTTTAATGGGTATTCGTTTTTTTTGGGCGAAAACACAGGTTTTGGAAAATAATCGCAATATAAATTGCAGTCACAACATTGATCAGAAAACATCACAATTAGATATTTTCCCCAAATCATTAGGAGCTAATTTTATTACACTTTATAATTAAAATTAGAAATATAAAATTTTACAACAACCAATAATTTTGAAGAACTTTATAGAAGGTTGCAAAGAACACGAGGGACTGACCTGACGCAGTGTCCTGGCTACTAGACTCTCAAGGACGGGTCCTCTGTCCTCATGCAGCAGGTGCACCTCGTCCAGGATCAGCAGCCGGACGATCTGGGACAGTCCCACATCACCCACACTCTTTCTTGTTACCACATCCCACTTCTCAGGAGTGGTCACCAACATCTGTAGGACAAAGGTGGGATATCAATGACCCATACAAAAAACACAGTTATACAGTAGGAAGTGCCAGTGGGTTTTTAAGGGGTCATGGGATGGTTGATATGTTTTGGTAAAACATTTTAAAGATGTTTTTTTTCTATTAAATGTTCCAAGTTAATAGTATAGTCTAATAACAAGCCAAAGCAGAGAGTATAACTGGGATCGCTTTTTAGAAGATTACAGCAGAGACGTTTCCTCCCATTTCAGGTTCACTCTGATGCTTTCAAACTATATGTGGTAAAATGACCTTAAAGCTCTTTTACCATATTCAGTACCTCAGCTCACAGTGTCTTTCACATACACACACACACACACTTTCACATTTCAAAATACAGGTGCATATTTTTTGTTTAATAGCAACCATGGATTATTTAATTCAATTATTTATTAATTTGTAGTGTCTTACCCACAAAATAAATGCAAAAAATGTGATATGAATCAGAGATAGAAAGGATTTTCACAAACTTGAGAGAAAGGAGTGAGCGAGAAGTGGGAAAAGGTAAACTCAGAGCGGAGTTGCAGTGGAGTAATTACAGAATCCATTGAGTGCAGAGCTTTCTGTCACTCCCCTCACACACTCTGCTTTGTGAAGGAAGTCAGGCTGGTGTGGCATCATGCAGCAGTGCTTATTCTAGCAACAACACAGCAATTAACTTCACTATATTTTACATGTATTAACAATGGATAATTATTAGATAATTATGATAATAGTACCAGAAAGGCCACTTACTGTACACTGGCTGAGTTGTCAAAAGACAATATGAATGTTCACAAGCTATTCTCCTTCCACAGTGAGTGAACAATGTACTCAAACATTTGTTTTTGTTTTTTAACATATTTCCAATACATATATCTAATAACTACCGACCTATAATTAAATATATATGAATATAAAAGTAGGTATCCATAGACATATTCTTCATGTCCTCATTTCAAAACTGAAACTGATGGGAGAAAAAAGTATTTAGACACTATTTTAAAATATGTGTTCAAGTAAAGTTCAAATATATAAATGCATTAAATCCTGCACAGTACTGCTTTAAAAAGAAAAGAATGTGCAAATTGCACTGCAGTGGTTGGAAAGATTTCATGCAAGAAGTAGCAATCACAGTGAAAGTGACGATGCTTATTAAGGCCTCAGGGACATCATCAAACAACACTTGAATAGAAAAGGATACAAAGCTACAGCAAAGACCTTAAACATCACATGTCAGTATGACTAGTTTGATAATATACAAACAGAAAATTAATTAAACTAGTCTTCCCCAGATATTGGTGTCAAAGAAGATTTCTCAGACTAATGATGAAGAATGTAAAAGAGGACTCAGCAGCTACTCAAAAAGAGGGGATAACCTGAAAGCATTAGGAACAACAGCTGCACAGAGAGGACTAAGCAACAAACTGTACTGAAGTGATATCTACACATAGATATGTCTCTAACAGCATTTAGTTGGCAAATTAGACCTCTTTTTGAACAACTCTGCTCAGAAAAAAAATACAGCTTCTCCTGTTTAGAGAAAGAGTTGCTGAATGTAAGATCTCATTCCCACAGTGAAGTATGGAGGTGGGAGCATCCTGATATGGGGCTGCTTCTCAGCAAACCATACAGAGGCAATACTTATCCATTGTCAAAGGAAACTCAAATCACAAAATATATGACTTTCATTCCTTTTTTTGGGAGACTCAATTAACTGAACAACCTGCTACTTTAAAGCGTGGAACGAAGAGTGGCTTTCATTATATTACTTCACGTTCATATATTTTCATTTAATGCTACTCTTAGATATAATCCCACAAAGCTTTTTGTGCAATGTCATTTTTGGCAAAGGTATCCTGAACCAGTTGCACACAAATAACAGTGCCATGAGATGTAACTTGCCCGGAGCTGTTCTGCAGTAAAATAAGCATAATCAAGTCTGATCGAAACAGTTCAAATATCTCTATTACGGTTTCACACAAATGTCATGCATCTTAGGAAAGCATATGCATTTAAGACCCATCTGACACAGTTATTGCAACGCAATTAAACAACATTTCCGACAGAAATACACAACAATGCATAATTAATAGCCCGAGAGCTGTTTGCCAACATGTCTGAGAGTGTGGAAATTCCTATTAAACACTTTCAGTAAAAGCAGTTCATTAAATCCTCTCTAGTTTGCATTTAAATCAATCTGCCTGGCCATTAGAGACTGGCGCGGAAAAAGAAAGCGCGCCTCTGCTGTTAATTAGACTGCCGCTAATCTAAATGGAAGCCCTGGCAAACAGGTAGCAGGGCCAAAGTGCTCACTTTAATTACGGTACAAAGCCAAAGAAAAAAATGTATAGGACTTCATAGAGGCTAACATTGTTTTTTCACTCCACTCACCCCCTGATCCCCAAACACACAACTGTGTGATAACAAGGTTGCCCTTGCATATTGGCATCACAGTGATTTGCCCGAACCTAGCGTCTGTTCACTCATCATGGGCAAAATGTACATGAAGCACCCAAGTGAGCACTGCTGGGATCCACAGGCCATCAACAAATGTGACAGTAAAGACAGGGGTCTGCGACAGGATCTCAGGCAGAGAGTGCATCTAAGAGCGCTGTGCAGTGGGTCCAGTATAGGGCGAAAGGTTGTCTTGGACTGCTGGGTGATGTGGAGGACTGTACAGCTGAGGAAGTGATTTGAGCAGGCATGTGGAAAGCTCCTGGTGGCCAGGTCTGCCCCCCAAACACCAGGACTTATCTCTTAATTAAGGCTGTGTGTGTGTGTGTGTGTGTGTGTGTGTGTGTGTGTAGCTGCCTCCACACCAAGAAGCCTGCCACTCTGTTATTACGCAAAGCAGCAAATATTTACCCACTTCCCCAGGGCCAGGGAAAGACATGTGCATGTGCATAGACACACAAATGTGCGTGCAAACACACGCGCGCACACACACAAACGCGAACGCACGCACACACACGCGCGCGCGCACACACTGCTGCCAAACGCTTGCCCAGCCTGTTCACTGTTTCTATGGTAACCATAATCAGTCTTTAGAGTGGGCAGAGAGAGAAAGCTGAGAGATCTTTTTTTCTTCCTTCATGGTACTGATGCACTGATGGTTTGTAAAGACAATGTATGAGCAAAAAAATCCATTCAAACTATAGATTAACTGTCCTTGTGATAAAGAAGGCTCCAATATTAAAGAGGCATTGGAGGAAGGCGGAGGAAAAGCAAGAGGAAAGGAGAGGAGAGGCAAACATCAAATTCCTATACTGAATGACACATTTGTTTCTAGTAGTTTTGCAGTCATTTATGATTAAGAGCGCCAGTGGCATCCATGGAAGTTGAAATGCACAACGATTATTGTTTCTGCATTAATAGCTCTGTGTTAGTTAGAGCCACTCATCAAGCTATGAGATATGAAATGAACATTCAGTATCGCAGGCAGAAGGCATTGAGTGCTTACTGGAATGTTTTATCTCTTCCCTAGTTTTATTTCCAAGCATTCTGAGTGACCTCACTCCCTTTCAAACTCTTAACCTTAACTACGCTTTGTACTACTCTTCCTGCTTCTATTTTGGTAGTACTACATGGAACATTAAAGATGAGGAACAACCTGATGGAGTTAATCTGATCTCAGATGGACTCTGTTAAGAGAATGGACAACAGAATTCTACCTAGATGTAAAGCATGTTTACAAAAAATTCTCAAGCAGTCATTAGTGAGAGCTACAGGGGTGGCATTTTATTAACTAATGGATCTGTATCAAAAAATACAAGCAATGGTTCCAACTCCTCTGCGATTCCAACAGCCCTCTTGCTCTCATTCTCATTCATATGGCTCATGGATGGCTCATGGCTCATGGCTCTCAACGGAAACTTTAGCATACCACCTCACTATTTCGTTGTTAGTTTGCTGCTTGTTACTCTCCGGTGGCTCAAAACATACTAGGAAAATGCTTAATGACACTGAAACAAAAAAATATTTTATACATACTGTACATCTAGCATTTTTCCTCATTGCTGTTCAAATAAAATCCCCATGAATGTAAAACAGCAACTTTAAAGGAAAAAATCAAATAATTTCAGTAACTCTGAATAATTTCTATTGCAATTCATACATACTATAAATGCAGCTAATATATTAAATATATGAAAAGTTAAAACTGACAAAAAGTGATATTTTAAAGATTGTTCTGAGAACAACAATATAAAGACCTTTTTTGCCCCATTCTAAGCAGCAGGAGGATGTAAAATATGGATAATTACCATACAAACTGACTAATCACTGACAATTAATCAAGGGAAGTTTAATTAAGTAATTATGACAGCCCTACATGAACTGCGAAAATAAGTAAGCAAAAAAAAAAAGTGTCAGCTACAGTTCATGACAGAAGCACTACTGTTGTCTGTCAGGTTCAGAGAATTTAACATAGCCGAGGGCTTTCTGAGGCCAGACTGCCTGCCATTCGAACCCAACCCACCACCCCACAGCAAACAAATGCAGAGAAGTCCAGTGGAGAGAGCTGCTCTTTCTGAGTGCGTGTAAGTGGAGCAGGACCTGCGCGACAACAACCTGCCTCCTGAGCCCTGCAGGTTAAAGCAACAGCAGAGATGCTAGCACACACGCTTGCATGTACACGTGAGCGGAGCTGTGTTGGTGGCAGGTGTGAGACAGCATTCTTACCACTATTTTTCTGCCACATCAAATTTGACATAAAACCATGTCCAATCTCCTCCATCCAAAAAGGCTGACACAATCGCAGTGGCTCTGCATGCTGCATCTGTCCTCTTTAAAAAAAAAAAAAAACAGCGAGGCATTGTTTACTGGCTCCCTGGCACAGGTGGGGGAGGGTGCCGGGCTCAGGAGGAGAGCAGCGAGCAAAGGAGACAGAAGGTTACTGTTCGTGCCCTCTCTCTGAGCCTCATTACAGAAGTAGTACACAACACTGGAAAAGAGCCTTGCTGGGCACGGTTAGACTGCACTGTTTCACATCCCTGCTTTAAAGACACAGAGAAGCAAAAAACAAAAGAAATATGTTTTCTTTTTTAGCATTCATCGTATGTTTTTTTCTCCCTTTATTCCAAAAAGCATTGAGATACACACATTGTCTAATTTAGTGTACTGGTATTGGTGTCATGCAATGGCACTGGAATGAAATTAAGTAAAAAATGAAAATGTGTTGTGGAATTCCATCCCAGTATGGTGTGGTAAAAATCTAGTAAAAAAATTAATCTATATTATCTGTATAAATGGAACTGACAAAAAAAGAACCAGTGGTGCCACATAAAATATACTATGAATACAATCAGTTTATAACAACAATACTCATTAGGCTAAAACAAGAATATTTTAATGTAAAGCAACATAACTGACTGTGAAAATGTTAAATATTGTCATATTGCCCAGTCCTACTACCCAGAAGTATGAAAAAAAAAAGTAGTTATAAGAAGTTAAAAACCTCTCTGAAGATTAAAAGTGGGGTCGGTCCCATTCCTGAAATCCAAGACTCTCTGAATGTTGATGATTATATGAAGCTTTAAGCTCTGAGATTAGGAAATATCCTCTAAAGTCTTAAATGTGGAATCTACTTTCAGACCTGAGAGAAACGGTAGTTTAGTGGTCACCAAAACTCAGACTGAACCCTAATCTCTAATCTACCGGATCCAAACCAGTCTTTTCTGAAAAACTTAATCTTTTTGTAATATTTGGGCAAGAGCTGAGGCATTTCTCTAGAGCAGTTGATGACCACTGTTCAAGTTACAGATGTTCAAGACTTCAACAATCAGTAACCATCAGCCATTCATCAATATGTACATAATTCTATTACTTTGCTTATTTGACCAAAATGTTTACTTCCACGTTGCTATATAATGGTAGTAAACACATTATCTAACTTAAAAACAAAGACTTAATGAAATTAAGTTGTTATTTTGTTATTGTACGTATGCAGTTAGAATATTAAAAAAGTAAAGCGAGGCCGAGGATGGATAGAGCTTCAGTTCTTTCTAAACCATTGTGTATTCATTAGGAACACTCTTCCAGGCCACACTCAATTTGGCAGTATAAAGCCATAGTCAAAGCCAAAGCCAGTATAAAGCCTTAGTGCTCTACAGGGATCAAACATGCAGAACTCAAGTCGCTATTCAGTAAGAACATTACAGAGTTCTAATTATAGATAATTTAAACTATAATTCTTCTCTCAGTGCCATATACTGCAATTGAATTTATAGTCTTACTGTTTCCCTTTTTCTTATTCACGATTTATTCACGAGTTTTTATATCTAAACGTTAGCGCCGCCTCCTGATAGCACAAATTCAGTCATCAATCAGCAAGGTATTTGTATAGCCATGTGTACACTGTATCAGACATTTTACAGTACAGCAGTTTCCATGGCAACAACTAAACGAGAAAAAAGACGATGTATTGAGACCCAAGTGCTGGTGAGTGACAAGCTCTAGCAGAGAGACAGAGAGACAGAGAGACAGAGAGGCAGAGAGAGGGGGTGGGGGGTGGGGAGTGGAATGAAAAGGAAGGACACAATAAATGAAAGAGCTGTTAGGTTGCAACCTGCTGCTTGTCCTCAGTGAAGCTGGTAACAGTGCTCTGATGATCTCTGCTGATCAATATCTAATGACCACCTTGCAGGGCTCAATAAAGCATGACTCGTGCCTGATGCTTCTAATGCCCTTCTGTGTAATTAACCAAAACTACGCAAGACACCATTTAGCAAAGGGGCAAAAATACATTTTAAACTAGTCTTAAATGTCAGTCTCAGGTCTGCCCTAAAGAAACAAGAGAGATAGCAGCATACATTACACATGCTTTACACACCGTTACAGAAATTGTGTGTGACGTGATGTGATTATCCACGATTTTTCACAATCCACTGACAAAACAAAGACTGACAACAGAAATTCCAAACTGGACATTATTTTGTTATTCATTGGGAGACACTATTTTAGATGAGTTATACACTCTTAGAGTTCATGTGCCATTTTTTGCACAGACCTACTGTCAGGAGTAATTGAACACATTCTCTGTCAACTCTGGGTGCTTTTAACACATGCATGTGTTATTTAACTCTATAATTGATCCACACATTAATGCGCTGACCCTTGAGAAATTACATTAATTTTGAAAATGGTTTATTCACTTTGACACGAGTTGGTTGCATAAAATATCGACATGAGAGGACAGAAATAAGCAGAGACAAATACCAATTAACATATTTATGTTTTGGCCAAATGATATTTTCTAGAAGGGTTTTGGAACAAATGGCACATTTACTGGGTCTAAACACATCATGAGCTGAGCACACTCATTACAGCGTTGAAATTCTACACAATCTGTTATTTTTCCACACATAGGCAAATATGAGGGCACATGCACACCAAACATATTATTACATAACCTTCTCCAAAGTATCCAACAATTCATTCATTCACTGATCAGCCAATTACACTATAATACATTTCTGTTGTTTAAACCGTTCCCTCGAGTTCATTTACCATAACTACATGATGATATATTTCATTTTCTGAGTGCACCTAATATAAAGCTTGGCTTCAGCAGATCTAGCTAGTGGTGTGCGAGTGATAAGCCCACATGTCTACCCTTTCTCTGCCAGCAGCAGTTCTATCAGCATTTCTGCTTCTCTCCAGGGCCCTGTGCCCCCACTGGTTTTGGGGAAATGCTGCTTTAAATAATGACACACCATGTCCAGGCTCTACAACAACCAACACAAAGCAGTGTGTCTGGAAGTAACGACCCCCTGTCTGCCTCTGCTCCGAGCTGCTTCCACAGGGCTCCTCCGAGCGGTCTCCAGTGCAGTGAGCACACAAATTGCTCTGTATTCTCCCTGCTGCTCACTGCAGAGGCACCACCCTCATTCTTTTAGGGGAATGTGTAAGCAACAGCAAGAGAGCACGAGTGAGAGACAGAGTGTGTTACTATTGTTTGTCTAGCCCATGTCCTGTTTGTGTTATAAATAATACGGTGTCACTTATAAAACACATATATCCACTGAAAGCTGCTGCGTTAAAGGTATTTCCAGCCGGGTGCAGCAAGCCTAATTTCTTTAATTAGGCCCTCATTTTACACAAAGGAGATATACTCATTAGTGAAGTCAGAACATGTATTTGAGCTTTCGTTAGTTTGAAGGGTGGGTCCATGAAACATGTCAAAATATTTTTGGTAGAGCATCCTACAGGAGTCAAAAGATATTCATAACTCCAGTCTCTCTTTGTTCCTCAGAATTAAACAGGTTAGTTATGTTACAGTGCCTTTAAGACTGATATATGTAAATGACCTCTGTTCTGATTGGCTTTCTAAGCAGACTGGACTGAAACACTCCTTATGACTTTAATTCAGTGAATGGCTTGTGAATGGCTGCAGCTAAACTGCCATTGACTGAACAGCAGGATTTAAATGTTTTGGATTGGTTTATGTGACATCACAGAAACACTAACATCAAAACAGCTGTTTTGCAGCTATATTTGCACATATGAATACCTACCATATGAACTGGGGAGTAAAGATGTATGTACTAGATCAATGAAACACCACACAAAAAAGGAAAATCTGATATTCCATAATGTGGGGCGGTTAGTTTCAGTAAATAGTCACTTGCAGATCTTCATAGACTGCCACCGTATGCAATGCTGTCACTATAAGTCATCATCAGCTTTCCAAATCTAGCCTGGCTCCGAGGCTCAGTCTGGCAACACTTAATGAATTCAGAGGCATCTCAAATGAACAGACCAAACAGAAAAGAGCACTTATTTAAGGCAGCACATATTTCTCAAAAATAATGAATTTGTCAAAAGCGTAGGAATTTCTCAGACTGCATACATTAAGAAATAAAGAGAAAATTTACATGAGGACACTGTGGGTCGGCAAGAAAGGGCCCAATACTTCACTGCAAATTGAAAAGCCACCTAGAGTTTTCTAAGCAGCAGGGACTGGGATTCCTGTCAGGATTAAAGACGAAAACTAAGACGTAAACTCCAGGCAGATACAGCAGGGAACATGCTTCAGTCAGGCTGAAGATCCCCATTTAGGGGCCATTTTAAAAAGAAATCTTTTGCAAAACCTGCATGCAACAACAAAACTAAGAGAGAGAGAGAATACATTTGCCATGAATCAAGGGGAAATATCCACCCAAGCATTCATCCAAGGTACAAAAGTATGAAAAAGGTGTTTGCCATGTACCCCACTGCTAGAACTACTAAGCATATCAGTGCAAGACTTCCGATTAGGATCAAGCTCTCCAACCCATTATAATGCATTAGATAAGGCAAAACAAGCCCAAATGTAACCTAGGTGAGCATTATGAGAACTTCAAAACTTATGGGTTGTATTATTAAGAGTCAATATTAAGGTTCTAGATTCATACTTATTGATAAGTATTTTTTCTGTTTTATTCCAGGTAGCTCTAATTTATAAGAAGCAACTTAATCAAAATGTCATTCAAAAAAACACTTCCTTTCAGGCCACAAAAGTACTAAATCTGAGGTGCTTGTCCTCCTGGATCTGCAGGTAACCCTATATTAAAGGTGTATTTTGTAAGTTATCACTTTACTATCAAACCATACATCAGTTCTCTACTGCAATACAGAGAGAGAAAAAAAATTAAAGAGAGGACAAGGAGGCCCATGGCCAGCATGTGTGCAGAGAGAGTGATTTTCTGGCTCTGTGTTTAAGAGGCCTGGTTATCAAGCTCTTGATCATGAGTGTGTCTGAACCCAAACTGATCTCTTTACCAGCCTGCCGCTTCTGTCTTCTCTTATCTGTGGAGCTCCCCTCTGATGAAAGCAACCATACCCTCATCTCATTACCACCCAAACCCAGCCTGACAGCACGCTTCTGTGAGCACACACACACTGATTCCTTCTCACACACACCTAAACCCATGCAAACACTCATCTCTCATTGTCTCTCTCATTCATTCACCTTAGAGTTGGGAATCTTTTTTTTTTTTCTAAGGTCAATAATGATGCTCTAAAACATTACAACATTACAAACATTACAAACATTACAACTTCAAAACAATCTACAAGCCAATTTCTGAATGAAAATTACCAGGCTTAAAATATCCATCATGTGAGCAATAGGCGAATGTAATAACACATAATTGAGCACATAATGTGCTCTTTAAACAACATTTTCAAACACTCAAGTACAAATCAGGCCCTGCTGATGTTGCAGCACTGCTGTTTCCTGTGAGTGTCCTTAGAAAACTGGAGCAGGCAGAAGAGAGGCATATTTCCCAGAGACTCAAACATACGGAAAATGCTCAGAAATCTGTTGTCAGTCAAGTTGTAAACAAAAGACAAATCTAGAACTCCAGATACAATAGCGCATATTTGTTTAATATTTTAGATATTATTTATCTAAAACTAATGTAACCCTTCATTGTTGACACACATGGTAATTAAGGAAATATTATATAATCTCTATTGAGATTATATGCCAATAGAGCAGGATGCTCTGGACATGGGCCTATAGTCACCATGCCCAGTCAGCTAGAGTCGACTGGAGAAATACAAAGCCCCCCAGGATTGAGTCTTAAAGCACTAGAACTATGTTCTCTGGAGCAATGGTACATACTTTAGCCATGAGTTAGAGAGGAGTTTGTGAAGTAGAATTGGTTATCCGTATCTGACCTTCCCCAAAGAGTAGAGACTGTTACGTATAGTAGATACATATATATTTAGAAAGATTGATAAGCAAAAATAGGACAACATGAAGATGAATGTCAAAACATGATATGATAGAATGATAGGTCCTCAGTTTTTGTTATGCTTGTTTTGTGAGCATTGCTACTGAATAGTTATGTTTGATAAAAAAAATCATCTTAACTAACAATCAAACTGATCAATACAGATTTTATTTTATTACTTCTAAACTAGTGACTGAATAATTGCTGCTAGCTAAAAAGGGGCGTTGTGCACATTCTAAATCTAATTTCCACAAAACAGGCTGCATGTGTGCTTTACCTGAGTGCGGAGGATCTCTCCTTTGGTCAGTTGCATGTCCCCAGTCAGTTCTTTGACAGTGATGCCCAGCGGCTCCAAGCGCTTACTGAAGTAATTAGTCATCTCGGCAGCTAAGGCCTTCATTGGAGCCACATATACTATCTACAGACACAGGAGGGAGGGAGAGAAGGAAAGAGTGAGAGTGAGGGAGAGAGAGGGAGAGAGAGAGAGAGAGAAAGAGAGAGAGAGAATGATAAATGAGGGAACATCACACTATAGTTTGTTCCTTGGCAACCAGCACAATACAACATTTAGTGAAATATGAAGTAGACCACCAAGACTGAGAAAGTTTAATAGTGATATATGTAGACTGTCTATCAGCATTACACTTGCCACTGTAGAAAAGTGCAGAAAAGCTCAGGCAACCATTACACCCGCATAAAGTTCAAGATTCATAAAAAGGACAAAGAAGCACCCAAGGTTCTCCCATGAGCTCCCCATTCAGTACAATGCACCCATTTAGACCTGATAAAGAATCACAGCTGTGTGCATTTAGAAAAAAAACAGCAGGGTACCTTGAACTGGTCCTTGCGAATAACTCCCCCAGGCTGCAGGTGCTGGCGGATCTCGTGCAGAACGGTGAGCATGGCGATGTTGGTCTTGCCTGCACCCGTGGGAGCACAAATAAGCATGTTCTCATTAGTGTTATATGCCGTCTCAAATACAATGGACTGGATCCTGTTCAGTCGTTTCATACTTTTAAACACCAGCTGCCCAATCTAGAAAAAAAGGAAAGACAAAGAACGATAGAAAGAAAGAAAGAAAGAAAGACAGAAAGAAAAAAAGAAAGGTTTAATTTATGTAATGGCAAATCAAGTGATGAGACAGTTACAAGACGAATAAACTATAAATAAATGCAGGTCACAAATAAACAGACTGTGGGTTTTTTTTAGTTTGTTTTTTTTTCCTTTTGAAATCCCAATTATGCAGAAGGACAAGAAAGACAGAGAAGCTAGAGATTAGCATTGCTGAAGGATTTCCACAGAGGCATTTCAGGACTAAAAGCTTTCCAAATTTTTACAAACTTCTTCACTCCAGAGCAGCTGGGGCGCAGCTACAAGTGTGAGACACATATGGCGAGAGGGAGAAAGCAACAGGCCAAGATGAGCAGTAGCCAAAACCTAAGTAGTGCACCACAGTCCAGAGCTAATTAGACTTCTATCCATTTACTACTAGCGCAGTCCAATCCCTCTCCACTTCTATTCAAGGCAGGCAACTTCTTAAATCTTCTTGATGCAAACAAATCATCCTCTAAACAAATAAACCACCTACACTCTCAGGCCAAGTCGAAACTAGATCCAAACGCAACATTGGCCTACGCTGAAAAATGTCTCACGCCAGACCAATTACATTCCAGCAAGCATTTCTCAGTGACTAAGAGTCAAAAGGCCATCAAAGCATGGAGGAGTTCCGAATGGTGTCGCAGGCTGTCAGTCAAATCCACCCATGCTGGCCGGCTTCACCACGACAACCCAGCAGGGGTGACAGCCTTCAATCTCAGCACAAGTCTGATAAGAAATGAAAAGGCCTTTCTTAAGGCTGCTGCCACAGGGAGCACACTTAAGCTACCGCTGAGAGGGGATATTTTTCACTGCGTTCCACTCCTCAGAGTGTGTGAGCAGGCTGAGATCAGCAGTGACCCAAATGCAATTAATAACTCATAATTCCCCCAGAAAAACCACTGGGACCTGCTCACAACAGCTCCCAAGAAATCTTCAGCTAGAAACCTGAGCCAGCTCAAACCTGTTGGGCCGAAAGGCATTGTACTCAACTACTCAAAAAAAAAAATAGAAGGGTGCCGAATTCCAGTTTGTTCATTCATTCCTGTAAGAAAAACAAAAAGCACTTTGAAGCGCTAAGTTGTTCTTCAAGCACCTTTTTTCTTTTTAATGACCTGTCTGTCTCCCTCTTTTTCTCTATCCTCCTCTTTCACATGGCTGGTCAGACATGCCCACGGCTCAGGAGGCAGTGTCATTTATTTAAGGATTCATTAAAAATATGTCACCGCTCACCTCTCTCCCCCTATGTTTCATTCCAACGCTCATAAAAAATAAAAAAATTAAAGAGTGTGAGTGACTTTTTTGGAGCGGTTCTGGGGCTGGCGGAAATGGATACTCCAATGAAAATTGTTATTAATGCATCAGAGAGCAACTTTATTAGAGGCTGCTTAATTCAGAGAATCTGCAGGATGTAAGTGAGGTGAGTAAATGAAGGAGTACGGGTCTCTGACAGGCTGATGAGGAGCAGCTTTATCATACTAGGGAAGGGGGATTTGGACAAAATAAACCAATTGAGCTTTGCGGCCTGTTTTGCCCCTTCATAGATGCCGACAGAGGGCGCAGCACTGAAGCAATAAGAAAGTAAACCTCATTTAAGTGATTTTTGATTCATTTTAAAGGCAATTTTCTCCTATGTGGTTATCAGAATCGAACGGCACAAATCATGACATTGTTCAAAATATTAATGCTATTTCTTAGCCTTGGTATGAAAATCACTAATCTTTGTAGTAACCATTGATATGTTAGGCACTACTACTATCACTTTTAATATGTTAAAGCAAAGCTACAATAAATACTAACTTACAGCAGCTCTACATAAACAAGGACACTGGAACGTAACATTGAACATTACACATAGGTAAGACATAAAGGCATTGTCTTCTTTACTGCGTTTTGCTGTTTTTCAGTGAATCATACAGAAAGTATTTCAAATTAAAGCCTTGCTCACAATGTTAGTCTGCTAGTTTGCTGAGGCATCAAATACTTCGTATAAACTCAACGTGTGACCGTTATGTGCATTTCTGTTCAATTCAAAATCATAGCTATATCCATGCCTGTGAATTCATGTGTAGCATAGATGAAGATATATTAGTTCTTAGATATGAAATGTCCCAACACAGCCCATTAATTTGATTTTGTTGCAAGAAAGTGTAGTACGCAAAGCATTATTGTTATCTCCGCATCTTTTGTCAGTTAGTTTTGTTTTCCATAGGCAAGCACACAGAAGGAGTACCCATATGACAACCCAGTGGCTTCACTTTGCACTATATTTAATGATATATTTAGCAATTGAATTCTCTGTATTTATCTATCTGGCCATCACATCATCATCATCGTCATCATCATCATCATCATCATCATGAAGCAGTCGCAGAAGCGCATTCTCTTGTGCATGCAGAGGATAATTATGAAAAGGCCCATTTTCTGCTATTAGTCTTAAATAGCAGTAGGTGCTTTTGCTTTCACAGAGTTTCTCATAATGTGGTATTAGCAGCGGGCTTTTTCATTGGCCCTCTTGGTAAACAAGTGGAGAGGGTGATTCCTCATCCTCCTCCTGGCAGCCTGGTGATACCAGCCTCCGCCTGTCCAACCAATTACTTTCTCAAGGGGTAGGTCCTCAGAGCACTCAAGTATAAATATTCATGCCTGAATTAGGAGCTTGGTGTGGGCGCTCTCGTTCTCTCAGCTTCACTTCCTGCACAGCACTGTGTGACCGTACCCACCAAAACAGCCGCACCTATTTTAACAGCTCCCTTCGTTTTGATTTATCGACTTCGTCTGTTTGTAACGAACAGTCAGAGTCCCTGCACTGTTTACACATGCAAATGCATGCAAATGTATGCATGCCCCAATGTTCACCTTGAGGTAATGCAAACATGTTGCAAATATGGACTCACCATCATGTAATGATCGCAAAAAATGTTTCAGTTTCCAGTCTCCCACCCCCTCCCTCTGTTCCCCATTCCTCCAAAAACACATTCTCTATTATTATGCAAATGTATTCACACTTCCCCTTAAACATTAAAAGCGGACTGGTCCCTTTTTCAGGAGTGCTCCCAGAGGTGCCAATGTACACTCCGCAAGGTAGCGTAGCCCTTAGCTAAGCCATCTGCTGACACACAGTCTGACGAACTTAAAGCAGCTAGGAAATCTGTCACACATATGCTAAAAGCAGCCTTTTAAAGCTCAAACCATGCCAGGCCTGCACTCCTCTGGCTGGTAGAACTTTGGTAATCATTGTACTAAACAGGCTTTTGATCAGGCCCCCTTGAGTGAGGATACAGAGTGATTGTCACATTGGCTGCCTGTTAAAATTTGTTCGGCTTTAAGCTAGAGAATAAATCTAACATCACCAGGCAAGGCTCCAATTCAATTAAGGCAACAGCACAGTGTCAGACTTTCAGTGCCTGATGTTTCGAGGCGTATATCTCTCCCGGAAAACGTTTGTGCCGAGAGGCCTAACTCAGCTTTATCCCTCACACTTCAGAAGTCTCTTGGCTTTCACTGGCAGATTTCTTGAAGTTTGCACTTGGTGAGGTGCACAGTTTGAAAGAACAGTGAAAATGAGCTTTATCAACAGTCCTGAACGCAGCTGTCTGGGTGGCTTGCAGCCTGCACTAACTAATCAGTGCCTTAAAAAGGTAGCATTGGTCATGAAGGTACCTGAAGCTGAACTGTGTCGAAGACCATTTGATTTGGACAAGACTGGGGCCTTCCTGTCCCACAATACTACCTAGGTGGTTGTTACATTTCAGACACAGGCTATACGCATTTCAGTCTGTATGTATTTGGATAGTAGCATGCCTCCAGGGCCACAGTGAAACACAAGAACAGAACACCATAAAACCATAAGTGCAGACAGGACAAAAGAGTGTACAAGAATGTGCAGTGTAATAATCATATAACCATAAGTAATACCATCCAATAGCAAATTCTAATAGTTAACAAATGGCGCAGTGCATGAAAGGTGATGAGGTGATGAGATTTATACTGCCAAACAAGTGCTGGATGTTCAACTACATGTCAGTGTTCAAAGAGATTTCAGTTGACACTAGAAACACCGTGAAAAAACTAGCTGGCCAATTATAGCCATGCCTGACAAAACGAGTCAAAAATGAAGTGAGGGGTAGAGGATGACCGTCTGAAAAATCAAACGATGAAGATAAGAACAGAATGATGACCCACAGATGCACAAAGTAAAATACTGCACTATGAAGTCCAACTCAAAAAACAGCTCAATAAAAAAAAGCACAGCCGTCGAAGGTGAGCATTCATATAAATTTAAACATTTCTGTAAGAAAAAAAAATGCCAACATCCCATCAGCTAGGTTGAAACTAGGATACAAAATCTTTTGTGCTTGGATTAATTTGAAATACATTTAAGGATATTCATTTTATATTGCTTTAGGAACAGAATGCTGTTTCAGGAATTTTTAATTAACTCTGAAATATTCAGCTAGTGTTTGCAATCTACACCATGAATCCCTATCATTTTGTTGTACCACACCGCCTGAAAGTTCTCCTGCATGAGAGTGCAAAGAGGAGGGAGAGAGGTTCTGCTCAACCCAAACTAGTCCTCTGTGAGTCCAGCAGAACCTGACAGCCTAATTAACTCTGTGGATGCACAGTCATCAGGCCATATGTGACGACTAGGAGGAGTGGGAATATGTCTGCAATCCACCAGTGATCTTAAACACACTAATTGGACCCTCATAGATCCCTGCAATGATTTTACAGCAACTCTCAAACACCCCCAGTCGCTTTTCCTCACTATCCTGATTTTAAACACTCAACACATTCTAGCACACATTGGTACAAGTAACCTGGGGTACGTAGTGCAAGCCTGAGTATGGGTGTGTGTGTGTGTGTGTGTGTGTGTGTTAGTGTATGAAATTGAGAGGGTGCATACTCATGTATATGTTTAAGCCGCTGAAAATAATTAAATTCTCAGCGTCAGTAATAGAAAACTAAGAGATATAATTGTTGTCGTTTGCATGCTATCCTTTTAATTACTTTTTGGTTCCATTTCATTCCATTTGAATTGACAGCTTGATCAAGTTTTAATTGCTAGTTTTAGCAAACAGCTTATCTGCCTGCCTCAAGCCCACACAGCACAAAATGACCTGCCTGAGCAACACGCGCACACACAGACACACTCAGATACACATGCACACAGACACAAACACAGAGGAAAATGAAGGTACACTAGTGCATAAATTAAATTGCCTTTTTTTCACAAAAAAAAAATGCTAATACACCCCCACACACGTGCACATGCGCAGAAAAACATAGACCAACACAGCAGATGCACTGTATCTGACAGACTAGGAGATGCAGATGCAGCAAACAGGAGGCCCATTCATTTCCCTTCATCAGAACTGCAGGAAGCGAAGGAGAGAGCAAAAAAGCAGGGGAAGAGAGGAGTAATTTATCACCCCATCCTCAGGCAACTGTCCAAAAAGAGCCCAAATCCTGCAAAGAAACAGGACCAAATGCAGCACTTCAGGGCCACCCAAGAAATGGACAAAAATGCCCATCAAACTGCAACCATGCAACTACCTTTAAAGCTCAACAGCAGCAATGAAACTGATCATGGTTAATAGGCTGAAAAACATGAATGCAAATTATTAATAAGGAATCAGTCAAACTTATCTTAAGTACATTATAGGCCATATTTGACCGACATACAAGATACCTTTTTTTCTCTTGAGGAGAAACAGAGTCTGCCAAATGGCAAGATGTAATGTTTTTTCAATATGCAAATATGCATGAAAGTTAATTACTTTCAGTTCAACATGTCAACATGTTTTCTGTATATGGGGAACAACCTGAATTCTCCAGGACCTGTCAGCTACAAGTGAAGCAGTTCCACAGTGTTCAAAAGCACTGTTTAAAGAGGAACCAGTTTTATATTTACAAGGAACCCATCTAAAATGGTAGAAGATGCATATACAGGTCTTACTATAATGATTTGACAGAATCTGGGAACACTGGCAGACAAACATTTTACACTAGAGAAAGCAGACAAGGATAAATGCTGACTGTTTTTGTAATAGCTGAACAGGAACTTGCCCTTTTCACCTGCAACAATCCACATCTGCACTACAAAACCAAATTACAGCCACAAGGTTTAAAGTTGGAAAAACTTTTGGAAACAGCTCAAAAATGAGGAAAATTAAATGTATTGCGCTTTCTGCACAGAGTAAGCACAGTTGCATCTTGCATCTACACACCTAAGATGTTCCTGTCTTAAATGCATATTTCTGAGATTTTTTTTTGTACTACTAGGAGCTTGTACACACATTTTAAAAGAATCATCCTATTGTAAGCAATGATTCTCAAAGTAGTCCTCTGGGACATTTAGACAGATTTTTGCATAGAACAAAATATAGGCCGTCTGAGGGTCCCTGGTTCAAGTTTATTATTCTTCGATGCAAAAAAAAAAACCTTTTGTTCCCTTTATTTTTAAGAGTGTATGAGCAGCATCTCTGAAAATAAACCTGAAAAAGCAGCTCACACTGTACACCACACTCCAGTGTAAGACAGCAGTGCTAAAGCAGTCCTGAAGCATTTGATAGCTCTTGAGGTGACAGTTTGCCCACCATAAAGCCATAAAAATACTGCACACTGAAACTATATATTTGATTAGTTTTCTTGGGTATTTTCTTGATTTATTTTTCTTTGCTATGCAAAGAAAAACGCATTTGCAACGGCTCAAATGAAAAATAATACAAAGTTGATCTACATTGTACACTTTCATTGTGAACGAAGAGTCATGTGTCACACCCCATATACATTCAGTTCTACTGGGAGATGGGATGTTATGTAAAGTCTGTGTGTCAGTCTATTTCTAGGAAAGATGAATGTGTTCTTTTTATACTCACATCTGCTTTACAAGTCTGAACAAACATGCCACACACATATGCGCGCACACGCGCGCGCACACACACACACACACACACACACACACACACACACACACACACACACACACACACACTAAAGAACTGGTTAAAAGGAAAGAAGAGAGAAGAAGCAAAAAAAATATATATAGGATTAGGAAAGGCAATCAAGGAGGATTAATTATGGATGTGTCTCTGCTTCAGTGCATGCTGCCAGCAGCCTACACACTCTGAAGTAGAAGTATGTAGGCAGCATATAGTACTTTGAGGCAGCGGGCTTGGCAGGTAGACTTAATATAAACTTCATTCTGAGTCCATCAACTGTTTCAGCATGTAAAGAATAATGGCAGGCTCCTAAAGTAAATTCCCCATTATGATTCTTGCATGTGTTGGGTTACACAAGGTATGTGGGTGGGTGGGGATGCACATTGTGGACAGCTTTTACAGTAAAATGAGCGGATAGTTTCAGCTAATCACTCTTGTTACTGATACAAAGGAGAAGTGGTGAATGCGCCTGATGCATGAGGTTTTAAGTCACATTCACTCGCTTCTTGAAATGCATTAGGGTCATTAAACTTCATTAGAGCAGACAGGGGCTGTGTAGCTAAGCATGAGGCACACTGTCCCTCTCCGTGGTGCTGAAACCAATTCTTATCAGCACCCAACATATGCAAAAGATGTGAAACTTGGGCAAGCTTATCTAAAAAGGTCACCACCCCAGAGCACAGAGACAGTAAAAAAGGTGACATACCTGCAATCTCTGCTCGCACACAGTGCTTTGGACACTGCAGGACAGTGTTATCCTTCCCAAGAATAATCTCAAAGTCAAGAAAATGAAGCAATTTTGTGAACAAATGCTTAACTAACTCATAAGACCGGATTCAAATAACTCCAATAAAAATATTAACCATGATAATGAACTCTCATTTGTATGTATTTGACATGCTTTTTCTATATATGAGCGTGTGCTGAATTCCAGCCCAACCCCAGAAAGAGCTCTTCCGCATATTTATTCGCAGAAATTAAGAAGGCTTTTAGCGGTGTGACGAGAGCAGGACGGAAGGCCTTGTGATTCATTAGTTAAAAGGGTCCCTAATAAATTCCCCACTTTTAATGTTTCACAAAGCTATTAAAGGCACACTGAACCGCTATGTCCCTGTTGCCCATTATAGCTTTCAATAAATGACAATCACACAGCGCTTAAAAAGAAAAACAGACAGGCTTCTCAGCCTGCTCCTCAAAAGCCCCTAATAGCACGTAAAGACTTATTAGCCGCTCCACCGTGCTGTGTTAGAAGAGCAGGGCACTTTGTTTCGTAGTTGCAGGAGCCTTACTAAATGAATAGAGCTGCTTCTCCTCTTCTGTTAATTCGCAGAACTCAGCTTAAGAGCCTCCACATCAATCTCTATCATTCTCACAGAGGAGAGTGAATCTGCTCGGGCTGCAGGCGGATACAACTTTACCAAAAAAGATAACGCTTTGTTTTTCTTTTGCAAAAAAGAAACAAAAGAATACGATGATGAAACATAAACAAGTAAGCAAGGGAGAGACTTTCCGACGTGTTCAGTCTTTTCACCGCTCCACTAGAAATGACTGCCGTATCACCAAGTTCAGGGCAAAAGGCGCATCATTTATTGTGCTGTAGAGAAACGGAGCGTGCTCATTGGTTTAATTAATGGTTTCCTGAGGAGGAGGAAAACACAAAGCTGAAAATTAAGCCCCAGGGGCAGGAATATAAATCTGTGCTGTCCGTTCCAATTTTCTCTCGCTTACGAAGGAACAAGAGAGGTTCTGCCTTTCTGCTTACTCTTCTGCTCCGAACGTGCAATCTTTTAGACTCAATGCAAACAGTGTCCTCTTGGGGGCAGGGCTGGGTCACAACTAAAGCCAAAATCAAAAACACATATGCAAGCGTACAAACTTTGATGATCGTTGCAGACTCTTTAACTCTCTGCCATTTTCTAAAGCTAGAAGAATTTGAGGCATCATTTTTTTCCCCTACAAAGGGTGCGATGCCCCCTTTATTTTTTTTTCTTCTGCAGAACAGTGTTTGGTCTTCATCAAAGTAGGCAGCAGGCAGGTCAGGCGTTTGATATCAGAAAGAACCCCCCCACATACATTCCATTAGGGCACTTGGTCGACACTTTCTCTACTTTACCTGCTTCCTCAGAGTAGTTATTATGTTTGACACGAGTGGCAGCTCCTAAAAGCCACAGCTTCAAGCTTCATTTGCTTGTCCAGTTGAGTGTCTGCTGTTCACAGGCGCTCGCTCAAGCGTTTGCGCAGTTAAAAGCCAAGGGGACTGGGCATAGGTGGGTGGAGGGGCACACAGGTCTCAAAAAAAAAAAAAAGAAAGAAAAAGAAAGAGATCTACTGCCATGATTCTAAAAGCTGAGAGTTTAACATGAGCTCACGCTGATTTATAGCAGCTTGAAATCCCCGCTCCAACAATATGCATACGTGGGCACAATTCTGACAGGAAATGGTTGCTGCTTAGCCATGGCCGAGGCCGAGGCCGTGTTTTGGAGGAAGATTGTATATGACAGCCTGTGTGGTGAACTGTGTCTTTCCTTACCCTCTCTCACACTCAAACACACATACCTGCACCTGAGCCCAAACCAACAAACATCACAAATACAACAAGCATATCAAAGGCATGACTAATTAATCCGCTCCAAGCTCCAAAATTTCACTGATCACTGCGTCACTCTCACTGATCCTGAGAATAAGGATGCGCCCTGTAACTCACCCGTGATTGCACGCCTGTCATTAAGATTGATGAATTAAAGAAGATTTTGATGCTGAGGCAGAGAAAGGGAACATGATCTATGGCATGCAAGAATATTAAAAAATATCAAGAGCTCTTTGGGAAGATATCATAGCAGAACTACTTCTTGTTACATTAAGTTCAGCTTAGTTGTTTTTTTGGGGTTTTTTTTAAAAACCATCAACTAAATGAAAACTTTTTTTCTGATCTGGCTTCACTTTAAAGACCACTTTTCTGGCACCTTCATTTTTAGGATAATGCTCTCAGTGCTGAGAGCCTAAAGGAGGTGGACGTTCCTGTAACCTGTAGCCAGCGGTCTCTGATTCACTGGTTTAACATTTGTCGATCTGTCCCATCAGACTGTTTAAAAACACACTGTCAGTGTGATACTGAGAGCGGCACAGACTCTATTAAAAGCAAATACTTTCCACCAGCACCCCCAAACTGAAAAAAAAAACTGCCCTCAACCTCTCCTTCCATAAACAGATACATGTGCACACCCCCGCAAGCACACCTATAAATGGCATACAAAGGGATGCAAATTTAAAAAAGTACTCATTGCAGTGAGCATGTCTGTTATTTGGCTGTGCTAGACTAATGATAAGAAATGCTATTTTCACTTAGCAGAGTGCTTAGGTACTTCAGGAGTAGATGGGATGCAAACATTACAGAAAGATGGATGCCTCAAACACCAAACACGCACATATGGCAGTTATGAGATAGCAGCTATTCCATTGGCCCTGTGAGAACTGCTAAAGTGTTAAAGTGGCAACATGTGTTGGAGCCATAAAGGTTTCCATTTTCATTCGCAATAAGCTTTGGTGATGGATATTTTTAATTAATAATTTGGTTGGTTTTTTTTCTGCCGAGTTTGGATAATAGTCCCAGGCAATATACAAAAACATTCTAAGTTGCCCTGACCTCACAGAGATTCTTCTTTCTAGAACATCAAGTTTTAAGAATTATTATTTCAATTTCTTTATTCAAATGTATTTATACCTGGTATTAACATAACCTGACTGCTTTAATCTTAAATGAACAGTGCAGTATAAGTAAAGGAGATACTAAATAGCTTGAAGACGCATAATGAGCCAATACTTTTACAGCAAGATAACAACTGCAGAGTGAAAAACGATACACAAAAGCAAAAATGAAACAAAAGTACATGAGTCTCAACACATGTTTCCGAAGGTGGTTGGAAATAGTTTGCAATTAACCGGTCTAAACCGCCATGGTCAGTCCAGTAAAAGTTAGATTAGGCAAAAGGCTATAAACATACAAACATTTAATGTAAAACCGTTATCCAATGATGCATTAGATTATTATGTCAAAATAATGAGCAGGTAAACACTACATAGTGATACAAACACTTTGTGGCAGAAATACAAAAACAGCAAAGGCCTGAGAGCATTAGATTCACAGGGTTAAGCAAAGCTGCTTCATTAACAGAAGACAGAAGCTAATGACTGTGTTCTCCTAAACACAAATGCTTGTATACACTTACTATCCCACCATAACCACAATAGCATCCCAATTGCCAATCCCCCATAAACAAACCCACAGTAAATACTATTTTTATTATTAACACTGTACATTTTTGTTCTGTTGCAGATACTGGTGTTTTTTATTCTGTACAATTATTTATTGTTATTCTCTGTCTGTCATAATATGGTGTTCATTCACACTAGTACTGTTACTGCTTTTGTTAGTTATACTATATGTTGTCCTGTCCAGTAATATTGTTTTGTTTGCTTTTGTGTGTCCTTTCACCATGTTCCTAGATAAACAGTGTTTTGTTTCACTGTGCACTCAACATACGGCTGAAATGACAAACACCTACTTGATTTGACTACAGCAAAGTTACATCTTGTTTACGGAGTCTTAATACAAGCAATGTACAATGAGCGAGAGACAGAAGAGTGGGAGAGATGTAGAGTGAGGCTGAGGGTGAACACAAACCTCGTCCAGTTCAGAGATGTAGACTGGCTTTTCCTGGAAGCCAATGGGCATAGGCTCGTTGGGTGGGATCTCAACCTGCTCAAACATCTTATTATTCTCTCTCCGGATACCCTCGGGCAGCAGCATCTGGGGAAAAAAAAATAGCAGAGCAGCAACAGCAGGCTGCATTAGCCAAACCCAGTTACAATTTACCACCTGGCAAAGAGACAGAACCATTACCATCCATTAGCTCCCCACAACTCACAACAAACTCGACCACTGAAAGTGTAGCAAGGGCTGGTCACTAGCCTCCAGAACTGTTGCTGCATGCACCTTGCAGTCCAGAGCTGTGTAAATTTATATATATACACAGTAATCCCTCGCTTTTCGTGGGGGTTACGTTCTAAGAGCACCCATGTATAGTGGAAAAAGCGTGTTGTGTTTTGGTAAAAAAAAAAAAGCCTAAAAACGCCTATTTTTATAGTGTAAACGCTAAATATACCCCAAACATGCTCCCAGAACACTTTAATTTCATTTTAAACTCAGTTTAATGCATTACCCTTAAAGAAAATGTAA
>JBBPCY010000007.1:13469215-13487331 GCA_037974405.1 Brachyalestes nurse
ATATGCAACTCGGAAGGTTGCGTGACAAAAGTATTGGGACACCCGGTTTTCGGAGAATAAAACCTGATCTACTCGAGAGAGAGAGTGCGGGAGAGAGACACAGAGAGAGATGCCTAATGCCCGATTCTTCAAACACAGGCATGTGTGTGTGCTCAAACACATGCTCTCTCACCTGTTTTCCCACTCACAAAAATGTGTTTATGCAAATCACCAGTGAGAGAATATCCATTAGGAATTTAAATTAAGCTTTTATAAAAAGCAGCTTATAAAACAAGGCTTTACACAACTCTGTGTTTAAAAATGTGTCAGAAATCAGCAGAACAGCATGATGTTGTCCAAATATAACAGTAGGGGTAGATAATTTAAAGTTTGAGTGTTGCGGTCTTTTACACAATAAAGCTAAATTAAGGTCACATCACCAGCTGGCTTCTACTAATATCTTACCTTGGATCCCCCAATGAAGGCAGAGGTTTTGGAGGCTTCAGCGTATGCATCATACACATGGGGGTAGCGAGGCCGCTCATATTCCCTCTGACGGCCTAACACAGGGGAATGGCGGGCATTCAGCAAGGCCTGCTCCCTGCAGAAACACACATACTGCATCAGCAGAGGTCAAACACTGCACAGACACAGATTCTTAGTTTGTACTGACCGCTACAGTAGCCTTGAAGATTTAAAACATGTCAAGAATATAGAGCTGTTTTTTTTTTAAACTTGAATACGAATAGTATTCAATTTAAAACCTGAATACTTAAAGTCTCATCTAAGAGCATTCAATTTTGAATTTGAGCCTGTCTCATTTCTGAATAAACTATCCAAGAGCAACCTTCAAACTGAATAACCCAAAAACTGAATAACACATTCCTGATAACAGAATCTACTATTTCAACAAAAGTGACTGTGTTACCTAATGGCAGTAACGGGCATCATCAAAACATTGACAGTTAAACTAAAAGCTGAATAGACTAATTCTGAATGATCTGTTTAAAATCTACTTTAAAACATTCTTTCATCAATTGTTGCATTTGAACAAACAGTCTTGTTAAACATTACATACGTGTCATCCATGGCTAGGAGTCAAATACAGTACAATAACATTCTCTCTCTAGCTGATTAAGACCCCCTCCTACCACCAACACCACCACTCAGTGCGATGCTAGCCTGTGCAGGCATCTGTATATGTTGTTGTATAATGGGCACTGCGAAACGATACGATTGTGAACTGAAAATGACTAAATGAGCTGGGTATTGAGAAACCTGGATGCAGGTAAACTGAACCTGAGATTATAAATAGTTAGGAAATCACATGTGAACCATATGGAATCATATGTGAACAGTTGGATCTTGTTGGGTTCTAGCAAATATTTAGAGCGGTGTATAACTAGATCACTCCAGTGTCCCCACAAAACACAGCTGAGTAATAGTAGCCTTGATTTCCTTCCCTTGAGGGATATCTTGATTACACGAAAGTGGCAAGATTGACAGATATTACAAAGCAAGCTGAACAAAAAGAGGACTTAGGGTTGATTCTTAACTTGATAGCTTGTGTAACATGCCACAGTTCCCATTCATGTAGAAAGCGTTGGGAGTTGAACAAGTCATTCTTGATACACTGGGTAAATACACTGAACTAAAACAGAATCCAGACTATTGTATTGCAGTCCAAGTCCACTTCAGAACTTCACTGAAGAACAGGAACTGAATCCACTAGGCCACAGACGTTGCCTCCTCAGGTTCCTTATTCAACCCATCTGTGAACTAGTCTGCAATCAGATCTGCTGATGGAAAACTCACCCACTTAAGGCTTCATACATTATGCTACGGAATTCAGAGATGCATGGAGATACACAGTCTCAGCTTCCATAGAGCTTAAATGGCCTTTGTGCTCTCTGGTTCAATTTCCAATCTCTTCAGTTACACTGAACATAGAATAAGGCTAGGAGTGTTACAGGAGTGTGTGAGTCTCTTTAGGGTGCTCTTTAAGTCATTAAACCTTTCGCTCCCCTCTTTCATCACAGACCCCAAAACACTACTAGTACTAGGGATGTCCCAGTCTGATCTGAAAAACTGGAGTCAGAGCTGACCGAGGTAAAATTTACATTAAAACAGATTTTATCCATTTATATACACTGCAGCAGGGAGGAAGATTTCCAGAAGCTAAAAGCAGTCCGAGTGTCTGCAGAAAGACTGAAAGCACGTCTGCAATGTCAGGGCTTCAACTGTCGTTATGCAAGCTGCCTTTTATAAAGCATGTCATGCCACTAGAGGCTTGCAGAAAATTCATTCTCACCATATGTTTCACTTATAACTTACGTAAAAACAAAAGTATTATGGATCTGTTTTGTTTTACCAGTCATTATGGGGTATTTAAGGAATGAAACCAGTGTTGTCTAGTAGCAGTACATTCAACTTTTTGCAAATTAGAGCAACTTGAAATTGCATGAAAATAGTTATAAATAGAGTTTAAATGGAGAATAAGACAGAAATAGATAGACAGATAGAGTGAGGCAGAGAGAGATGGATGGATAGGCAGATAAATAAACAGTCCAGATCTTCAAAAAAGTCAAAGACCAGATCAGACTCAGTATTGGTCAATAATCAAATTAAATTACCAAGGAAAGAAAAATGCTGGATGGAGATAACTCTGGAAGTATGTATGTTTTAAGCTTGAGGAATTTCATTTATTTCATAGCATATAACTGTTCAATGTTGTAGGTTCAATGTTGACAGACCCAGCAGCGAGCTCAAGGATAGACAGAGAGATGCAGCGGATGAACAGAGAGAACAGAGGGGAGATGTAAGGTACAGCGCTAACATGCTTTACCACACAACTAATCTTTTTCCTTTATGTTTCAACAGATCTGGCCAAGCAACACTTTTAATTAAACAGATCATTGCTCTTTTTTGCCATCTGAAATTAAACTTTTGGCAAAAATATCCAGAAGTAAAAAAAAAGCAAGGTTGGATTGCATAAAATCATAATTATTTTTCCCTCCCTTTTTTAAGCAAACACTCTGATGAATTGTGTGGAGAAGTATTTGTGTCTGTAGTGAAAGGGACAAATAGAAAGGAAAAAAACAAGGAAAGTGTGGGTGTGTGTGTGTGTGTGAGTGTGTGTGTGTGTGTGTGTGTGTGTGTGTGTGGTGGGTGGGAGGGTTTAAGTCATTACCTCTGCAGTCTCAGCTCCTTAGGGTCAAAATGGAGAATGGCATCTGACGATTCCCCATCATCACCTCGTTTCTCTCTCTTTCTTTCCTTCTTCTCCTCCCGCCGGTAAAACTTCATCATTTGCCTTTCCTGCTCTGACTGAATGGTCACCTGACAGCCATATGCAGGCTTGACAATGTCTGTACTTTTAAGCATTCCTTCTGTAAAACAAATCAAAGGCAATGCAAAAAATTAAAATTTGCGGCAGTTAGCAGATGCTTTTATCTAAAGCAAATTCCATTTCCAAACTACAAGGGACAGTCTCCCTGGAGCAACTTAGGGGCCCATTGGTGGTGTGCTGAAGGTAGGATTCAAACCCATGCCCTCCTGGTCCAAAGGCAAATATCCTACCCACCATCCCCAAAAACCCCAAAACAGAACATTCATTCTTTCGTAAAAAATCCCTCTCAAAGTGACTTAGCACTGCTATACTCCTCTACTAAAATGATTTACCCATAACACTACTCACACTGTTGTTACCATGTAACAATAATTTCCAGATTTTTAACCTAAGCATATACTAACATGAAAAGATGTTCTCACATCTTTTGGAATACGCCCTGATGCTTTTTAAAGGTCCTATTTGCATGAAAATACTTCATTTAATCTATTTCTATTTTTCTAGCAACTAATTTATTTAAGACATAATAAATGAACATATTTCATGTAGCAAGTCCTATTTTCTATGATGAACATGAATTTTAGCCTTACTTGATAGCTTTGCATAATTGTATTGTGAATTATGGCCACAGGCCGTATGCCATATTGATCGACGTACTGATAAACAGAAGCAGAAAATGCTTTCTTGGCACACATGGTGTGATCTGTTTAAACAGGGGTGTAAACCAACAGCAAATGTTCATAAGGTACAACAAAAACATGAGGGAAAAAATGAGGGAAGTTCAACTTGTTTTATGCAGTAAATGAATAGATATCTTCTTGTGGGGTAGTGGAGCACTTGAGTAGTTTCAGCATGCCTACTCTTAGAAGCAGATTTCTAAGAATAAAAATCCGACCGGTATCAGTGTGGGTCCATAATTAAGGTTTATTAGTACTGCTAATACTAGTATTGGCATCAGAGAAGGAAAAGTGGTATCATGTCAGCTCTGCCTTGAAGCAGTTTGAGATTTGTGTTTAATGAAGTACAGAAGGGAAGCAAGGAATGCTGCAGAATATAAGAAACTACATACAGTATTCATTAGCATATAAGAACATGGCCTAAACCGAAGCCATAGCGCCATCCTCCCTTGCCTTATTGAGAGCTCCAGGATAAAGGTTGAATTATCCATTAGACTACCAGACTGTCTGAAGCACAACACCTCAATAAAAGCCCAGTCTCTCCTGAAAGCAGATGAGATGTGATGATTGCACAGGGACCTTGGCTGATTGTCTGAATGATCTCCTCTTTATCTTCTGTAAAGACTCAAGCCTGAAGCAGTCTCTCCTCCCTCTCATCTTCCTCCACCAGCACTGACAAGTACAGTAGCAGTCTTATAGCAAATTCCAAAAGAAAAAAAAAAACACACACTGAAACAGCACCTTGCAGAGACAATGGCAAATCTTCCCGTTCTACAAATATAAATATTTAACTTTTGAATTTTTAAAAGAACACACTTTGAGCTTGGAGAACAAAAGCCCAGTGAAGTGACACCAAGGTGAAGTGCAAGTTTTCTACTTGACTAGTAATGGGCTTTGCAAGAGCAGAGGTAAAACATTAAAGTGATGAAAACTGAACAATATTACACATCAACAAACTGTCAACTTATATTCATTCTCTTTGATGGCTTTCATGGAGAGCGTAAAAATGATTTGTGCTTATTCCAAGGCACTATTCGATATGAAATCTTCCTCTTGTTAATTAATATGATTTTATTGGAAATTATGTCCTATTAGTCATGCCGGCAAGAATCTTAGTTGATTACTTTGTAGTTAATTAATTTCTCGCGACACTCCTCTTGTTACAGATGAGTTACAGATATCCAGCCAGGAACAGGGCATGAGATGGCACCTTAAAAACTTAAAAAGCATTTTTGCTTCAATCTTATTTATATAGCCTGCTAATTAAGAAAACACATCCGTTTCAAACAAACCCTACCATTTATTTTGAAAACATTCATTGCAAAAGACAAAAATAGCAAACTCCAGGATCCCATTTGATCCACTTTACCCTTTCAAGTGGAGGCGATCGTGAGCAAAGGCAGACTGTCAGATCAGCGAGGCTCCCAGAGGTGTCACACTGGTGTGCACCCAACGAAGGAAACAGAGCGTGCTGCTCACCAGCAGCTTCAGTTTCACAGACAGAGGCGACTCGGCTTTCCAGACGCATTATTACCGATCTGGCTGATCTAACCAGACACGTTCTAGTCATTACAACATTGTTAATTATGCAGAGGTCTTGTTTTAATCGACATCATTAGCTTGTAGCTGGACACTAAGACGTTACTGTCCCATCTGCTTAAGGCTGCTCACTCCTCAAAGCCATGACGGATAACAGTCACTAGATGTTTATTCGGCCGGAAGCCACTGGGGTAAACAAAAATAAAAACAGCAACAAAATAAGATTTAATATTAATGTTAGAATCAACAAGAACATGGACTTTTTCCTCCCAGACAAATGTATTTCAGGAAAAAAACGTAACCTACACTATCATACTATAATAGGATTGGTGAGACTGTGAAATTACCCAGGTTTGCAGGTGCAAAGCCCACTTATTTTCTATTAAATTAGCAAAACTGTCAGTGATATGCTGACATTGCTCAAATGGAGGGCCCGGGAGGTATAATCCCTAATCTCATTGACTCTCCGGGAAAAGCAGGTGAAGCAGTTTGCTCACCCAGACAGTAAGAAAGAACTACAACAGCACAGCACTAAAGTGTTACAGAAGTAGCAGAGGTATGGAACATACTATAGTTGGTCAATACAGACAGTAAAAAGCTCTGAACTCAAGATTGACATTTCAACCACTATGACTATTTAAACATAATATTCAAATATATTAGCTAATCTTTTTTCCTGAATATATTCAATAAAAAATAGTTTAGCACTATTTATTCCTGCCAGCTAAGAAGTGGCCCATACCTGATCGTTCCACTACATGTGTGACTGCAAATATGATTTAACTACCAATTGAGTTACTGCTTATATGGTCAACTCCAAAATTGAAAACAAGCTAAAATCATTATTAAACACACCACACATGCAAGAAGTGAAGTTTTGAGTTTTAAAAATCTTACTTTTAAAACCTTATTTTTATTTGGTTTTGGTTTATCGAAACCAAAAACGTTTTCTTTAGTAACAACATTTCGTTTTCAGAAATTGACATCTTTATTATTAATATTTGGCAAAGTCTCAAGAATAAGACTCACTGAGTCACTTTCTGTAAAAGTTTGGAAAACACTTGCTGAGAAATCTTGGACCATTTTGGGTCCTCGTCAATGCACACCTTACGCTTTTAAATGGGTTCAAATCTGACAACTGAGCGTACACTGCAAAACTTTAACTTTATGTTCACACAACCACTTCTGTGTTTCAGCCTTCTGGAAGAGTCAGACAGATTTTAGGATAAAATAGTAAAATTCTTTATGCCACTTTCTGTTAAAAGATTCTCTGGAACTCCAGAAGCAAATTAGCTCCAAGGCATCAATAATCCACCACCATTTTTGAGAAGAGCTTTTCTTTGTATGTTGTACTTTTCTTGCCAAACATGACAATGATGTGAATGACCAGAGTCTTATTTTCTTCTGACCATACCACATAATTCCATTTGTAGTTCATTTTGTGACTTAGGCCTCGTCCACACGGGCATCTGAATCAGGCGTTTTTGGGCGTTCGTGAGCGCTGACTGTTTTTCTGCTCATTGGAACAAATCAAAGCGTCCACACGGGCGCTCAGCCCCGGCGCTTGGCCGGCTGTGCATTCGGGTGGCGTCAGAAAAACGTTGCATGCAACATTTTCTTGATGTCAATTTCTGTTGAAATCCTCTCCTGCCTACGGCACCGTAGCAGGAGGATTTTTAAAACAATAATGTTGACTGCAAGTTTTAACAAATAATAAAACTTTGTTTTCAATGTAGAACTACAAATCAAGATGGTCAACATGTAAACAATCTAGAGAGAATAATTACTGCCCCCACATGTGAATACACAAAACTACACATTGGGCTGCACTCTGGCATTAAAAAGCATCAGACGAACGCCAGTGTAACACCTCACTGAAGGCAATCAAGCGCAGATACAAAATGCTACAAAAACACTTATGGTCTTACTCTTAGGAAAGCTGCAGTGAATTTTGTGAAGAAACACAGACCTCAGACTTGCATAATGGTATTTTCAACTAACTAATAAAAAAAACGTAAAAAACATTATATTCTGCCTTGAACTATAACCTTTTTCATTTGAACACTTTGGTTTTAGCCATACTGATAGACGGCAAGCTCATTTTCAAACTCCAATGAAACTGTAATTGTCATCGATAGGGATGCTATAATAATGGATGTCTTAGTACCAAGTCAGTATCAAAATTCTGAAAATGTGATGGTCCTCGTTTTTCCAGAGTGAAACACAAATACAGTGTGCACACAGCGTCAGTGAACTTATCAGATGAAATGAGTTGTTTACGTGCAAAACACCTCAAAGACAGATATCCACATTAATTCAAATGTTTCAAAGTGAGTGAGTTTCATTTGAGGCTAACATTATATTAAAAATACATCAAAAGTATTAAACAGTTATTAACTACCATTTTAGTCTAAAATAGTTAACATTACAGTGCAGCCAACTATTGTTCAGACAAAGCCTACCTTTCTTACTGCTCACTCTGCCTCATCTGTCTTTAAAATACAACATTAATGAATAGTTCCAGACTAATGATCTGTCACCATGTGAGTAAATGTAAATCACCACTTTGTGTGTGTGTGTGTGTGTGTGTGTGTGTGTGTGTGTGGTCTCTGCTGTTTTCTTACACTCATTGAGCTATACCAGGTAACTGAAATATCTTGATTTCAATGTATCAGCATAGAGAGGCAAGAGCAAAGTCAGTAAACCCATACATAGTTGAAAATACTTGTTTTTAATAAAAGAGTACATGTTGAGGTACACTGGATGTATTATTTTACTTTTTTATCGTGGAATCCAACTGGGTATTGAAAACCATGGAATTTCAATGGTATTAAATTTCTGGTGCTATGAAAGTGAAAGTGAAAGTGACCATTCTGTCATACGTGAACACACCATAGCACACAGTATGAACAGCATGAAATTCTTCCTCTGCATTTAATCCTTTCACCAAGTGAAGCAGTGGGCAGCCAGGAACACAGCACCTGGGGAGCAGTGTGTGGGGACGGTATCTTGCTCAGGGTACCTCAAAGCTGCTTAGCAGTCTTGGGAATCGAACCCATGACTTCCTGATGGCAGGGCAAACACCCTAACCACTAGGCCACCATCTGGCGTATCGTTCCAGTCATTCCTGGAGTTAGTTTCTATACAAATCTAATATGACTATTATTTTATGAATACATTCCATTAGACACATGGTAAACAATTTCTGAAGAACATCTGAATCATTATATCAACAGTTTTTTTTTATTGTTTTTGCCCAGTGTCTTAAGGGGGGCCAATGAGGCACAATTGTGATTTTTAGTAGCTCCATAGTTTAACCAGTCAAAAGTGTTTTTGAATTTTTTGTAACAAATTATACATGGCAAATCCAAACACACGATTAAGCTTAAATTAATTATTAATTAAATTAATTACATTAATCAATTAAATTTTTTAAAAAGTTTTTAGATATCCATCTAGTAGAATACCACGGCTATCTCTACTCTGAACAAACATATTAACTTAAAGCAAAAATTATTGTATATTTTATGCATAAGGCTTTTATACACATACACATTATTTGACTTCTCAAGAAACTCACTTATTCCACTGGACCGACCAACACTACATCACCAAAGCTACTAAAATTATTTCTAAGGACAAGGACTGAAGCACTGCCAAGAAGAAATGCACTGTTCTAAAGAGTCATACTAAAATGAAAATGAATGGATAATGGATAATGATTTTATTATGGTCCAAAAGACTTAATTACAAAATGTATATTGCACATTGAGATAAAAAAACGAGAAAAAAAAACGCTTCATGTGTTTTGAAAGGTGGAAAGAAAGAAAATCAATCAAGGCAATCACATAATGATGCAAGCTAATTAATTGTCTCCAAAACAAAAGGAAAGAATTCCAAAAACACAACACATTCCAGTAAGACTATTCCCCACTGCTACAAGCTAACAGACATTAATTAAAAATTAACCAAGGGTTAGATCATAAATTATCATGTAACCTTAACATTTTATCATAATACCCCTAGACCCGGGAGACAAACTGGATCAGGTTATTAATAAGAATGAAAAAATATTTCAGAACTTGAGAAATACTAAATGGCTGAGTGATATTAGCTTAAAAGAGGACCTACCTTAATAAAACATTATCAGAAAAGCTCAACACAGCATACAGTAGCGTGTTGGTTAAGAATAACATGGTTAATTATCCATAGCAGTAAGGAAAAGTGCCCATTTACGTTGTTACCAGTCTGGCTGTAAACAGCTGTTTGCTCTAATTGACCCAAAGCTATTGGTTCATTACTGTCAGCATCACTCCAACCACATTACCCAGGGCTCCATATTAACTACATTATGCATTCTGTTCTTATTATCAACCATATCTGAATTCATGATTTATACGTCCTTATGAAACAGATTCTAAACTCATGCCTTCCACAGGCTTGTCATTTCTGTGAATGGTTTCCCCACACACACAATTCTAAAACATTGCCCGATTTATCAATTTAACACAAATTATATTCTGTATAGGCAGAGCTACTGGCTCGAAAAATTATTTAATCATTGTACAAAGGATTTGCGGAAACTAACTTTGTAATGCTAGCGTCTTCATGTAAATACAACGTATGTTACTCTGATATAGGATTATCATCTTTGGCATAATCTTATCTGTTATTCCTCTGTTAGATGGTAGCACTGATCATGTCCCTTTCTGGTTACAGACACCAAGGGAAACAAAAACTCTTTTTTTCAGAATAATATCTCCAGACTGAGAATCTTATTCTGAGCATTGCGGTTCTAGACTTGTCCACCCTCTCGCTCACAGCGATTGCCCATCAAAACTCAAAAGGTTCTTTTGAATTTTTCATACAGTCTGTGACACCCTCTCTACCTCCCTGCAATTTCCATCTCAAAGGCAACTCTTCTTTTTTCTTTGGCGTTGCATTTGGGACACGGTCACGTCTGTATCCCCACAGCCCCCTGCTGACATCAACATTGTATGGAACTGCACCTCTTTCTCTATTCTGCTCTTTGATGTGCCTCTTTAGCCATACTTTGGCTTCATGGTGGAGGCACATGTGCTGCCCATTAGGCTGTGTGTGACTGAGGCTATTTTTTGCACCACTGTGTTTGTTACCACATCCATAACCCCCTGTGGAGTAATTACCCATGGTGCAATTACCAAGTTGAAAAAAGGAGAAGAACAGATAAGACAACAGTACAAATGTAGCTTTTTAACTCTATTTTTTTTTGCTTTTGCAATTATGAAAGGGCAATCCCCACTTAAAAGGATCTAGTATCCACAGAAAAAGTGTTTCTGTATTTGTTTTCGTGATAGGCCAAGCATCTCTTACCGACAGGGGGTGCTATAACTTTTACATTACAAATTGTATTTACATTCACAGAATTTGGCATATGTTTTTATCCAAATTTTTGCCTACTGTTAGGAGTCTTGCCCCAGGACCCATATTGGTATAGTGTGATGAGCTGCCCAAGTTAGGAATCGAGCCCCACTCTCTTGCTTGAGAGGCAGTAATGGTAATCACTACACTATACCAATAAATGATTCATTTCTCTTTTAACTTTCTTTAAGAAACAGTTTGGCTTCTGTAGTTAGATGCTAGAGCTACAAAGTGAACATCACTAACAAACCATACATTAGAAGTCAAAAGTGACTCAAACAGCCCAAAGAGTTTCCCTGAGATTACCTCACCAAAACTTCACAACAAGCCTAAACAGCATCCAGATCTTCATTAACGTTGTGCAGACTTGTGGTTTAGGACTAAACTGCTTTGTGAATACCTGCCTTCTCTGAAATGTTTGTCTGCAGTATTTTATAGGTTTTGCATCTTTATAGCCAACAGGAAGCCTTGCTGTGCCTGAAAGCCCATCCACAAATCTGGACCACCCAAATGATGTGTTCTATCCTGTGTTGCCATAGTCATCCAGGAGTCCCAGGTATCACAATGAGCCTCACTGTCTCCTCATCTAGCCAGAGTGGGTGTCTGCTCATCGACATAACAGAACTGACAGTTAGCATTCTCCTCCAAGAGTGTGAGATGTCCATTATGTTGCATTAGTGGCATTTCAATAAGACAAAGTGCTGTTTCAAGGGAGTTGAAGGTCACATGTGTTAGCCTTCATCCTCCCAGTGTTGCTGATGTCATGTTGTTGTGGGAGACTTGGCCAGTGGGTGGAAATGGATGGGATTAAACTGGGGTCAAACTGAGGAACATCCAAAATATGAAGACCTGAAAGTAGTTTGAGCAAGTTAAAAGATTGTTGGTCGTGGGTGTTTTTTTTCCTTTGGGTGACTACTGAGTTCTACAGCTATGTAATGTTGAGAAAGGAAAGCTATATTTGATCACCATTCAAAAAATAAAAATACAGATACAGCTGTAATATCTGATTAACATTTACAAACATTCAGCAACACGTTTAAAGAAAAACAATCACTATTGTACCTACTGAAAAAATATATGGTCAAAAATGCATGAGTAATGGATTTGTAGTAGCTTTAAATATTGCAGGCCTCAATGCATTACATAATAAACGACTGGAGGAAAAAATTAAAATTCTGCATGGTTGCAAGAACTAAATTGAAGCTTTTATGCTTTTTTTGCAGTTATACTATAATTCCCTTGCATTCCACTCTTATTATACTTTTGTGTACTGTTTTCACTATAGCATTTAATGTGTGTAGCCCTACAAAAAAGCTTGTACTTATTAGCTAATCAACTCTTGACAATCCCATACAATAAAATCACACCTCTCTTCATGGGATGCAAAGAGTGGGCAATTTAATCAGCAGCTTTTAGCCCTTCATCTGACCTCTACTCATGGTTGTCAAGGTAACTCTAATCTCAAAAACAGTCTGGCAAGTTTTTGACTAAGCGGCAGCCCATTACCTCTTCTTGACAGCGCATGTCTCACACTCAACAATTAGAGCAAAGTAATACAAAAGAAAAAAGAAAAACAGGGCAATTTCCTACACTCATTTCAGATAGAGAAAAACATGAGGGACAGAGAATAGTGAGATGTTGAGAGGGAGGGAGGGGGGGGGGGAGAGAGAGAGAGAGAAAGAAATAAAGGGAGTCATGCTAAGCTCTGTACCTCCACTTGAAGTCACCTTCAGCACAAGCTGTTCAACTTTATTTTCTCTGATCAGCAGGGGCTGAATGAAGCACAAGGTTGACTTATGCCTATGTATATTTTGCTATTTTTTTTTTTCATGCAGACCAACTGTTCTAACAGATGTAAACCAAAAGAAAATGTCACAATAATGATTTTCATGTGTAAGTAGAGGACCACATGGACATCTCGCCTAACTCAATAGCTGATGTAATTGTTTATTTATTTAGTTTTCATATAAATCATGAACTGACACTGCATCTCAAACAAATTCATTTCAACCCTTTAGCATGTACTTCTTACTACTATCTCTCAGGCTTCTGTCCACTGAACCAAACCCTAACATCTGTGATTTGGAACATTGAATTGAATATTCTAACATATTCTAACTCTTGATGCAACAATTTAAGTTCATGGCGATTCAAAATTACAATTGATATATCTTTACATCAGTCAAAATTAAGATAATAGGAAATTATTCGGACGCAGTCATGGTGGACATAGCGAACGTGATGCAGGACACTCAAGAGCACAGCAGACGTAATCAAGGAACACATGCACTGTTTGTCATGTAGCACTATATAATAAGTGCTGTGCAACTATAAGCAGGGATTGACTATAAGCATACTCGATAAGTGTCACAACAATACCAGCAAATCACATAGTCAAGGTGTTGTTTTCATTATACACCTTTGTAAACCATCCTATTTGAGTATATACATCTTCTCGCTGATTTATTTATAACTGCTATGGCACAACCATAGCTCCATAGCAAGAACAGACTGTGCTGTTGTGAAACGAACGTAATCATGCGGTCAACAAGACATGAGTCAAATTCAGCGTAACACCAGCATCAAGGCTAGCATTGTCTCACTGACAGGGAGATACGCAATTTGGACAAAAGTACTGGGACGCCAGACTATTACACCAACAGGGACTTTAAGGACTTTGCATCAAAATATGTAGACTTTAATATGGAGCTGGTCTCCCCTTTGCAGCTCTAACAGCTTACATTCTTCTTAAAGGCTTTCTACAAAATTTTGAAGTTTTTCTGTAAGAATTAGCACCCATTCATCCTGTGCAGGATTTAGAGGTCAGGTACTGATGAACACCTGGCTCGCAATATCCATTCCTGTTCATCCCAAAAGTGTTGGGTGGGGTTGAGGTCAGGACTGTGTGGGCCAGTCAAGCTCTACACTGAACTCATCCAATCATGTCTTTATGGACCTGAGACACAGTCATGCTGGAATAAAAACGGGCCTTCCCAAAACTGTGTCCACAAAGTTGGAAGCATGCCGCTATCCAAAATGTATTGGTTTGCTGGAGCATTAGGAGGGTCCATTCCTGGAAGTAAGGGATCACCTGAGTTCAGTGATTAAAAGTGTGTCTCAACTTTTTTATCTATATAGTGTATTATGTAATTCTGGGCAACGATTAAAACATTTAATCACAAGAAATAGCAGGGTTTTCTGCGATTAATCGCACTGTTATAAGCAAAATTAAATAATTATTTCAAAAGTAGTGTATTGTGCACTTTCATTTTAAAAGTGCAATAACATTTGGTTTGCAAACACTTTCAACAAATAAAGAGCTTTTTAACAACAGTGTTCCCTTTAACACAGTCACTCAGCTGCAGCTCAAATATTTCTTGTAAATCTTAAACATTAATGTAAGCAAATAAAATATAAAATCAAAGCTATTTGCCACTGCAAGGCACTCATATTTGATCAAGTTTGTTGTAGAAAAACAAGTCACCCTCAGAGTCCAAAGCATTAAAGCAGCTGCAAACTCTATACTGAAGTCTATGTATCTGAATGCAGTGTCATTAAAGTCTCTGTTGGTGTAACGGTCAGGCATCCCAATATTTTTGTCCATATAATATGTGTGCTGCGTGTGTTGTGGAAAATTGGAGCAAAAGTCGAAAACTTTTTCTAAGTCAAAAAAATCAAACACAGTCGGAGAAATGCAGCTTGTTGTTTTATTAAAAAATGAAACAGCCTCGTGGTCCAGTGGAGGATCCTGGATCTGAGCTGGGTATTTTATAGGCATAAGAAAACATTGATCCTTCCCACCTTACAATAAGTTACAATGATATTCAAATCTCCACCTCTTTTCCACTGTCTCCACCTTCCCAAGTATTTTTCATTGGATACAAGGTCAGGTATCACTTAATGAATATTCCTCCGTCATTAACTGTCACGCTGTTGTGAAACTGCAACTCTGCAGTCCCTTGCCATGCAGGTTCCCGTGTCTTGAAATGCAAGCAATCAGGGCCAATATAAGCATAAAATACAACATAAAGTAAGAAAATCTTGAGTTTAGTGTGAAACGCTAGCGCAATAAAAGGTACACAGTAATGGATATGACTTACAAAAAGGGTTAGAGAATCATTGCCACACCCTAAAATGTTAATTACTAATATTTCAATCACTGTGTGCTCATATGTTTAACAATACTTCCACACAGGTCAGATATATTATTGTTTCTTTGTGTGTGCATGTTCTCTGTTTTTCATTTCCCATATTTGATTTGCCATTAACACAATGCGTTTTCCAATTCCACTGCTTTGAAATAACACTGAACAGTGTTTAAGTAACACTCGCTTGAATAACTTTGCCTGATCACGCCATCAGAGATCAACAGCACTTCAGCAGTGGCCTCACGTATCTAGAGCCTCGTTTCCAATTTAAGTTTATATTCTGAGCTCATGCAGCTGCCATGCCTGGAGTTATTACATAAATACAACACTTAAATGCATTATAGGCCTTTCAATTTCACCTCAAAACAATGCCAAAGACTACAAATCAAAGACTTCGTCCTTGTCTCCTATATCTACAGCATTTAAGATATTAATAATAAGCATTTCTCTTAAAATCAGTAAGGCAGGAACAAAACAAGTAGAAAGAAACCAATTTTTGATCCACTCTTTTTGTTAACTCTTGAACTAGGATTTAATCCATTTAGGTCCATAGAATTTCAGTGATGCAGAGAATATGCACAAGGAAATACATTAAAGAAAATCTTTGACCCTAAATATCTAAAAAAGCTATTTTAAAAGTAGGGAAATTATTAAACATACATTAAAATACATGTAAAATACATTACACTAATGTCACAACAAAAATGAAGAGACATTTACAAAAGCAAAGATTTTCCTCTTTCTCCCTCAAAACTTCCAAAAACGGGTCACTCTTTTTTCAAAATACTCCGTTGCTGAAATGAAGCCCATGAACAAAAGAGGTTTGGAAGATTTGGCTCTAGAAATCACTTTGGTCACTTCTAAGAGCCCAGCCAAAAAAGCCAGGCAGCAACTACAGACAGTGGAGGAGCAAGAAACTCATGTTCATCACCTGCAGACTTTTAACTCTTTTGTGGATAGTCCAAAATGGACCTTGACAAACTGCACAGATGGTAAGGCTAATCGCTGTGATATGGATATCCTCGGGGAAAAAAAGAGATCCACACTGCCCTTCTCATTAGTAACACTGGGCAAGAGTACGGACATGCTACAAGTGAGAGCCCAAAGGCAAGATAGGTGCGGCATCAAACAGGCTGATGATAGTACTCCCAAACCACTGTTGGCAGAATTGGAAAACCATAATCGTCCCTCAAACCTTTATTTGGTAAACTTACCAAAGAATGGGAATGGAGCAGACACAATCACATATCTCCAATGACACCTTCCCATCTGGCTCCCTTCTCTGGCTGGGAGATATGTATTCGAGATAGAAAGAGCCAATCAAGTTTATACTGGACACTCAGATGCTAAAGGGAACAATTCACAGATGTTGATATTTAAGTCGCTGCTCTTCAGGGATAGACAAGAAATCCTTAAAGCTTTTTGGCAGTCTGGTCCACAGTTGACCCATGGTCGAGTCTGTCTCCTGCTTTTCCCTGATTAATTTAAACTTACCATGTTGCATCAAAAATCCTTCAGACAGCCCTCACCTCTCTGAAAAACAAGGGGCAGCAGCCTTTTCTTCTCCATCCAGCAAAAGCACTTCACAAAACCAAAGTACACATCATCTAATCTCTTAAGAAACCTCAGCATTTCGTCCAGGGATCCTTTGTTACAAACATCCACTTAAAATGTAGTTGCTTTGATTTTCCTTCACTGACTTTCCAAACTTACATCAGGTGATATTTTCTTTCCAGTTTTGCTACCAGATTTTTTTCTAATGGTCATCTTGAAGAGTACGGATTCGTTTAGCTCAGTTAAGTGAAAACTGGGAATATTCATGGTGCTTCCACTTATGTTTACATGATAGGTATTTATATGCTTGCACTTTTGGTACACATATCTGCTATAGTTTCAAACAACAAAACTTTCATTTGAGGTCCAGTAAAACGTGTTGTAGCCTAGAGTTCATATGAACATTCCTCATGTGTTTCAAATGAGTAATTATAATTCTGGATGAAATCTAGTTATATTACTATACCTAGAGTAATATAACTTGATTTTAATTATAGAGGGTTGGGCTGCCTCTTGGCTCGGCCCCAACAAAGATACAACATTTTCTTTTTTTGGGGCAAGGTTTTCAGGGCAGTGACATGTATGACCTGGCCAGATGCCTATCTGCCTATCTGGCTTATTTGTTCCTGTAATTCTTTAATTTTGGAACTTAATATGAGTACTAAATATATCTTCTCTCGGGGGTTATTTTTGTGCAGAGTAGTTTGGTGCCCTATTACGTATCCTTGACATTTTTCCATCATATTGATTTTCATGTTATAGATGGCTATTCAATATAAGATTATGTCCTGGAATGTGAATGGCTACAATTCACAGTTCACACTTCCTTTCAAAGGAATAAAAAGTTTCAACATTTTAAACCATAAGGGTACTGACATAGCCCTTATTGGGGAAACTCAGTTGAAAGCCGAAGAGCATGGACTAGAAAAACAACATATTAAAATAATCCTGAGCTCCTTTGCCTTAAACAAACCAAAGGGAGGTTGATATTGATTATTGGGTGCAGATTTTTTGTCAAGCCTTGCTTTAAATTACATTCATCACAAAAAAATATTTTCTTTAATTTCAGCACAGCCCCCAATATTTTGGATTCAGAATTTTTCAGTTTACTTTATTAGTTGACTTTCTTAAAGACAATAAGGTGAGCTTCAAAGACTTCAGTTCAGTTGCAGACTCTAAACTGGACAAGGAGAAAAATGCCATTGAACACGTTCCTATTTTTCGTGAACGCTGAACTGAATGAGTCGGTTTATAAATTATGAACGCAACCGTGAGTGACGTTCAATCTTGCGAGACTGAACGCAGTACACGCTGTATGTGGAGGATATTGATGTTTAGTACAGCTAAATACTGGATGAGTTTTAGAGTTGTACATTTTCACTAGTTTGATAACGTTTAAAAAAGACAACGGCTGTTAGTTTATTTTTAGTTATGTTCTGATCACTTTAAAAGATATGTCTGTGTTAATGT
>JBBPCY010000007.1:13487431-13503699 GCA_037974405.1 Brachyalestes nurse
GTTTCATTCCATATATATCGGGTTTCATTCCATATATATCGGGTTTCATTCCATATATATCAGGTTTCATTCCATATGTATTTCACCCCAAAAAATCCACAAGTTGCATCAGAAATATTGCACACAAGAGAAACTTATGTGCAGTCTGGGCCTAGATCTAACAAGCAAGGGGATAATGGCAGTAGTGGGAAAAGCTGTCAAAGAGCAAGAAAAAAGAAACCCAGTTAGGATTAAAAAAAACTGTGAAAAAAATCTGTCCCATGTTAGATGTCAGTCAAAGATCTGGTGGACTACTGTGTCAGGATAGACAAGGGGCAGTAAGAGTGTAGGGGTGTCTAGATAGTGGGTGTGTGTTCATCCCATTGCAAACATACATACTGTTTTCCCATATACTGGATAACAGATGAGAGAATATAATCATATAATGGATCTCAGACCTGATTTGCTGCACTGGAAAATGGTTCCTGGTGTTACTGGTATTGTCAGATCCAGCTTTGCACTTTTAAATAAATGATGTGCTGTCATATATTTGCTTCATTTGTACACTGGTATTGTAGATTACGCAGGTGCTAGCTGGCGAGCGTTAATCTTCTTATATCTTATATCAGTGACTATGGTAAGCGCAACAGAGGGAAAACAGAATGAAAGCAGATAAAATTGCAACACAGGAGCAATACCCTGAGGGCCGAATACACATATACAATGGATATAAAAATGAATCACTCCCTTCAAAATATTCACATTTTGTAGATTTGCAGCTTGAAATGAAGACACACACACACAACTATTTTTTCAGCTGTGTTTACGCATAGAAACCTTTAACATTCAAGTGAACTATATGACAGCAAGAGAAAAAAATCTAATTAAAAAATGGAATTACTGAGATGGATAAAGGATCACCCTTCTGTATTAGCACTTTGTGAAACCTTTACTTGAGTGTCTTAGGATACTTCTCTACAAACCTTGCACATCTAGCCTGTGCAATATTTGCCTGCTCTACTTTACAGAATTGTTCAAGTTCAGCCAAACTTTAAGTGTGGCCATTGGTGGACTTCAACTCTTTCCAAAGATTTTCGATAGAATTAAGTCTGGGCTCTGACTAGGCCATTCAAGGACATTCACTTTTACTCCTTCAGGTGAGTTTTGCTCTCTGCTTTGGGTTGTGATGTTGGAAGGTGAAGACTCTTCTCATTGACAACTTTCTGGCAGAAGACAACTGATTCTCCTCACTTTGTGGCAAACAGTGGCAGGTGGCTTATCAAAACACGGAAACATTGATCAGCGCATCAGACCTCCAAATACTATGAAATTCACCACTGCTCAAAGGATAATATGCATTTTGGGTATGTTCTGTGACAGTGCTTTTAATGTACATCATCATCATTAGAGAGGCTGCTTGCTTCCACACATGGTATACACCCAGCAGAAATGTTATGGCAGCAGACCGTGACTTAATTCTGAGTGAGACTTGTGGCTGCAGTTGCCAAGTAGGGTATATCTTGGGATTTCATTGATCTAAATTATATATATAAATGATAGTTAGACAACATTATCAAGCTTTCAGGACACTAAATACTTATTATATGTTATCATTTTCTGTTACTTGACCCATAGGTTTTTTAAAATGAACACGAACACCCCCACCACACAAATCACCTCACTTGCTGGAACTATGGATGGGCTCAGCCCTGATGTTGGTAGCCTTTAGTCAGTGCATTTTCCTGCATGTACCCACACCATGCCAGTTCTCATGATGCAAGATATGACAAAATGGCTAGAAGTCCAGTATGAACATAAGGCAGGTTAGGACTTCATGCAGATGTTGGCAGTCATACAGTCTGGAAAAAAGAAAAATATAATAACTTTTTATTGTTGTCATTTAACCCTCTATTTCCAATTCCCCCAACAAATGTTTCATGTAAAATTCAGTGCAAAAATAATTCAGAGCAAAAAATGGAGCAGCAATTGAACACCAGAGTAATGGTGCTAATAGAAGCAATTATACATGCAGCCATGGCCTCATTTGGCAGTGACTGTCATCCCCCTCCCCTGCTTGTCTGTCGTTATTTATTTCCATTGTCTCTTCTTCATTTGCCACCCTTTTTTTCTCCAGTATTCACCAGCCATTTTCCTTTGCTCTCCATCTGTGTTTTCCTAATGTTACACTTGCATGTGGTGAGGAGTGATTGCTGTCTGGCACAGCCTCTGGCGTGCAGAGGCGCAGTGTGGAGAAACTGCCAGGTGCGCTGAGGCTAGATGGCTTGCAGGTTGTGTATGCTGTCACCTGCAAAGTCTTTACCAAAGCAAACCATGTGTGTCAGATGCAGCTCCCAGATATTAGCATGATAGTGTGTGGAACTTTATACTGGAGTGTGCAGCCTACGTAGGGAAATTTAGACTTATGTAGATATTTAGTTATTCCCTAAAGTTCTGAAGAAAATTCAATCAGTGGGTTGTAATTACAGTACAGGTTCAGGCTACATTACATTAACAGCAAAACCTGAGTTCAGTTTTTGCAGTTTTTCATATGTTTCCCCTCAATTCCTTCCTTCCAAACATTTTCAGTTCAGCAATAGAATTATCCCTTGCCCATTTAATTAAGTAACCATTTCATCTGTGCTCTTCAGAAACATGGAAACTCTTCTGTACAACATGGTAAAATGCATTTCCCTGTGTTTCTAAGTGTGTTAGGTTTACAGATGATTGACTGGGTTTGCTTATTTTTTTGTTTCGAACATGCCAGGTTCACTTACCTCACCATCCACCATGGGCAACCCACTGGCAAAGCCCTTCTCTGTTGTGGTTTTTGTACATTTCTCTCAATGCCTATTTGAGTCCCAGTTTGAACAGGTTGTGTACTCTGAGCATTCTGGCCAGTTGCTCCCCATCTTTATCTTCTTATCCCTGATTTATGAATCACTTTGTGAAGAAATCTTCCTCAGCCAAACTCCCTGAATGTGTTTCAAGGGGTGTAGAGAAAGGGTGTGTAAGAGGGGAGAGGAGGTCAAAATAGTGGTGTGCCATGAGGAGTAGTTCGCCTCATTACCTTCCACAGATCAGAGAACTCATTGAGAGTTATGAATCTGCAGTTAACAAATAAAATATACTTTGCTTCATAAATTTCATACTGCCAAACACATAGCTGTCTGTGGTTTGGTCTGAGTCAGGATAACCAAACAGTGATTGGAGTCCATGAGATAATAATTGGTCCTTTTTAACTTGATTGTAGTGGTGTGTGGTAAAACACTATGGAGTCTCTGGTAGCACTTTTAGATGTAACTTCTGTATCAATGTTATACCAAGTGAACAAAATTGTGTATGTTTCATTTATGTTTTTCATATTGTCTTCACACAGAAAGAGGGGAAAAGAGATTACTGTTGAAATAATTGCAGGCTTAGACATGTTGCAAGGCAAAGGGGATGGTAAAATGGTTTAGCACAGCCCTAAGGTCAGGGCTAGGGTTAGGATTGAGATTAAGATTAAGATTTAGGTTAACCCTAGCTGCTGGATTTGAGATCTCTGTCATCCTCATCAAAATATTTTAACATCTAATTAGAGATGGGCCCGATCCGAAAGAGCCGCAAGTCCATCATCGGGTATCGGTCAGGCAGGCCCGATCTATATATTCCGAGCCATATATTGCGCTGGACCTTAAACTCAACGCAATGTAATATATGATGTGTCACCGCTCCTTATTCCATACCATGAACCTGCAGCAACTTCAGTCTGAGCGAGCAAATAACATTAGCCGCTGTTTTGAACAAACTGTCGCTTGTTTGGAGATACTTTAGTTTGGAAACGCCAAAAAGCAAGACAACTACTTGTGTTGTGTCTGGGCCTGGGAGGTGTGCCTATTACCCCTGTTTGTTGTTTCCCCGTGTGTGTGAAGGTGTGTGTGGGTTTTTGGTTTTTCTTTTTTTTCTTTTGTAGTGTTTTGTGTCTGGCAGCGCCTGCGCAGCCTATGAGTCCTTTTTGGCCCTGCCCTTTGGCAATCAATTGGTCAGCGTCATTGTAACGTGCCGACGGGGCGGGGCTTGGGGCCTTTTTAAGCCTGGGAGAGATTATGCTTGGGGCACGCAGTTTCCCTGGACGTTTTGGGGGAAAGTGGCCAAAAAGGGCTTTCTCGAGTGACCGAAGAGGAGCAGCCTTCCCTTGCTGTAGTCGTGCGAGTGGACTTGGGTACCGGAGTTCGAGTCCAGCCGGGTGAGGCAGCCGGGTCGTGGTTTGGAAGGCTCTCTCTCTGTTTCTCTCTTTTAGCAGCCCTGCCATGGTGAGAGGGACGGCCGAGCTGAGCAGAGGAGGAAAGGAGCAGTGTGGAGAGAGAACGGGAACCCGGCGTGGCGGTGAGGTGGATCTACTGTCGCGTAGACCTCCTGCGAACCCCAGCCGGCTTACAGAGAAGTGGCTCAGCCTACCGGGAGTGAGTGCAAGCCAGTCGAGGGCCGAGGGGAGTAGAGATTGGTCTGAGGTCTCCGTGTGTTGTGTTATAGGTCCTTCGCCGCGCTGGAGGAGTGGAGGACGCCGAGTCGAGTCGCTGCGCGTTGAACGACTGGTTGGATGGACAGACATCATGACGTGAGCCGTGAGGAGCCGGCGGGAGGAAGACAAGATCAAGGAGAGAAGGAAAACCTACTGAAGGCCTTTATGTTGAGACAGTCAATAAAAAAGGGTATGAAAACGTATTCTCTGTGGTGGTGTGGTTCTTCTCCGTTGCCTGTGGCCCAAGAGATCCGAATGGGTGAAAACAAAAGTAACTTGGGTGCGACCAAAATAAATAACACTGTGGGGGCTTTGTTACCCTGGGTCACCACACTTGCAATCTGTGTAAAGCCAGCGTGCCGAGGGGTGGAAGTACGGTTGCGTCGTACAGTACAACAAATTTAATCAAGCACCTGAGATTTCATGACAGAGTACAAGGAGTTTATGCTCCCAAACAGGGAAAAAGACACCAGGCAGCAGATGCCTGTTGACATTTTCCAAAAACAAATTTACAGCAGACAACCCAAAAGCAAAAGGAATATCAGAGAAAACTCTTAGCTCTCCCTCAAGACCTCTTTGGGGTTCTTTCAGGGGCTATTTTGTGTGTTTTGTTGGCTGTTTTTGAGGCTAAAATTGGGCATCTCATAACTTGGCCGGTCCACCTTAAATACAGAAGTGGTTAGATCTGCCCAAGTAGTGTCTCCGAATTCACGTTATTTAACATTGATTAGTTTTGCACTTTATTTTCTACACAGTTGTTGTTGCTAAAATGGACAAAATACATGAACTATTTAGATGATTCAGCCAAGATTGTTGTTTTTGATCTTTACAAAATGTTACAGCTTTTGCTGCTACCTATTTGTGAAATGTGATATAAATACATTCCTTTGAAATGCCTTTAAATTCAGTGTATTTGTATATTTTTTGCTCTTCTAATAAGTGCTTAGTAGTTTATTTATTCTGTGATGTAACCTTACTGACAAACAGCACAATTTCAACAGAAATAATGCTAATATTAAAGTAAAAAATATGTAGTATTTCAGAATCTGTATTGGATCGACAGTAGTGTATCAGAATTGGATCAGAACTGGAAAAATGTGGATCAGCTTATCACTACATCTAATAAATGAATATATGTTCCCAATAAATCTGTAAGGCTGACATGCTGCAGGTTCTGATCAGTGTTTGTGATCAGTGAAATAGTTCCCATTTTTTTTATTTGCATGATTAAATTACTGAAATGTAAACCAAGTGACTCAGCGAATTTTGATGTGAAATGGTTCATTTCACCATTTGGTGAAAGTTACAAAAATTTCTCCTGTACAACAATGGTGATGGGACCAGAGAACAAATATAACCAAATGGGTGTTGCGTGTTACCCAGTGCAGCAGCAAGATTTGACTGCTTTAGTGCTCAAATGGCAAATAACCCATAAGTGCCCTTATTTAACATATACAGAAAAACGCCTGCTGCTACATTCTAGGCAGTTCCGCGTAGGGCAAGATTCGCAATGGGTCCATAACAGGTGAATGGCAAAACGCTATTTTACAACCCCCTGCATGTACCTCTCAAATCTATGCATCTAAATATGTTTTTCATGAAAACTATTTCAACACAGTGTCTGGGGGATCCAGCAGTGTAAAAATAATTTTTTTCTTTAAAGTAGAGCTAATTACTTGGATGTGAGGACAGTGGATCAGTGTATGATTAGTAGTAGGATCAGCCAGTCGGGTGTGAGAGCGTTCTTGACAGCCTTGGTCATATGCTCTTTTTTATTCTTGGCTATTTCTATTTGCCCTTCAGACAGGCCCTGCACATCTGAGCCAGAGTGCTGATAGCATGTGTTTGTGATTAGGAACTACTATCAACCTGTCCATCAATGTCACAGCATCTGTGCCCTCATCTGTCTGGTGGAAGGACCACTTTAACCAAACCACACTTGGGTCGACTCCAGATTCAGACACATTAGCTCCTCCTTTGCTGGATCAAGGGTTAGTTATTCTGACTAAGCGCGACAAGTGAGAAAACATAGTTTCAAGCTGTAAATGTTCTCATACTGAGAGTTAATTTAGTAAAGCCTAGTCATTAGAAAGGTCACATTGGTAATCCCTACTTAAAGACACTTTAGGCCAAGTAATTGGCCATACACTCTCATGCTAATGAATTTGGGACTGACAAGACCTGCCTTTGAGGTCTTGAAGCCACATGTAATATCCTTTAATTAGAGGAGCCAGAGAGCAACAGATTATAACAAAAATGAAAGAGTTTTACCCACTGCTTTGTAAGGCAAAGACTTACTGATATAATAGAACTGGGCATTCATTGTGAGAATAAGTGAAAAAGTTTCAAGAGCTTATGAATGAATCTGCAGTCATAGTTCTCTATGGTCATTCTATTCTAGTGATGGTACTTTTAATAAGAAATTATCAATAAGCAGAAGTCTGTTTTTAGTTTCCTAACATAAAGGGTTATTCTCACACAAAAGGTAAGGAATGTGGGATTAGATTTTAAGAGTTTTGATGAATAAGAATAAGAGAAATAAAATGGAATATGCTTCAATTATATTTAAATAGAAGGCTATTCTTAATAGAGACAATAATGTACAAAGACGGTGTATCAGTAAATCCAGCATAGTATAATACTGTGATCATGAGGAACTTTTATGTTATTTTGTGGCCCTGTTTACATTTGACATCAAAGTGCATCCCATGTCTGTGTGCTGCAAATTTACACATTCAAAACCACATTTTTTAATCAGAATGTACATTATATGTCCAAAGGTATCCAGACACCCCTTGTAAGGTTTCCATGCCCATACCAAACGCCTGCTAGGACTGTGGACCAGTGAAACTGAATTCACTGGGGTAAGATGAGTGTGCGTGGCACTTGTGATCCAGAGCTAATTATCAAACATCAGTAACTGACCTCACTAATCCTCTAGTGGCTGAATGTAATCAAATTTTCACAATAATGTTCAAACACACAGCGTGAAGACTTCTCAGAACAGCAAAGTAATAGTAATAATAATGGTCCTAATTCAATACTGCATATGTGATGGTGTGATCACAACAGCTTGATATTGATGTCTTAACAAAGCCTATATTTGTACTGTGTGTGGAACATGAAGGGAGGAATGTAGGAAGGAACACCACCAGTGACAGAAATGTGGCTGTGAAATCCTTCAACAATACATCAAAGTTGAACAATGTGATTCCATAGAGTGTCTTTGCAGAGGTTTCTGCCAGTACAGTTGGCCATTCATTTCCATTAGGTCCAGTAATGGTAAAAAAAGAAGGAATTAAAATTGAAAAAGAATGCTGGGAAACAGTAGCAAGGCACGACTTCCAACTATGTAATATTAATGTTCTACTAATGATACATAGGATGCTGGGTTAGGGATGGATTTGATGGATGGTCAGATCAAGTTCAACCAGCACTTTTTAGCTCATGCTGGAAGACAGAGGCCTGAAGACACATTCATCTTCTCCTTTTGCCAGTGGGAGAACTTTCCACTCCAGAGAGCATTAGCAATATAGCAATTAAATTATTAATGGGCACTGACATCCCTATTTCTATTTCAAGATTCTTGACTAAATGGTCTATGTCTGGCTCATCACTCAACCTGATTTTCCATTTATTTATATCTTTGAAGAAAGTCCATTAAAACTCACAATTAAGACATTACTTCATAGAATCAGAGGCAGATGAGTCAATTTGGGTGAACTGTAAATTTAAATCCCCCAATCCCTCCCACCCCAAATTGAGAATGGAGAAAGCAAAATGTAAAAAGAATCAGCCAGGATGGAGTCAGATGGATGTTAACAATTACAACTGAGTTGTTAATCAACAACTGATTATTGGCTTGTACCCCTGACCTAGTGATGGATGCGGCCATATTTCCCTGATAATGGTGTATGATAAAATAATATACAATTTAGCCTCAGCACACCATTAATTCTCTGCCTCATCCTTTTTGTCCATTTTGGTCCTCAAAGAAGCTCTGATAGAAGCGAAAAATGCCCTTCTATGTTTTTGAATACCTGCCTTAATGTGTCAAAGTTTGAGGTGCAAGAACATTTCTACTCTAATCCTAATTTAAGGGAGTGGCATCTGCCTGCAAACATTTGTCTCTAGGTGCCAATTTCATTGTACCTTTATGATGCGATGGCATCTGTCAGATGTGCTGAAGATCAGAAAGAGGATTTGATGAGTCTTGCTGGGCTTCTTGTGTTTGCAAATGGAAAAACATAAAACTACAGGAGAGTCGGTCATGCACCAGTAGGTCCAATGCATTTATTCCCCAATGTTGCATAAATCCAGCCATGCAAAGCTATCTCTCTTTACAGCCTGGAATTTTCCATACACTAATATTCACCAAGCATAGCCATTTGGGGGATTTGATTGAGAGATTCCACCCCCCCGCCCCCACCTGGTACCTTTTTAATATACTGCAGCAGTGTCTCACACACTTTAATATGGAAGAGACCGGTTGGTAAAGTGACAGATCTGCTCTTGTACAGACAGTGTAGGTGTATAGAGCAGAATTAACACGCTAAACAGACATACGCTCACAAATGCCACATCTAAGCACTTTGTCTGAGTGGAGCACTCTGGGCAATGCCCTTGCCAGATGAGAAAGGAATGATCGTGGAGCGGAGAAAGCGGTCTGCAGCATGGTTGCATTTCACAAAAAAAAAAAAAAACACGACAGCTGCGTCTGTAACCAGTGCAGTGCCGTTTTAACTTGCAAAGGTGGTAACACCAGCAACATGTTAAAACATTGGAGGTCTCAACGCAGCATTAAAATTCAAGAATGCCTTGTGTTCCATTCTCCAGTGCTCGAGTGCAAACTCCGTGGTTGTGTGGCAAGATTGAGTTCTGACATCTGCTTTGCTTTGGAAGCTAAAAATTGCCTATGACTACCTTATTTAATGTAAATATGCATGTAAACTAACCAGGTCTTATTGTCTGTCCACAAAATTATGCTCAGTTAAAACTATATATTTATTTTATACTGTTGTTGCCTTCTCAGCCTCGGCTTTAGCAGCTGCTAGCCAGCCTTTGGCTCGTCATTCTTGGCCTCAGAGCCAAAAATGAAACAATTACGGGGAACAGGGTCTGTTCTTTCCTCCCTTGGAACGCAAGCGTTTATTTACTGTCTCAAAAATAACATTAGAGTGGCGACAATCACTCACAAACAGAGCAGCCTGTAAAACTCCAAACACTCCCTGAAAGACTACATCTCCTAGCGTCCCTAGAAGCTCAATTACCCAGATTGCAAAGTTTATTAAGGTAACAGGCTTACTGAAACACTGTTTAGGAATCAATAATGGAATCAATAAGGAATCGGATCGTTAAGAAGAATCGATAATGGCATTGACATCAATAATTTCTTATCGATTCCCATCCCTACTGGTAGCTGCATGAAGATTTTAGCTGCTAAATTCAGGCAAGTGAAATACAGTGCGATGGGGCTCAGCAACCGTGAAGCCTGAAAATGAGCAGATGTGTGAAAAGCTGCCACTTTGCAAGAGCTTGTAAAAGTCTGTTCAGCTCTGAGCTGTGAAGTCAAGGAGAGCCAAAGTTTGCTTGACCTAATGACCTTCCACATGCTGGGCCTGGCTCTAACAAGAGCTTCTAAAGATACATCAGCACTGATAGCCAACTTTCTAAGAATTGCCATGCCTTATTGGAGAGCAGATGTTCTAAGGACATTTTTATCATTGATGTCATATTTTAGAGATCCCAGATAGAAACATGGAAACCATATTAAAAGAAAGACATTGAATCACACCATTTCCCATTTTATTCTTTGAAACTAGGACTGATTTCTTTTTACCATATTATATTATACTTTCAAATGGAACTGAGGTATCCTGGATGGGTTTATTGTCCCCAGTACCATTTTGGCTTAAAATCCAGTCAGAGAAACTAATATAAGCATGAAAACTGTCACTGCTGCTTACAAGCATGAGAAAATATAACTGTTATGATATTTTATATTATATGATGACTATTCATTTTCTTTAACTAAAAATGCCTTTTTGAATATAGCCCATTATTTTTGACACTGACAGTTTTGCTGAAAAAAGCTATTATTGAAAACTTAATTGAGGACACAAAATGCATTTGCAAATGCATGCATACGGTACCGATAAAAGAACAGATTTAAAGTTAACTGCTTCATTTAGATTCATTGAGTCTTTGATGTAGGAATCCATTTGAACCCATCTAGCTAGAGCCATTGCAGCTACTCTGACAAACACATGGCTTAATTGTTGGGTGCATTAGCATCCTACTTGCAAATTTTGAGGCCTGCCCTGGTGTGTTCATCTGCTGCCTCAAAACTGTTCCCTAAATTTGTACTTTGCATCACACTTCTAACAAGTCTCAAGGGTAACCATTGATTTCCCAATGGTTCCAGTATTTCTTTGTAATCTACCGATGGCTTTTGGCATTTGTCTGAAGAACAAACTGTTGGTGTGATGTTCAGTGCTGATCCATTCACCAGCAAATGTACTCTCACTCTCTTTTCACGGTGCAGAGTGTGAGACCTGGAGAAAGAGAGATTGATTGAGACAGAGATCTCAGTGGTGCTCTAGTGTCCCTCCTGTCACATCACTTTTCACCTCTCTCGATCCATCACCAGGTGCCGTGACGAATGCAGCATTAACACTTTCCACCTATGGCTTGCTAGATAAAGAAGTCTCCCCGCCAGGCCAATATATTTGCTCTTTGTATGTGACTGTGGCTGAAAGCAAGAGAGTGACACAAACAAGAAAGACAGAGAGCCCTTGGCTACTTCGTAAGCAGCAGGAAGAGTTTTCACAGGTGCATTGATGAAGTGGCAGACTACTCTCCCTCACAGATCTACACAGCAAAATGTTGTAACAGAGGTTTGCAACAAAAGTGAATGGGCTATGCTCAGTTGTTTACATGATTTTTGCATGGCTTTCACTTTATTAGCAGAATAAGCTGTTCAATTATTAATTTACAGGAACCAAGTGAGAAAATATGTAAGCTGTATAATGTGGGTTTATGGGATGTGACTAATCTGTTTAAGTTTTTTATTAATTTTAGTGTTTTGAGATCTAGTCGCTGGACAATGAAATAGGCTTCCATCTGTAATGGATGTTCCAGTTAACTAAAAAATAAATTTATGGTCATCCATAGATTAAGTTAAAACTAGAGGTAAAAAGTTTGTCAAACCTTTCAGTCCAATTTTGATTTAAAATGCGATTATCCAGATTATAATGTTATAACGATAGGTTGACATAATTTTTATGCTGTAGTACTATAACGAGTACCTACATTAATGAATTGGTACGCACCCAAATTCAAATTTTTTCACCTTACTTTGGGTGCAAATGCAAACAAAATTCAGCCAGAGGCTCCACGGACCGGCTGGAACCATATTTTAAAACGTCATTATGATTTTTCTTTTTAAGGTTTTCCTTTCCTGAGTGGTAGTACCCAGAGAGCCAAAATGAAGTTACTCAAATTAGGTACGCATTTGCACAGTGAAGACTGAAAACGGGTGCGCATTTGTTGAACCACAGACGCCAATTCTTGCTTGCGTACCACTTATGTCAATCCCTGTACATAAGAATTGCATGAATTGCAGTTATTAAGTCTAGGGTCATCAATATGTCATATTTACAATGTCAGATCACTTAAAATGTAGGGATTCCTTCAAGCATCCTATGTGAGTTCCAAAGACCCATGACCTCATCACACAACATTTATTGCATATTCCTCATTAAAGCTCTGTTGTGTTGTTAGGCGCGGTATGGTTATGAAGCCACAGCACAACTCACCTGGTGCGTAGTTGTGTCTGCTGTCACTTGGTGCAGACAGGAGAGAGTCCACAATGTCTGACCTTCTCTGAAGAAGTATAGAGATCATCTCAAATCCCTCAGCCCCAAGAAACTCAAACAGCTGTGTGTACAAAAGAGAGGAAAGTGATAGACTCATCAGCACTAGACCAAAAATGTGAAATAAATTAATAAATTTCTACTGCAGTCAGAACATGAAACTTTCTGTATGCCAAATGTGAGCACCTGGCAATTATCATCCCCCACAGCCCTAAGTCTGGAGCAGAATCTCATCTGCTGCTCAGCCTGCTGAACACAGCCACCTGGCACTTAGCACAAAAAAAACACCAAGCAAACCTTTTAAAGCCAGCACATAACTCATGTTCAAAACGTTGAAAACTTAATGAGTATTCTAAAAACAAACTGGCCACTAAAATACTATGCCATCCCACGGCTTACATGCAAAAACTGACTGAAGTGTTTTTCAAAAATAAATAACTCAGTGCAATATATGTAACTGGACTGATGACAGTTTTTTGTCATCTTGGCTCTGCTCACTGGCTTTGAAATGGAACAATAATTATGGTTATATTGCAAAATGTCAGCTTTAAACCAGGAGGATTTATATCTACAGTGTGAAATCCAAATAAAGATCACAGTAGTTGCAGGATTTTCCATTTCACAGGAACACAGTAAAGTGGTAAAGACTGACTGAGATGCTTCTTAGTCAGATGCAAGTAACACGTTAACTGCTGTAGCTGATGCTGTTGTCTCTCAATATGAGGCCAACTGTCACTTGATTCATATTTGCTCATCATATGGAAAAAGCTAAAAAAAAAAATTTTTTTAAAAGTCAGAATGAACTGATCAGAGGTGTATTAAAACAAAGCATGTCACTATATGCCCAAAAGTGATCTAATCATCCCTTCTCATCAGTGAATTTAGCTAATTTAATGTGCAGCTATTACTGACACAGGTGTTCAACTGAGCACACACAGCCTGTATAATCTCTACAGAAAAGCACTGCTGATAAAATGAGATGCTCTGGAGCAGCCATACAGATCAACAACAAAGGAGGAAAGTCCCCTCGTATTGGGCTGCGGTGCTGTGCAACTGCATTCTCTGAAGTGACAGAACACCACTGAATATTTCAGGAATAAGCTTGGGGGGGTGGGGGGTTAGATTCAAAACTGATCATCAGGGCCTGACCTTGCTCCTGAGGCTGAATGCAATCAAACCCTCACTAATACAAAGTCTTACCAGAAAAGTAGAGGCTATTACTGTAGCAAAGAGGGGACAAGCTCCCTATTGATGCCCTTGACAACAAGATTTTCAACTTGTTGACTGCAATGTTCAAAATAGTGCCTTGGAGTCTCGACTGGATTGAGATCTGGACCTTTATTTGGCCATTATAGCACATTCAAGCACTGATGTCTTGCTTTGATGGTTCTGCTGAAAGATGGCGTTTCACCCAGGCTGGATTAGGTTGTCTAGAAGTATCTCAATGCATTTTGCACCATCCATTCATCCTTCAGTTGCCCAGCCCCTGCTGAGAAAAAGAAGCTCTACGAAATGATGCTGCCACCCCCATACTTCAGTGTTGGGATGGTGTTTGCTGAGAAATGGGCAGTGTTAGCTTTATGTCACATGTAGCTTTGTGAAGCGCGGCCAAAAAGCTGAATCTTTATTTCATCTGGACCATAAAACCTTACTCCACATTTCAGATTGGCCACTCTGATGCTTTCTGGCCAACTCAACACGTACTTTAATGTCTTGTTTTCCTCAGTAATGGCTTCTTTCTAGCCACCCTCCCACACAGACAAGCTGTATACAGAGTTTTGGATATTGTTGACTGATGCACCTTCAACCCAGTCTCAGCTACTGAACTCTGTAGCTCCTTCAAAACGACTGTTGGGCTTAGCAAGAGAGCAAGTCCCCATCTTTAACTACAGCTGAGTTTTGAGGGAGGGTCTGTGCAGTGCTAGGGGGGTGGTAATGCAGCTTCCACAACTGAAACAGTGCTCCCTGTTAGATAATGTCCTGTATCCTTTTACAGTATTGTATATCTCTATATTGTTATCTCTAATGTCCTTATTGCGCTCTTAAGTTATTTTCAAAGCTTTCAGATTCACAGTCTGTACTTTAAAGGGGTCTTTTATTCAGAACATTTAAACTTTTCAGTGATTCAGATAGAGGTCAATTTTACCTAACTCTGTCTTCGTTAGGGCAAAATCGTTCTTCTGTGTACACCTGGAACATACCACAGCACAGTGGTTGAAAATTTAAGCAATATAATTTGAATTAATTTTGAGGTTCACTATTCAAATAAATATAACGGTTTAAGTAAAGTAACAAGATACTTTGATGGTTCATAGGCAGAAAACAACTGTGTCGAAATAATCAGGAAATGTGGGGATGTTTCATCTGTGCAAGTTTGAAGTTTCAAGAGCAAAGAATTGTGCGTCTGGATAATTTTATTTCCCTTAATATATCAGGAGGCATATTCTGCTATTTTAGTTTTGAAAATGTACTGCTAGAAAATGTCAGTGCAATATTGAAATAGGGGCTGGAAAAAATATTGTGTTAAGTGTAAACCAGAAAAATGCTGGCAACGTTTAAAGGGGATGAAAATACACTTAAAGTATAAAATTAAAGTACAGAATAAATTTAATTATAACTGTGTCACTATCCAAATACTTACCAACTGAACTACATATTAAAAATAGAAAATGTGGTTCTAGTGGGTTTTGGAAAAATAAATGACTGTGACAGTGCAGTCAAGCAGTTTTATAAACTGATGCAACATAAGTAAGAAAAAAGAAAACGTATTAAGATTATTCCCCAATCAGTCATTATAAAAGTGTAGTGCTTTAGCAATTATGCATCTTACACTTTTCTTTTTAATGGTCACATTAAACATAACATGGCATAGTTTCAGACACGGATCATGGTTAATTATTACTACAACACTATTTACTTAACACTACATTTCCTGGCTGCTTGCCATGGTTTAAACTGCATTATGCAACTTTAGCCACAAATGAACACTGTACTTTCTCGGGGCAGGTGGCGCATGACACAAGGACACAGACACACCTGGAGACACAAATGAAGACGGCTCAACACAGTCTATTTAAGTAAAAAAAAAAATCAAAAGTACTTCAGTTTCTACACAAAATATATAAATTTGTTTACATCCACTGACACATTTATGTCTATTATCAAAAATCTTCAATCACTTGTGCAGACTAGTCAGAGCACCCATGCGGACCCGTGTCCACTGTCGAAAATACCCACAATGGGTATATGAGCATAAGACCTGGAACATGGAGCAATGAAAGGGGGCCTGTTCCGATTAATCATTATCTTTTGCATTACAAGGAAGTGTGTGTGCGTTGCTTACATAGTTAAGAGATGAAAAATAGCAAGCTAGCATAGACAGTGTGATGCTCTGGGGAACATTCGGGTTCCTGGCATTCATGTGGTTGTTACTTGGACATGGACCACTTACCAAACCTTGGCTCCAGACCAAGTACACTCTATTGTGGCAACGGTATTTAATAATGGCAGTGGTGTCTTCCCGCAGGAGAATGCATCCTGACACATGCAAAAACTGTTCAGGAACGGTTTGCTGAACATGTGTGTGTGTGTGTGTGTATCTGCAGTGTTCTTATATTTGTTTATGCATCCACTACACATATACTCATTGTGTACATACATACCACTTGCGTAAGTCTACATATAGTTTGCATATAGTTTACATATATTAGGGCTGTAACGATATACGATACAAAACCGAATTCCATGAACCCGTGTCACTCCTTCCCGTATAACTCCTTCCCGTATACAGTTCCCGCCCAGAAACATACGTTTTTCGCCGTAATAGGAGGATTTTCGCGTCAGTTTCTTTTCTTTAACCAATAGCTGAGGGTCTTAGGGTTTCAAAGAGCCCTCCCACAAGTTTACAAACATAC
>JBBPCY010000007.1:13503799-13521877 GCA_037974405.1 Brachyalestes nurse
CTGGTTATATTGTCTATATACTGGTTATATTGTCTATATACTGGTTATATTGTCTATATACTGGTTATATTGTCTATATACTGGTTATATTGTCTATATACTGGTTATATTGTCTATTCTGTGATACTGTTTGAATACACAATGAATGCACAAACCTTTAAGACTGTATCCTCAAGCTGCTATTTTCACTGCTAAACTGTGTAAACTGGCTATACTAGTAATACTTTTTGCTCCTTTTTTCAACCGTTGCACATTTTATTTATATTTATATTAGGGCTGGGAAAGTTAAAGCGTTATTATCGCGTTAACGCATTTACTTAACGCCCACAATTATTTTAGCGCATATTAAGGCAAGTTTTCAAAAATCCTTTTATTTTGAAAGTTTTTTTTTTCACCGAAGGCGAGCGGTGAGCTATTTAATATGGACAAAAGTAATGGGACACTGCAGTATATTCAGGCGTCAGAATCAGAATCAGAGTCAGAGTCAGAGTCAGAGTCAGGATCAGGATCAGAATCAGAATCAGAATCAGACTCAGAACCAGAGTCAGAACCAGAACCAGAGTCAGAGTCAGAATCAGAATGGCGTTTATTGGCCGAGTGTGTGAGCGACACATCCAAGGAATGTGATTCCGGTCGATGGTGTCTCTCATTACAACAGTATAAAACAACAACAATCTGTAAAGATACATGTGTACATCTGCCTACACCTCACCCATATGTCTCTTACAGAGCAGCTGCTGCTCCTATAGGCCAACAGACGCCATTCTGAATCTGAGCCTGACGAAATTGATGCTGTCAGCCGTTTTAGTGTTAACGACACTGCATTCAGATACTTAGACTTTCATATGTGTAAGATTATTATTGTCCCGAAAACATCGCAGTTTGTTCTTGTCTATTCATGTTGAAGTTAATAGAAACTGTACAGCTAAGACATTCAGTATAATACACACTACAGTGTGGCCAATCAGAACCAAGGTCATTTTAACAGCCTTTTTCATTCAAATAGACATAGAGAGGTTAGAAAATAAAAATGAATGATGTGTTTTTGATACATAAAATCACAAAAAGACTGTCAAGTCAGTGCTTTTGATGTGATATTTAACAGCAGAATTTAAAACAAATTGACTTTACTGTTGACTCACTGTGGCTGTATGTGAAATATACACTTAAATATTATTTATTTACTGTTCATGTTCTGTACTATTCATTTACAAATGTATTAGTTCCACATTAGTTATATCCTTTAATTTCACACATGCTCACATTCTTGAAACATGCAAATGTACTTAAATGCAGAGGAATAATTTTGTGCTGTTCACACTGTGTGCTGTGGTGTGTTCACATATGACAGAATGGTCAATTTTAAAAAACACTGAAACTGAAACAAGTGCAGAACTAAACCTCAAGTCAGCATAGATGTAAATAAGTAACTTATATGTACTGCAGTAATTCGTTATACAATTACATAGAAAAAAAAACGTACATCGAATTTATAGCAAAATGATAAGAATACAGACATCCAATGGTTAATATTTTTTTCCTTGACAGCATCCATAAATAGATACATCTTCAGTCAGAGTACATAACGTTCAGCATAGTTTTCATACACACCATAACACACTTATTCTACACAGCCTTCCAGATTGATAAGCAGCACTTTCAGGGTCTAGAAACTGTAAAGTACACTGACCTTAACAATGTCGTTAATCAGAGAATAGCGAAACATCCAGTCCAACGTGATGCTCTCAATCTCCATGAGGTCCTACACACACACACACACACACACACACACACACACACACACACACACAATCACTTACAATTATAATTGAGCCTGCACTGAAGAAATGTGCTTGATAAAAGGTCATAAGAGGGTCAAAGTCATATATGGCTCACGCATGTTAACATTCATGAAGTTCTGTACCATATACAGACTGTTCATCACATCCTCCACAAAGTCTGTGCACACACACACACACACACACGAAGACTTGACATTCATTCATACTTGATTTAATAAAAGGCCTTTTTGCAAGGGTGTACAAAACAACAGCCTGTGTTATTCAGCACCATATTGTGTGTGCTTTTATAAGAAATGTTAACAGTAATTTAAAGTGTAAAAGGCAGATGGCATTTTGAAATGGTGCAAAACAACAAAAACAAACAAAAAAAACCCCTTGAGGAGTGTACTATTGAACACTATATTAGTTGTGTGTGTGAGAAAAGTACCTGCGTGTGTACACTGATTTATATGTGAGGATGCTTTACACTTATGGCATTTGTCAGACGCTCTTATCCAGCGTCAGTCCCCTCGGAGCAACGGATGGTTAGGCTTCTTGCTCAAGGACACAGTGGTAGAAAGTGGGGGTTTGAACCTGCAACTTTGTGATTTCCAGATGCACAGACAAGTATTTTACCCAATAGGCTACAACCACCCTATTGCATGTGTGTCTGTGTGTGTATTAGAGCCAGTAAAGGCAGTAAAGCAGTGTTTAAATGATTGCAGGCTGATATACACACACACATGCACACAAACACACACACACACACACACGCACAAGCATTCTCACATACAAATCAGTGTACATACGCATGTACTTTTCTCAACTAATGTAGTGTTCAATAGTACACAGTGTTTTTTTGTTGTTTTGCACCATTTCAAAATGCCTTTTACATTTTAAATTACACATTAATTTACACCTCACACTTTAAGTACATGTGTGTGTTTGTGAATATATTAGAGTCAGTAAGGCCAATATACCAGTGTTTAAAGCCCATGTGGGTTTAAAGGCAGTGTGTGTGTGTGTTTGATGTGTATAGTGTGTGTGTGTGTGTGTGTGTACCTGCAGGCTGCCTCGGGGACAGTACTCTGTGAGAATACAGATGTTTGGGGTGTCAATACAGGCACCAACAAATCTGTTCAGGTGTTCATTCTGTACATCACGCATCTGCAGAGGAGAGGAGGAAAAGAGAAAGGAAGAGAAAACAAAGAATAGAGAAGAGAAGAGATGGAAAAATAAGATAAAGAGGTGCAGAGAAGAAGAGAAGGAGGTAGAAAACAGAAAAAAGAAATGAAAGAGAAGAGAGGAAGAGAAGACAAGAGAAACGAGGTACAGAGAAGAAGAGAAGAGAAGGAGGTAGAGAATGGAAAAAAGGGATGAAAGAGAAGAGAGGAAGAGAAGAGAAGAGAAAAGAGGTACAGAGAAGAAGAGAAGAGGAGGAGGTAGAGAATGGAAAAAAGGGATGAAAGAGAAGAGAGGAAGAGAAGAGAAGAGAAAAGAGGTGCAGAGAAGAAGAAAGAGAAGGAGGTAGAGAATGGAAAAAAGGGATGAAAGAGAAGAGAGGAAGAAAAGAGAAGAGAAAAGAGGTGCAGAGAAGAAGAGAGGAGAAGGAGGTAGAGAACGGAAAAAGGGATGAAAGAGAAGAGAGGAAGAGAAGATAACAGAAGCGAAGAGAAGAGGAAAGAAGAGGAAAGTGAAAAGATGGATGAAAGAGAAGAGAGAAAGAGAAGAAAAGAGAAAAGAAAGAATGGAAAAGAAGTGAAGAGAAGTATAAAGGATAGAAAAGAGAAGAGAATAGAAGAGAAGAGAAAAAAGGTAAAGGAGAAAATAGAAGATAAGAGAAGAGAAAAGAGCGATATAAGAGAAGGGAAAAGAGGAGAAGAGAATTAGTCATCTGTCCTCATCAGTCTGTCCCAGGCTGTTAACCTCCCACAGAATGTCATACAAGCTTAATTATTCCAGAAGCACACGGCAGACGGAGGCAGGAACACACTCACATGTTTGAGTTCAAACAGCACTTTCCTGGTGAGCTCGATGCGTTTCTTGTTGACATACTTAATGGCTGTAATGTTTCCCTGGAGAAGAAGCACATTAACACACCAACATTAGCTCCCCTCGTCCCGCTCTCTCAGCTGCCAGGAAAAACCGCCTTTGGTTTAGAATAAACTGCTCCATAATTCTACATGGAGGACATAATGAGCAGCCTAATTAAAATAATATATGAATGAATAATCAGTCTCACTTTTACTTTTCAGAAATTCACGACTCACCACAACAAATATAATTATTGTGTCTAGTAATATGATGTAAACAATTTCACAAGCTGGGAAATCATAAATATGATTTGAATACTTATATCTGCTGACAGGGTAGACTAAAGAAATAAGAATCTCCCACAAAATAAAACAAGTGAATTAAAAAAGTTATCTTATAATTAAAAGACTTTCAAAACGAGAAAAGCTGAGGTATTTCACTAGCTGAACTATTTCAGCAGAGAAGAGAGGAGAAAAAAGAAGGGAAGAGAGGAGTAGAGAGAAGAAGAGGAGAAGAGATGATAAGAGAAGAAGAGAAAAGAGGGATGGAAGAGAAGAGAAGAAAAGAGAACAGAACAGAGGAGAAGAGAATAGATGGGAAAGGAAGGGAAGACAAGAGCAGAACAGAGGAGAGAAGAGAAGAGGAGGGAAGAGAAGAGAAGAGAGAAGAGAAGAGAAGAGAAGAGAAGAGAAGAGAAGAGAGGAGAGGAGAAGAGAAGAGAAGAGAGAGAAGAGAGGAGAGGAGAAGAGAAGAGAAGAGAGGAGAAGAAAAGATCAGAGAAGAGAAGAGACAGGAGAAGAGAAGAGAAGAGAAGAGAAGAGAGGAGATGAGAGGAGAAGAGAAGAAAAGAGAAGAGACAAGAGAAAAGAGAAGAGGAGAAGAGAAGAGGAGAGAGGAGAGGAGAAGACATGATCAGAGAAGAGAAGAGAGGAGAAGAGAAGAGAGGAGAAGAGAAGACATGATCAGAGAAGAGAAGAGAGGAGAAGAGAAGAGGACAGAAGAGAAAAGACGAGAAGTGAGATAGGACAAGAGAAGAGACTACTGAAGTTGAGGTTGTGCTGGAAAATCTCACTATGATCTCTGATCTAGTTCAGTGAAAGTGATGGGAAAATGTACCTTGTAGTAGCAGGTTTTGGCGTAAATCTGAACGTTTCCCTCCATGGTCAGCAGTGAGCCATAATTAGAGCCTCTCTGTGGGCAGAACATTTAGTAAGAAATTAAACAGTTGACTCAAACCATGACTACTTCAGCAGAGATATGACTGAGACACACTTTCTTCATATTTGGCTCCTAAAGATCCAGACTTTCCTGAGAAACAGTTCTCCAGACTTCCTGAAGGACTTCCTAAGACTGGTGGTTGGAACTCCTTTATCTAGGCTCCTTGTATATTTAGGCACTTTGCAGACTGAGACAGTAAAATATTTGTTACCATTTCTTTCATTTAATTTACTCTGTATGACAAACATGAGAAAGTTTGACAGGCAAATAATATTATTTTAGCATCAATAGGGTGATTCAACACAAAATATTAAGAAATATTAATACTCCTCCAACTCGACTCCTCGTGCGGTTCACCGAAGCCTTGTCCTCAGTATGAATGGAAAGGAAGCGGTATTTAAGTGTTTATTGGTTTATAATTTTCTGGTAAAGATAAGGTGTCTCCAAACAAAATGGCACTTCAGAATCTTTCCTCTCCTCCACCGCAAATGAATCGTGATACGAACCGAATCATGAGTCAAAAATCGCGAAACAAAACCGAATCATGGGTTTAGTGTGTCGTTACAGCCCTAACATATATGTGTATATATTGCAATACGGATGTCCATATTTTATATTTCTAGATTGTATAGTGTACATTTTATACTGTATACTGTTGGCATAGTATTTTATTCTATTGCTTTTGTCATTTTAGTACTGTCCACTTTCTGCCGTGACAAAGCAAATTTCCCACTTGTGGGACTAATAAAGGTTTACCTTCTCTTATCAAAGAGTTCAAGGTAATGACATGGCCTCCAAATTCCTCACACTATTGAGAATCTGTGGGATGTGCTGGACAAACTAGTCTGATCCATGGAGGCCCCACCTTGCAACTTACAGGACTTAAAGGATCTACTGCTAAGGTCTTGAAGCCAGATACTACAGCACATTTTCAGAGGTCTCATGGAGTCCAGGCCTTGACAGGCCAGAAGTGTTTCAGGGGAAAGACGGGCACCAACACAATATTCGGTAGGTGTTTTTAATAGGATGGATAGAAATCAAAATCATTTTGCACAATCGAACACAGCCTCCCACACTGTGCAACCGTCTCTATTTTAGGAAGAATTTTTAAAGAATAAACAAGATAGACTGTCTAACATAACTGACAATCTATTATTTGCCAAGTTATCTTTAGCAGAGAAAAAGTATTATTTTCTGCTAAGAAATTCTCTGGTTTAACCAAAGGCAGGGTTATTTTCGAATTGTTCTCTCTCACTTTTATTTGGCTCTACTGAATGTGATATTGCATTAAGTTACTTTTCAAAAGTAGAAATGTGAAACATTAAGAAGTTGGGCTGTACCCTTTTTCCTTCACTAGTACTCTCAAGTGTAATGGTATTTAGTGGAAATGCCTTCAACTTTGATGTTGACTTTGGACTCACTTGCAGAGAGAAGCATGGAAGGCCTAGAACACAAAGGCCATCCTACATCGAAAGGTGTCAGCGTGAGAGTCACGTTCCAAATGTCAACTACGTGAGGAACATTAAAACGTGATGTAGCTCTGGCCCTACACCTTATACTTAAACCTTAAGGGGATGGTGGGGGGTTAGAGCAAAAGCCAACAATGTCAGCTCATCACGGATGATTAGGAAGAACAAAGAAACTAAAGGGAAAAAAAATACTGTGAAATCACAGTAACAAGGACATGAAGACAATAAAAGCTGCAGAAGCACAAAAAGTGCAGAAGCACAAAAAGTTGTGTCCAAAAAATTGAGGCATGCAGGCAATCAGTCTATGGTTTGAATAAGTTATTTAACCTCTCGTGAGTTTTTTTGGTCTCACTTTGCCTTAATTTGTCAACTTGAAATGTAACTGTCTTTGTCTCAATCCGACTGTGGCAAAGAGACAACAGTTCTGCCCAATGACTAATCAGTCTGTCCAGTGCTGCTTTTCATCCAGAGACACGCGCCCTGGGTGTTATAACCAATTGCAATAAAGGTAGCAAAAATCTCCTGCCTAAATAAAATCAGTGGTTGCAGCATGAGAGACATGTGGTTTAGGAGAATATTTCTCTGGGAAACTAACAATGTGTGAGTCAGTATTATGCACTGAAATTAACATACACCATATGTCCAGTTTAATGCCAACAACATATTTGCTACATGCATTATTTACAAACAAACATTTTCCCAGCACGCATAAATCTTATGGGGAAATTTCATGAAGCTAGTTAGTTTGGCACTGTTAACCATTTAAAAAGTGTAAAACTAGTAATAGAGCAATCTGACCAACTCTTAAAAGGACGTTTTGTGGTAAACATCTAATTGCTCAGAATACCTTTTTCTGGCTTGAGGCCAGACTGTCCGTTAGCTGTGGCTGCGCTGTCCTATGTTTGACTGCTTTTGAACTACAGGCATTAAATGAGCTACATGCAATTTCTCTTAGCTTGTAAATTATAAATAATTCATGTACAAAATTAAATGATAAATAATCATAGCACGATTTTAAAAAATGCTGTCATTTACTTAGAGATTTTAATCTAAACTTGATCAATTTTTCAGGCCTATGAAACATCATGTCTAACATTATACTGGTCATCTGTGCATGTTTTCCAGCATCCACTGTCCCTACTGATATGGTTTTCTGACAAAGAGGCCCCCTTATGTGTCCACATAAGACAAAAAAAAAAATAATAAGAGTCATTCAGTGTTTTAACAATTCCTTTGTTCTCTGTGGAATTGTATCAGACAAATACTGCCTACAGACAAATTTATACTCCTTAAGCTCGGCTGATTCACATAGTATTCACAACTCTTCTAAAGTAGTATACTAATACAAAAAGTTTTGCTTCACTGCATTTCGTTAAAATAATTCAAATATTTTTTTTAATGATGTCTACCTCTCTTTAAATGTATTAATTCATCTATTTTCAGCAGCTTGGAGGAATCCATAAAAAAAAAAAATTCAATAAAGACTCTTTAGGCTCCAAGTAGGCTCATACTGATGACAAGTGACTAAATTCATGGTAACAGCCACTGGTAATGACTCATTTGCCCTGAGTTTTAAAAATGTCATTATTTATTTCCAATTATGATTCTACCTTTACATTTTCAAAGCAGCTACAGTGTATACATTGAGAGAAGACAGCAGTTCCACAGGGTTATACCTATGCCAGTGGGCAGCAAAAGAAAATTATGCCTGAAAGCTCAAAAAGAAGTAAAGTTCAGAAGTATTTCCTTAAATGAAGGATAGTCACGTACAACATATGCACATCTGACTTCGCTTTCCACTGAAGTACAATGCTACCCTTTGATCACGCCACTTCTGAAGGAGCAGAACGGTCAGTAAACAGTTACTTGCACTCTGTGCTGGTGTTCTGATAAACTCAACCACAAACTACTCTTTGAGGCTACACAACTCACACTGTGAGGGATTTGTCAGAATGAGCTCATGTTGCATGTTGTATTACTAATGCTAGTCACTGTAATATTCCAAGGTGCATTCATGAATTAAACGTAAGGTTTTTTTTTAATAGCTACTTCAAAAAACAACTGAACATTCAGTTACAACTAGCATGATATCATCAGACTAGTATGATCAAATGTTAAACTGGTCAATTATGCTGGAGCCTAAAGAGCTACAGCAGGCAGATATCATGAATGTACAAAACAATGTATGTTTAGGACATTCAAAGCATCAGGTTTCAGGAAATGTACTGGTCATGTCTCAGCTTTTGTATAACTGCATATCTGGCCAACAGTTCTGGACAAAAATGAATAAGCATAAACTAAGCAGCTGCAAAGAATACAGCCTCAGGCAAAATGGAGCTGGGTAATAAAGTTCAAGTGACATTTGCAATTCCTTTCTTTCTTACTAGATTAATTACAGTTTTGTGGGAAAATTAAAAGATGACAATACAATAGTACAATCACAACTTTCTTACACTCACAGTGTTGGGCAACAAAGGGAAGAAAAAGTGTGTAAACTCGCATCCATCTTGCATAGTGCCCTAAGACCAAGTTTTTCTAGCACAGAATACACTGAATGCACCAAAATGTACAAACATTTGGGAGTACTGGGTGTGCTGAGAATGCTGCAGGGAAGTTTACAACTTCACACACACACACACACACACGTGTGTGTATATAATTACACATAATTTTTTACTAGTTTACCACCTTGTGTTGCAGAATGGGAGGAATATCAGTGGCAGCTGACTATACTCAGAACATGGGTGAGCTTTGCAGCAAGTTGAAATACGCGACTTGATCTTACCTCATTCTGCAGTTCATCATCACTCTTTGTGGAGGCCAGCATCTCAAACAAGGATGTACACAGTTCCTCAGCACTGGATGAGCCCATGTTGCCTCCACATAGGTATTTCTCCACCTCCCTTCTGAGGATGGAGCCGTCAGCACTGCTCTGGCTTGGAGCACCAACTGAGCTTGCACCAACTGTGTCTCCCTCAGTCCTCCTCCCACCAGCATGATTGTTCAGGAAGCTGTTGATGTCAAGGCTTCGGCTCTCGTCATCCACCTCCTCCCAGGGCAGGGTGTCCTGGGTGTCTAGCATATAGGTGTCAAAGGAAAACGCAATGTTTCGTCCAAAGGCAGTTCCACGATTGACAGATTTGAAGGAGCTCTGTGTCTGGACAAAGGCCTCCACCTGAGACTCTCCAAGCTGAGCCACCAGTCGGCCCACAGCGGTGCAAGACGCCTGCGCAGCTGAAGCCGGAAAAGGGCCAAACATCTGCTTAATGGCCCGCGTCTCTTCATGGCCAACCTGGTCTTTGTTGTGGAATGTCTTGAACAAGAAGACTGCACCACTTTCGATGGCATCCTGCCCATGATCTGAGCCAACTGCAAAATTATGCAGAGATGACAGCAAATACACAATGAGAGCAGGCTCACAAAATGAAAGCATCCCTCTAACACATGTAGGTGAAGATCTGAAACAATTAAGATTACTTTCTACATTGCATATGTCTAGCAAGTTCATGAGATATACTTCAACCACATCTCAGCCAGATCTCACTTTAATAATGGGAAAAGGGGATAACTGTCCAATTAATAGAGAATATATGAGCAAGAAGAGAGAAGGATCTGGTCCAATTAAAATTCTCTGAATGCATCTCACTCTCTACTGCACACATTGCCTATGTGTAATTGCTCATTTCCGTGCATAAATTTGTAAAATAAGAGAAGTGTGGTTTAACCTGGTTTAAACAGACTCTGAATGGCTTATGTGCAGACTGCAGAAAGCATGTACAAAGGAACTTTAGAGTGATACTTAGAGCGAAGGCAATAAAAAATGAAAAATGTATAAAAAACTTCATTTAGTTTCACATTCCTCTTTATGTAAGGAACCACACCTTCCACAGCTACACAATGAAGTTCTGTTGCTTTTAGGGTGCCCATGTTTAATACCATGTGACTTAATCCCTGCACCCACCATTGTGCAGAAATTATCAAAGTCAAAAACAGGCTGAATCTCAAGAACTGCAGTGTGTCTGGAGCTTCAAGAAAAAACCTAAACTATCAGGCCGGGCATAGGGAAAAATGACTAGAAGTAGGATCATCCTGCTGAGGACTACTGGGCCTTTTGTCAAGGACAGTGTAGCTACTTGGTGACGAAAAACACTGGTTCTTTCTGTCCTTCACAGTCCTCATTCATTTCCACCATAAATGTGCCACACCTGCTGTGACCAGAGACTCACTGGTATTCATGAGTGCTACGATGGGATTAGCAGCAGAGAGGGAGTCCTGCCATGTTCCAATCCCTGCCCTGCTGCTTTCCTGGCCCCCCCACCCCAACCAAGCTCGTTCCCCCTGCCAACAGGATCAGAACAGTAATATGAGCAGTGGGAGAGGACTCAGCATGCAACCTTGTTTGACTAAGGCTGAATTGGGGGATTTGCATCTAATCTAATTATTAGACACATCAGGACAGCTAAATACTATTGTGATGTGATCCACACAGAACCATTATAAGTCCGGTCACCCCTGTGACTGATGAGGTTCAAAATGGGTGCAGGTTGGTGGCGTGAGGAAAATGACCCTAACCTTATGGTGGTTCAATTACATTAACACAAGTGTTGACTAATTCAATTTGTTCTTTAATGTGCCTGTGTTGGCTGTAAAGTGGAGCAGGGCAAACTGATGGAAAAGGGAATAAGAGAGAGCACAAAACCATGTTTCTTCCCAGAAAAATATGTTAAATACTGTACCTATCTGTTTGGCCGCTTGCAGAATGTTTTTCAGCTCTTGAGAGGTTAACTGTTGATCCTTCTTCTCCAAGTGTTGTGTGAAGAACTGGACTACCTTGGGCCATGTGAGACCCTCTCTGGCAAACAATTCCTGCCTCTTCAGACGCTTGGACTGAAAACGAGCAGTACCATAAAAACACAGAGTTGAATATCTTCAACATAGAAATGTGAAAGAAATTAGTCAAATCCTTTTAAATGTCAAGCCACATGAAACAACACATTAAAATTAAATATTATTAAAGTGAGAGGAAAGACCTAAAGTAAATACTAATTTTATTAGGTTGAAGGTTAAGTGGTCATGGCAGTAAAGTATGTTACTACCATGTGAATGTATCAGCACTGTGTTGCTTTCTAAAATGTGTGTTGTGAGCAAGTTCTGAATAAAGAAAAATCTAATTTTTTTTCTTGCCCAAAAACAGCAGCATTGCTGCTTCAAGGATTTAAATTCACAGGCAAGAAGGTGATTTAAGCTGATCTGAAACACAATCTGCCACCTCCTAAAATGCCAAATAAAAGCAAAGTCAGGAGACAGACAGATTAGGCAGAAACAAGGGGAGGGGAAGGAAGAAAAGAGAACCTGTCAGGCATGAGAAAATAAATAATGTAGGGCACTAGGTTAATAGAAATACATCCCCATGACATTGCAGAACGCTCTTTTTGGCAACTGTCGATGTCAGACACAGTGGTTTTATTTGAATCCATTCAAATGTTTATCCTAAATATTGTAATAACAGTGAATTGTTTTCATTTGTACTTAAAATTACATATATTATATAATTATATATATTATATAATATATATTATATTAAATATACCATGAGTATATCAAACTGTGAACCCTGAATCGTCTATTGAACCAAACTGTGCACTGACTAAACTGTTACTCCAAGCCAAGTCATCAGTGCTTCTTGAGCCAGTATGGAGGTTCAAGTTTCCAAATGCAAACAGAAGACATGAGGCTAAGAACTAGGCTCCACAAACCTGACTATTTCTTTTAATAAAGGACTAATAGAAAAAACACTAATGTCAATATTTATGCTTACTTACAATAAATACTGGAACTTGGTGGCTCATGAAAATTGCATCAATACATGTTTTTTTTTCATTTGTAATCCAAACTGCTTGAACATAACAAAAACACACTTTCACTCGGCATCACAAATATCCAGTATATATCAGTGTACACATTTTATAACAAATGGCAGATGTAAAACTGGGGTAGCCCAAACACTTATTAGAAACCTGAAAGAGCAAAAACATTTGTTCTGAGAATGGGTTGGAGATGTTGTGCCTTGCCTTCAAATCATAATGCTCGAGTGTGAAGTCCTCCTGCTTGCTGACCGTAGAAAAAGAGCGCAATGCACCGGTGAGCCGCGGAGGAGACATAGCTCTGCCACTTCAGTCGACCATCAGAGGCAGGATCTGCTCATGCAGTAAAAAGAGCCTGTTAGAAAAGAACAGCACTGCTGAATCATAATAGTTACGGCTGCCTCACAGAACAGGTCTTGTCTTTGGTCAGGAGTGAGCATACCTCTTTAATACTACTACTAATACCTAAAATTTAAAATGTACTTTTTAATACAAAAAATAAGAGGCCTCTGCAAAAATTTATATTTTATAGGTGCAAGTATTGAACTGAACGGCTTTGCCCTAGTTTAAGAACTGCTAACAATATTTCTCCTAATTACCAAATAGAAATATTGTTGTTTAAAGCATAATTTTAAAGAAATGACAATACGTCAAAATAAGAGAAATAGTGCAGTCATGCTAAGATCATGTTTCTATCTAGTTGGTTTGATAGAAAACTATCATCTCACGGAAACTGTTAATGGATGTGCACTCTGGATGCGAAAAAAGGAATGAAAAGTTCCCAAGTAACAGAAACTGGAATATAAAATTAAGGCTGCCAATATATTGCCTGTGAATTGTTATCGCCTTGTTGGTCTCTGGAGGGCTGCAATATGCAAAGCAGTCACAGCATTTTATACATGGTGAGCAATCATAGCTCCAGGTGAGTGGTACCTAGTGCTTTGGTGAACTGAAGTGTCCAACAAAGGTAAAAGCATTTTAACCACTAGCTGACCATTAAAGACACTAATCATAAAAGGCCCATGTTCTTTGTTTTTCTTCTGTTTTTTTTCTGTTTATTCCATGATTGTTAATCATATACATTATTTATATGACCAATTCTGTTTTTCCCATAGAATTAAACACACTGATTTATGTAAATAATCCTTTTTATTATTATTTATTTATTTGTTTTTTCTTTCCTGATTGACTGATATATAATTACTACAAGTAAATAACAATTCTATGGGCCTGAAAGTCCAGACCAAGGTCTGAACAAAGGTTCTTATTTTAATTACAATTTTGCAAGCACACTAAAAGAACCCCTGTCATCAACATCCTGTCATCAACACTTCAGTGGGATGTAGTGTCTTTAGTGTCTCGTAGTCCTCGAAACAGAAAACTGTCCTTCTTATTTGCTGAAGAACCACTTTTTCTGATGCCACTGCTCACTTTTCCATACTGTTGTCGCATATTTTTTAATCTGCTGGTGGCACTGCTGCCTCCCTCCCTCCTTTCCTCAAAATAAGTTATAAGTTTCAGCATTTTATGCCTTTTTTTCAAGTTGACTTCATCAGACGAAATTAAAATGAAACAGACTACTTCGTCTCCTCCTCTCCTCATGTGCTACCACAGCTCCTTCTTACTTTTCTTTTGTGTCTTTCTTTTTCTATTGTTTAATGGGTGATACCAACCTGCCTCAACTTCTTGTAATTGGTCTGAACCAACCTATGGCTCAGTTTGATCTAAAACAAGACTAACTTTTTTGGTCTGACCAAATTTTGGTCACTTGCTCCATACTGTAGTCTGAGGCATCTTTCACACCTGCCATCCTGGTTCAAACTGAAACATCAGAAGGCGAAGTGAAAGTGAACCATGTGTAGTGAACTTGAGGAAAAAGTCTGATTGGTTTGCACCAAACAAGGCGAGTGTAAAAATGCAATTACCTGGCTTACAATGCCTAAATGCCATAAAGAGTCAATAACATAAAATTAAACTCTACACTAAAATCTGCTGTTTAGTCTGGTAGTATATGGTTAATCTAAATCAATAAACTGGGTAAGCAAAAGAAAGTCTTGTTCTGAAGTCTAATTGATCTGTGTGGAAAATAAAATCTATTATCAGGCCTTGCCTGGGACTTTCAACATGCCATCTTATTTGTCTTACAATTAAGAAAAGTGGGCCACAATATAGGCTGAAGTATGGCCTAACACACTTTCGGTGATTTAACCTAAAATTCAGAAGGTGGACAGAACAATGGAGACATAAATAACTGAATCACAGCAGTAAAATCAGCTACAGAACTGGGTTATATTAAGTTGTAAAATATCAGTTGTATGGGTCAGCTATAAAAGAAGCCTATCCTTCATGTGAGGGTATTCAAAGCAACACATGGTAACGATCTGTGTAAACATGTAAACAAAAATAGACAGAGATATACGGTGCCCAAGGCATCAGTCAAAAAGCCAAAGTCAAAGCTCATCAACAAGTTTACACTATCTGCTAAGACTAAAGTACCATAAAGTAAAGGCCTCAGATAATCCATTCTTAACAACAGCTGTATGACATGAGCTCTATAAAGCTGAAACTGATGGCCTGGATGCCAATTAAAATCCTTTCTGAGAATGATGAGATGAGTAATCTCAATACAGGTGGGCATTTTTGGGGGAAAAATGTAAAGAAAATAAACAATTGCAATTGAATACTGTATTCATTATTGTGATAAACTGTCACAATACACTTTGCAGGGCTTTCAGTATTTCGGTTACACACTGATTATTGCATGCTTCTTTGAAAAAATCTACCTGTAAGGGCTGTAAAACTGTCAAATTAAATCTACAAAGTAGCACAAAGGTGACTGGATGTCAACTAGTTATGCCATTTATTTTTTCAAGACTTTTACTTCTGTCCTCATCAAAAATAAAAAGGATTATAAATCAGACACAACTGTTTTGTTGCAGCATTTGTCTGTCCCAAACACAGGACTACATTTTTGGCAATTAATCAACCCCTACTTCTACATCTGGATATGTTGACTTTTGTCACCAGTCCACAAAATCTGCTACCAGCTGTTAAAATTGTCAAAGAATCCTAATGCTAATGTAAGAGACATTTAAGGTACAGTGATGGCTCTGAATCGTTGCCTAACAGCCAAAACACACAGAGGCATTTTTACAGGACCTGGTACATCCTGTGGTGCAAATTTATTTATTTATAACAGTTAACTGCTGGACATTATATGCTGGATCACCAACGCCATTCAAATTTATCTCAGAGGTTTTAGATGGTGTTTAATTACTCTGGATGGTGCTTAATCTCTCCTTAATTCACAGTAATATTCAATAACAATAATTGCCGATAGAACTGGGCTGCAGAGCAGTGGATCTGCGTTCTCTGGATTGATTAAGCACCATCTAGAACCTCTGAGATAAATTTGCGCAGCGTTGGTTAAACATGAAATGCTCTTTTAAGCAAGATAAGTGTTATTTTTGTTTTGTATGATTTTAGAGTGGAAAAACTAAAACGAGCACCACGCAAATGTTTGGGCAGCCAAAGAGATCTGAGCTCTCAGATAACTCTTACCAAGGTCTCAGACAATAAAATGCTAGGGCTTTGGCTTGTTCAAAGCAATCTTTAGGAAAGACCAGATGATCCAATGTCAAAGATTTATAGATACTCTGACCCCTCAAACATTATTCCCAAAGTCAGCAGTCATGGGCTTCTCTAAATGGCTGCCTAGCACTCTGACAATTAAAATAGTTGATGCCTACAAAGCAGGAGAATGCTATAAGCATACAGTGCAGGTTTAGTTGAGGTCTGGAAAACGTATTTCTTTGCAACAGACATTCAGGAAGATTTAATAGACTCTGGAGTGGCAGTGCACTGTTTTACTGTGCTGCCACAAAATTCAGTATCAAAGGTTTGCAAAGAAACATCTAAACACGACTGATGCAGTAAAAATGTAACTTTCTGGTCACAAAAATTGGTTTAGAGAAATAAAAGGTAAAGAACATCTCTCTCAGTGTTAAACAAAGATCTCTTATACCAGCCAGTGGCACAAGGAACATTTCACTGCTAGAGGGAAGAATGGGTTCAATTAAGCACCAGCAAATTCTGGAAGCAAACATCAGAGGATGGCTTCTACCAGAGGATAATTATCCTGAAAATGATCCTGTTTCACAATTAACCTTATGCTTTTTGGAAATCCATCCATCTTCTACACAATGAACTGTCACAGCGACTATATGACCATTTGGGCCCACACTTTGGGCCGACACTATATAAAGTTCTGGAGAGTAATGCAATTAAATATGCCTGTACACAGTTTGACACTCATAAAGGATGGCTGCCACCTCCTGAATAGAAAGCTTCAAAGATACTGATGCTTGTGCACCTGTATTAAGGTCGTGCATCATAAGGCAAGTTATTTCTAGTAAATAGCTAGTCTATCCTCACTGTCAACATCCCAGATCCTTGTTAACAAGTGCAATTCATTTCAATGGCGACTCATCCCCTAAAAAGCCAGTGTAGAGATTAGAATCATAGGCAAAGTTAACGTAAATAAAGTAAAGTGGCCCCTTATAGTCACGCGTGAATACAGCACAGCACAGCACAGCACACAGTGTGAACAATGTGAAATTCTTTCTCTGCATTTCACCCTTTCACCAAGTGTGTGGGCACGGTACCTCGCTCAAGGGTACCTCAGTGGTGCCACTAGCAGTCTTGGGATTAGAACCCCTTCCTTTTTACCGCAGGAGTCAACTCTCGAACCACCAGGTCATCAGGTGCGATTTGCTTCTATTTAAATGGCCGACGACATTAATAAAGTTGAGACACACAAAGAAAAAGCCAGCTAGCGGTGGTTAGATAACTTTGAACCTGTTATGAAGGGTGACACGTTTGAATTGTATGTTAACACTGTTGTTTTCGTCACTAGCTGCATCTCGTACCTAGTTTTCGTACTGAATGGAGCGTTTATTCCTCTTCGCCCAAATTATAAGTACAAAAAGACAATCATGTTAGAAGTGGAAAAGTACAGGGACCACCAGACCTCAGAATTTCAGATGTTCAGAGGCTCCACTGCACAAGCAGCCTCAGCAGATGTCTCAGCAAACTCAACGCTCTTCTTGCTCTGAGCCGGCATGACACGCAAGGATCTGTGGGAATTGTAGTTCTACAAGCTCAAAGCGAGAGTTGCTCACAGTTGACAATTGCGGCCTTTTTAACTACAATATCCAGCCTACGTGTAGACAGCGGAAAACGTTCGAAAAAATAACCAGCCAGAAGTAATCGATCGTAGCAAATCCACAATTCTTCATAAATACATGAATTACAAGTGAATTCAAACATTATAGTAACATACACATCATTGTGATATTCAGATATTCCTACATATAACAAAAATGATTCTATATTTAAGAAAATGTAGAACATCGTAGCCTAAAGTAAGGATGAGCGATACCATCGATTTTCTTTCGATTTGGTAGTAAAACTAATGGTATTGTGCCCACACCGGTACTGAGACTCCAGAATATATGCTTATAAATAAACATCTGCTTATAAATGTAAATAAACCGGCTGTGGTGTATGCGTGTGTGTGTGTGCGTATGCGTGAGGTGTGTGTGTTTGTGAGGTAGGTGTGTGTGTGTGTGTGTGTGTGTGTGTGTGTGTGTGTGTGTGTGTGTGTGTAAAAAAAAAACACCCCCTAGCAAAAAAAACCCTTTTCCCTCTCCC
>JBBPCY010000007.1:13535794-13547684 GCA_037974405.1 Brachyalestes nurse
AACGTATATTTCTGGGCTGATCTTGCCTCCATCCCAAATATGGGATGAAGCCCCATGGACAGTGAACAGGTTAATTAACTAACTCTCATTATACAAGAACAACAAAATTTAAGACGCAAGACTGAATAAATAGATTGGACCTAATGGAGTGACTATATAAAGTGCAATGATAGTCCTGAGAGATATTGACAGTTAAAGTTATTGTAGTCAGTGAGCGGTTGTGAGGGGTTGGGTGTGGGGTGATGGAAGCCACAGCACAGGGGAAAAAGCTGTTCCTCAGTCTGCTTGTGCAAGACCGTATTCTTCTATCATTTTTTTTTGTAATATTTAAAATATATATTGTTTACCTTGTTTACCTTACATGTATGGCACAATACAATTCTGTACATATTTGGCCATTACCTTTTTTTCCCCTATAATTTCAAATAGAGGGTGACCGGGGTGCAAACTGTCAGAAACGATGCTGCTGGCTTTTTTCCTCACTAATGCGCCTGGGGAGTGAAGTCTAGTCTAGTCCCACAGCTATGGCAGTACAAACTGCTGAAAAAGTAAACGATAGCTATGTTTGAAAGGTGTCAAAACACAGTGCATCACAGCTTGCTGTGTACAGGGCTGCACAGCTGCAGTGCCAATTCTGACCCCTGTCCACAATCGAAAAAATCAACAAGAAGAGGATTAGGTGGGTGGCTTTAATGTAATGGCTGATCAGTATATTTTAGGTTTCATTACATTTATTAAATAACTCATGACATGTTCTTTAAGGGCCGAAGCAAAACTTGTAAAATTGTATTTCTTTTCCAAATTCAGCTTTTGTGGATTTTCAAGAACTGTGGAAAAACCAATACATAACAGACACATACACACATATTATGGTAGAACAGAATACCTGCATGGAGTTTTTTGAGTGTTTCATAGGTAAAGAAGCTGAGTCCTGCATAGGGGACTACTCCCATCATAGTCGGGGTGAAACCCCTGTATAGCGTCTTGAGCCCCTCCTCACGAGAGATTCGCACAAATACATGCAGTATATTACTGTACCTGAGGGTCGCAAAACAAAAACACTCAATATCAGAATCAGAAAAAATTTATTACATATACAGTGGTTATCACCATTCAGAATCATTTACTCTGTTTCATATCTCTGCTAAATAACAATTCAGTAATGTAAAGTAGAACAGCTGTTTCATCAAAATAATCTACATGCTTGCATCTACATCTATTTGCTTATTCAAAATAGAAAAGGTAGCGAACATTTACATCCTATACTGTGCAGTGGTTAACATTTACAGAAAGTCACTGTGAACAAATCTAACCATCCATCAACACCATTCATTTGTTTTTATCAGTTATTTATACGTTTTCTCAAAAGTTTGATTCCTTTAAAGATCAATGTATCTTACATCTCTTTCGGCGTGACGGCCATTCGGGCACGGACCATGTCAAGAGGATAAGTGAGCATAGCAGCTGTGCTGCCAGCTAGTGAGCCAGCCAAGAGTCGTGGCACAGGAGGCAAAGCTCTGTAAGAGAGAGCAGGCAAGTTATTGAGTGCCAGGCATCAAGGTACTCTATGGTATGCTTATGACATGCCAAACCAAGCCATTAACAACATTACGGGTGGGTTTCCCAGACATTTACTAAGCCTAGTCCTGGATTCCACAGCATTCTGAATGGAGATTCTCTACTGAAAATAAAATGCAGCCCAGTACTGGGCTTAATTCCTGATGGAGAAACCAACCCTAGGTGGAGTTGAGCAGCATGATATGGAGGAAAAAAAACAGTAACACTTTACACGAGACCAACATTTATAAGCCTACATAACACCTACATAAACCTGTTATGACACCGGACATACATTATTATAAAAAGGTGTCTTGTCATAAAGGCTACTTTAGTCAGTTCCACCTTAAAAGTTATGATGCCTTAGAATGACAATTATATTTGTTGGAATAAGCCTTTATAAATGTTCAGAAGCTGGTACAAATGATTAAACTGTTTTTTCTTTAGAATAAAATATTCTATTCAACATGAGAAGTCATAGTTGTTAAAAAACGTGATGGTATAATTACAGATTGTAATTCAAAGACGTTATGTCAGATTCATTTATGTCCTACAAGATGTTTAAATTCACAGTCTGGGGAAAGCAATAAGACCTCCACTAACAAGTCATAAACTAGAAAAACATCTGTCATCACTGTATACAGTAATCCTCCAGTTTTACGCGGTTCAGTAGTCGCCGATTCAGTCACACGCTGGTTATTTCTGAGAACCGAACTCCCCACAATAACGCGGAAATCCCCACAATAACGCGGAAACTACAAAATATCCTCCACCTTTTTTTTGCGGCAATATATTAGGCCTGTAACAGTACATGTATTCATACCAAACGGTCACGGTACATGGGTCACGTTTTGGTACATGATGTCGTACGGAGAAGAGCTGATTGAAGTAATGTGGATCCTATGGAATCACAGAGGGACCAAACAGCACCAGTAAATCATAAACTTGGGTCGTAGTGTGGTGTAATAGTGCCACCTACTGGCGTAACACTTCTGCTGCCTTACACATCCATGAAAATATAAACAAGAGTGTGTGTTTACTGGTTAATACACTGCTGTTTATTTCAAATAAACAAAAATAAATCAAGCCTCATTATTTAGAACTTTTTTTTTGTCCCGAACTATGATGTCAGAACTATAGTGTGAACTGAAACGTGTCCTTTCTGTACCGTTACAGCCCTACTATATATATATTTTTATTACTGCAAATTAATTAAAAGAGGCGAATACATTTTCTTTAAGGGTATATTTGGCATATTTGGGGCATATTTAGGGTTTACACTATAAAAATAGGCATTTTTAGGCATTTTTGTTTTACCAAAACACAACAACACAGTTTTTCAGTTATACACGGGTGCTCGTGGAACGCAACCCCCGCGAAAAGGGTGGGATCATTATACAACAAAATGCTGTTACTGTTTTTCCACCTCGGCTTATCTGCTAACATTAGTAGAATTATGTTCTCAAAGTGCTGTCACCTGATAGCAACAGGCATGACCTTACAGGAATGGGCTTAGGTTGCTATGCAGATTCTGACAGTGCAGTGTTGAAATACAACCCTTCTTTACAAGGGCTGAGTGTGAGTGCTGAGCTGCAAGCTGCAAAGTGCATTTTTTATATAATATTTTTATATATATATACACACACACACACATACACATTCTCAAAAAAACTATGCCTAAATGGTTTTACCATGTGCCATTTTAATTACTAATCCACAGGCCTAGTTAGGGACAGGTCTACTCAATAATGCTAATGTTGCTAATAATGAATGATGAATGGTTATTATTAAAGCATTATTAAAAGAGAAACCTAGCTTCTAGTCATTGTTAGCAAACCTAGTATAAATAGCTAAACTAAGGCTACATGTTCTGTAATTATTTTTATTTCTCCTTTCGTTAATGATGATGCTGGTGGTGTATTTAATCTCTATGGTGGAGAAACTGGTAGGTATTTTAAAAGTAAATACAGTGAGTGGACCAGCTCCTAGATTAGCATGCTCACTCAGTTAAATGACATTAGAAGATCATGATATTGGCCAAGCAATGAGGAATTGGGGATAAAATAAAAAGATTCATGCTAGTGTCTGCTAGTGTTTCCCACTGTGTTTTACAGTTCACTAGGAAAGTGTTTTGTTTATTAAATTCATGAGGGGTATCTACTGTGCAATTTTGGGCTGTCCTAAAACAAAAGATGACCAATGTGAAAGAAATGTGACAATTGATTTGGTTGTGGCTCCAAAATAGTGCCTCACATCGGTGCGCTACAGCTCTGAGAAAAATTCAAAGAAGGCCGGTTTCACTCAACCCTGAGAAACCCTTGATTGATCACAAAATTGAAAGGCCAACATGATGACAAAGATGAACAGCTCCAGAAAAAAATAAGAGACCACTGCAAAACGTTCAGTTTCTCGGGTTTTATCTTTATTATGTGCAAATATTGAACTGAACAGCTATGCCTTAGTGTTTTAAGAACTGCTGACAATATTTCTCCGAATTTCGAAATAAAAATATTGTTCTTTAAAGGGGACATATTATGCAAAACTCTCTTTACTTATAATAGGTCTGTGGGCTATACAAAACATGTTCATTAAGTTCTTTGCACAAAATCACTCTCACAAAGAGATCTCACCAGCTTTATTCTTCACGGTTTCTGGCCCTTTTAAAATGAGCCGTTTAGACGGAGGGCCCAGTGTGACATCCCACTGGGCCAATTTGCATAGAACCACCCGTCATCTGTCGAGACCCCACCTACTAGATTTGCTTTTTTGTCTGCTAGTTTTACGAGCACGGATAAGCCGAGCGCTACGGCTACAGGCAAAGGCAGGTCACTCATGAAGTGTTGTGTTGTTGCTGCAAAGAACAGCACAAATCCCTCCACTTTCTCCCACACAAAGAAAACAGAAGGACTGCGTGGCTTCATTTCATTTTCGATAGCCATATCCCAGCAACAATCGGTTTCGTTCCACCTTACAAAGTTCCACCTTAAGTATTTAAGATGAATTCGAATAAGGAGCTGTGAATAAGGAGCTAACTTCAGCGTGGTGGGGGATCTGTACACTGTCTGTGACAAGCCAGGAGATGAGGGAGATGTAAGTACTTTCAAATAATTACTTTTGTGTTTCTATCGCAGTTAAGTTTCATTTTGTTATGAGCAGCATAAGGGGTGGGTGGAGCTTGGGATGAGGGGGCGTGGCCAGCAACAGCTTATTTGCATGAAAGGGACAGCGCCCTGAAATGGCTTGTTATAAAAGGGATCCAAACTGAAGAATAAACCTAGTGATATCTCTTTATGTGAGAGTGATTTTGTTCACAGAACTTCATGACCATGTTTTGTATAGCCCATAGACCTATTATAACTTTTAAGTGAGTTTTGCATAACAAGTCCCTGTGTAAAGAATGAAAATGAAAAAAATGAAAAAGTACACTCAGAACTTTCAGCCACTTGCTCAGCCTAACAGGATGAGTTGGGGTGGGTGTAGGTCAGGTGAAAGGTCGCTGTAACCTGTGAACAAATCCAAAAATGAAGCTACATCTTTAGTCATGGTAGACTGTGGTACTGCCTTAACATCCTTCAGACTACAATTGGCCCACAAGGGTGTTTAAAGTTTAAAACAGCTCCACTTAACAGAATCAGAATGAAAGCTCATTCCTTAGATGCTGTCATCTATTAATGGCCTCCCACTGGTGAAATGCTAACTCTTCCTTTTCAGACAAGATACATCAGTCTAATCGCAGTATTATTATACAAGCTATTACCCAACCCTTTGTTTCTTGTGGCACTCTTCATATAAAGAAAAGGCCCCTTTCTTGAGCAAGTAGCATATTTTTCCTGGACATATGTGAGGTGTAATCAGGCTAAAATACCACAACTGAAAACCTTCTATTTGAAAAAGAGCAACTTAAAAGTTAGGAGGAAATGTTCCAATTGTATGTTAAAATAAGATTTAATTCCCTTGGGTTAATATCCATTGTACCATTCTTCAGGAAATATTCCTTCTAGCAAAGGTCTATGAAAGGGGACAATGGTAGTTGCAGCTGGATTGTGAGATGTTTTATTTATTGATTTTTTCATGTGCTTTGATGCAGACATTCTGCATCACCACCAACATAAACAAGAGTCGCTTTCTGACATTTGGAGTCAAAAGAATGATCATTCATTAATTGAACAGTTTACTGTTCAGGAGACACACAATAAGATCTATTTTAAAGCTGTACAAACAAAATAATGGTAAAATCTGTAATTGGTGGGATTACATGATAATCCTTTACCTCGCAACGTTGGTTCTGAAGTGCGGATAAGAGGCTAACATGGCAGAGTTTAAAAGCAGTGATCAGTCACACGCATCCCAGTCAACCTCTACAATCAACTTCAAGCTCTGACACTGTTTTTAAATACTGCTAAACCTAAAGGAAAATGAATTTCGGCCAGTGAGTAGTTAAAGCGTGAACAATCGTGATCAGTTTGCCCTGTGTTGACAGATGTAAGCAGTACCAGAGCTTAGTTGCAAGCTTAGTGGTAGGACTGCACTGCCGTGTGTACTTTAATGAAAATGTACTGTTCAGCATGGAGAAGCTTTGTCCTCCAGTCTCTCAACAGTTTGCACTTTTCGATGATCAATCCGACAGAGACACAAATGAGCAGATTGATTTAAGCCCTCCAAGCGGCCAGACCCCACTGCACTGAGAAACTCCATCCATCAGCAGGGCACAATAGCTTTCTCAAGCGCATCGTAGGTAAGAATCACTCCATCAACTCAGGGATGAGAGATGGGGAACTGAAACTAACTACAAATGAGCTCTCTCTCACACACACTAAGCAAGTCAACATGGCAACGGGGAAATGCCAAGGAGAGGAAGAAACAAAGAATGTGAATTTTTAGACCACCATGCTGTTCAGTGCAAATGTAAGTGTGTTTGGAGAAAGGAATTAGTAAAGGTGCAAAAATATGTACACAAAATACTCCATATAATATACTTACGTGTAGACTTCCATCCATCCATCCATCCATCCATCCATCCATCCATTATCTGAACTGCTTATCCTTAACCAGGGTCATGGGCAATGATGGAGACTGTCCCAGCTGTCGTTGGGCGAACATCAGAGACTTTCAAAAGGATAACTTCACATGGTAGTTTTCAATAGAGAAGATCTCCTACATGCCCTGTAATAAACGGTTGCATGCCTGTGAGAAAATCTCCGGGCAAAATACCAACCAAAATTTCCCACAGATTTCATAATGTTATTTTAACTGAACATCAAAATAACATTTTAGCTCCAATGCAGCTTTTTTCTACAATGCAGCTGTTTTCATAAGATACTTACGACCATTAAAACACTAAGACTATTCTCTTATTTTAGTGCAGTGAAAATAGAAACTGATTCTCAAATGAAAGATTTTTTTTACAGTATAGGATTCATATTAACAGAAGTCTAGACAGATGACATTACTGGTTTATTGACATTTCAGAGGGCAGATCTTGGGTATAAACTTAGTTTTTCCATGGCAGCTTCTATAATGTACAGACAACTGAAATATGGATAGCCATTTGTACTTACATCAGGTTTAGTGAATGTTTCTAAAGACAACACAATAAATACAATGTACTTCATTTCCAGCCCATTTTAGACTATTTAACACTATTTACAATTTAAAGCATTTAAATGTGCTCTTTTACATCACTGCTGGTTCTGGCATTTAGAGATCTGTCTACACTTTAGCCGGGGAAGAAATGAAAACTCTATTTAGTATTTTAGAATATCAATTTTGTTGTTCATTGAGATAACGCCTGGATTGCTCAAGGCTGGTAATGTCTTCCTGCCTTGCTGGACATTCTTACTCTAATATTCTGCCCTTAATAGCGTAATTGCATCAATTGATTAGTTGCTTTCCCTGCACCCATAGTAGAACAGAATAACACAATTATATGTTCTTTCAAATACACCCACAACCTCAAAGTTAGTGTGACTCTGCTTAGACCAGAAGGAGAAATTAATGATCAGGCCTGCTAAAATTCTAGCATAGCCATGCTTGACATTTTGTGCCTCACTGATACCGCAACTCAATGTCAAATGAAAAAAAAACAAGAAACAGAGAAAGCTTAGATCTTCAAAATAATCTGTACAGTTAAAGAAAGATAAAAGGGAGTGTCATTGTAATCAATATGTTTTAATCTCCACTTTGTCATACAGATGACTTGTCTTTTTCTGCAGCTCTGAATTTTCTCACATTGAAACCCTAAGCCCTTGCCAGCTTTTCTATTCATTTTGCTGCTGAAAATATAAATCAGTTTAAAACAATATTGGACTCTAAATGACTGATTCCACTGTCATAAATGTTTTAGGGAGAGCAAAGTGAAGCAATTTACGGTTCTCTTGCCTGTACAATATCTGTCAGGGGGCGGCTGGCCAAGGTGCTAGAGAGAAGGGAGATGCGGGGGGAATTTCAATCCGGACCTCTCCTGCATCAGCCTGTTTCAGGGTCATCTGAGCTCCATTTTGACTTGAGTAATGCTTAGGGAGTGAGACTCCTTTCCTAACTCCATTTTCACTGTTATTCCATTTGAACTGAGGCCAAAATGTTTGATTCAGATGACACTGGTGGACTGATAAATAAGGTAGGAACACTGTTTGGGAGTCTGTCATAACAAAACCATGGATCTCTAAAACAGTAATTTTGTAGCAGAAGGAAAGGATGATCTCTCTTTTTAATGTAAGTTAATCACAAGTGTCAACCTAATACTAATAAAAATAGGGAGAAGGGTGATGAATTTGTGAAAAACAAACCCAGACATTTATCATTCAGCCCAAAAAAGATTTTGAAAGATCATAAATCTAGGCGTAGGTGTGTTAGTTTACTTTGTCTGCGTCGTTTTGTACAAGCCTGCTTTCCACTCCGATCAGCAATTTACAATCATGACACTGCACTAAAATGCTTAAACAGGCTTACACACTTTTTTGAATTAACATTGTTCCCACAGTATTTACTTTCTGATGCAATGAAATGAAACACTCAATTTGGGAGGTTTTATGGTTGCGTATGAGGGCTGTTTAGCTCCTGCTTGATTTTGCTTGGCATCCTTTTAGGTGTCAGTGTACAAAATCAACACATTATGCTAATCTGAGAGGGCTTTCCTAGCCAATAAAACTAGGACATGCAATATAAATAAACAGCAAACCCCAGTATTGGCTGTTACTGTGATGACACTGCGCAGCACCAGCATTTTGCAATACTAACATTTATTTTTGAAAATGTGATAACCAGTGAGATTTTCATTACCTTTATAAAACAGCCAAGTCAAAAAAACCCTGACAGATATGGTCAATGCAAGTCATTTTGGAACTTTTCTATTCCACCTTGTGATAATAATGAGCTATTGATATGATACTGTGACAATATGCTTCAAGGGGCAGCATTAAGTGAGAAAGGCAGGAGAGGTCATCTCTTGGGATTATGCTTTTTAACATATCTTAAGTCCTCAGTAGCCCTGAGTATCTGTCTACGAATCTGAAGTAGGTCTCATTTGACTTTGCAACAGAATTGATCACAACATAGTCTGCTTTCATGTATCGAATGTGTCCTTCAGACTATTGATATTGGATGGTTCTGCAGGGGTCAATAGGCGTGAAAGCATAAGAATATGTGTTGTGGAGTCTGGTCATGCTACCTGTTTTTATAAACAGGGTTATTGTGGATGTGATTGCTCCTGAGTGTGGGTTTGAAGTTAGTAGAGAGTATTCTGATAATGAATAGTGTGCAGTGTCTCTGATCAGCAGAGGCATAGAGGAGAAAGGAGCAGCAGACAAAAGACAGAGGGCATTGTGAGTGACAGATGTGAGTAATATCTGGATCACAGTCACCACAAAACAGTGCATCAGACTGCTATCTCTCTCTGAGAACAAAGCCCACTTCTGTTTCTTTGCCGGGCTTCGCTGTGATGGTTGTAGCGGTGGTGCTGAAAGCATATCTAGCCAAGCCCGAGCAAGGAGCAAAGTGATATTCACTTTGAGTACACACACAAATAACCATTTTGTTTTATTTTTTCCATCTCTCTTTCTTTCCCCCCCACCCCCAAACCATCCCTCTGTCCCTTCCTGAGCATGGCGTGCCGCCTTTTCTTGAGGTTCTTTTTCTAAAGCGTCCTCTGGACGGCTGGTGGGGGAGGGATTTGAAAGTAGAGAAGTAGTGCTGGTGGAGAGAAGAGAGACTGGCATCTCTAGATGCATGAGGCAATTCGTCAGGACAGCGCTGCAGCTCTCTTCTATCTCGCTCTCTCGCTCTCTTCTTCATTCCCCAGTGTTCCCCTCTTTTACCTCTATCTCGTCTCAGGCCCTCCACAGTGTAAACCTGAATTAAACATGGCTTCATATAATGTGAGGCTGCGATTGCAGTGCCAGATCGATAGGTTTTTAATCCCTTTCCCTCAGCTTTCCACTCCACTCAGCCCTTTTGGTCTTCTGGCTAAATGCAGTGTGGCTCTCATTTTGATGTGTCTTCCATACCCACTTACATGCTGGCTATTTGGTATGGCTTGCTTTTTCGCTTTTACCTCACCATCTCTGTGCTGTAGGGTTCCTTAAAGCCTCCGCTCATCTGTTGAGTATCATTTTCTCCTTGTCTGGGAAATGGCTTCTTTTGAAATCCTGTCTCAGAGTAATATGAGTTTTATACTCATGGCTACAGAGATTATTCATTGAAAACTATTATAGATTTTATCTTTTAGATCTATTATAGATCTAAGTCTACATCACAAAATACCCAGTATTTAAAGGGGCTATCTTGTACATCTTTCCTCAATTTGATTTTTTTCCCTTTCAAGTCACTGTGGTCTTTGTATGTGTTTATGTACCAAAACAGTCATGAATCATTTTTCCATTAACATTTTCCAGTCTATCTTTACAATGACTGGACTTTTGGCCACTGTTTCTTCAGAGCTAATTTATGTAGATGATCTTTGTTCCAGTTGGCTGCTCTGAATTGGACCTCATTAAAAAAGTAGCCCAGAATGATCATTTGTATTTATGCAGGCTGTATTCGAGATATATGTAAATGTGGTGGTGTTTGTGACATCACAGAAACAGTGAATTCCCTACAGTTTAATTTAATATATATACCAAACAGACAAGGGAGTAAATAGTAGATTTTGACTGCTTATTAATGGTGACATCCAACATCTTTGATCAACTCTTTGATTTAAAATAAGAAATGTATCCTTTATATAGCCATAAAGACACAACTCTTTAACGAAGATTCTGAAAGATCTGTTATACTACGTAATACTGCTACTGCTGCTACCACCACTACTACTAATAATAAAGTCCGTTTTTCAATCCTAATACTATATCCAGTTTTGTGAAAGAAAGAAAATGGCCAGTCTAGTCTTTCTGTCAACCTTAACTTAATGAAGATACTTTCTTAGGGTGTTATTTTCTGACATTTCTCTAAAGGTTGAGGTACATTATTTAGTGATATCATTTAATGAAGCTTGTGAGTCATGTGGAATAGATGAATTTTGATTAAGATGCCAGCCCAAGGCCCTCAGGCTTGTTTATCCTCAGGCCAGGTTCTCTTTATGATATTTCTTGAAAATGTAAGCACTATGGAATGTCTATTCATATTCACAGGTCAAAAGGTTCGTTTTTTGTAATGGATCCTCTCTTTAGGCATTCTGTGAATGATGCTGACTGCTTAATGTTACACTGAGCTCATGCTGAGCAGGCCCGAAGTCAAAATCTCGATGTATTCTCCTTATCTGCATCTCTCTGGAGTCCTGCGCTTTGGTAACTCTCACTGTGCTCCTGAACGGCTCGGGATAGCACACACGGCCTCAGTGAAGAGGCAGAGAACAAAAGAGGATATTCCATCTGCGGTAATATGAAGTGGCACAGCACAGAGCAATTCTAATTAGTGTCAGGGTCGACTAATTATAGACTGTGAAGAAACCTTTAATTTCACATTATTGTGGCTGGCTATTATGGCTGGGTAGGGGTGGAAAATAGTAAATGAAAAATAGTAAGGAGAGCATTTTTTTCATGTTTCTCTCTCTTTCATGTCACACACACACACACACACACACCACACACACACACACACACACACACACACACACACTCACTCACACACACATACACACACACCAGTGTCCTACAGTGCCATGTATTTGCTCCCTCCTGATTTCCTTTATTTTCATTTACATTTTATACACTCATGCAAAATGCAATATAAGACGAGAAGAACATGAAGAAACACAAAATATACAAAAAAAGAAACATCCCTTTTTCAGGACTGTGTATTTCAACAATAATGTTGTAAAAATCCAAATAACTTTACAGAT
>JBBPCY010000007.1:13559920-13575032 GCA_037974405.1 Brachyalestes nurse
ATATCACACTTTTGTCTGTATGTTTGTATGTACACATATGCACAGATATGCAGTGAAACCTGCAGTGAACATATAACATAAGTCTAGGGCTTGAAATGTAAAAATGCTTTAAATAAGTTAGAATTCATTCATCACTGGTGCTGCTGGAGTTGACTGTTATATGACGAGGGACATTTGGCTCTCTTCCACACACTTTTTAAATGCATGGGAGATAGACATCTGACAAAGTCCTACACAAAATCCTCAAAGCCAAATTAACATCTCCAGATGGTCATTTGTGTACAGCTGGTTTTTAAATATTTCTGCAATATAGGGGTTACATCAGTGCTGTGACTTGATCTGTGTTGGCTTAAAGTGCAGTGGTTCTTCCCACTGTCTCATTTCTTTACTCTGGCTTTTCTGCTTGCATGTTGCCATTAGCAACCGTTTTAAAGGATAGCTTTGTTTCCGAGGGAAACCTGGGCCTTCCGCTTCTGCTATGGTTTCAGCTATAGAAAATATAGGACGATAGTGTGGACAGTGAGAAAACACCTTGTGTAAACACTGGGCTTTAAGACTCGTATAAGCGGCCGCTGCTCTTCCAGTGTAGAGGGCCTGTCTGGAGTTTGCCTTTTTTGGCCTCACTCAATGCGATCAATCTGATGTGAAATGCACCCTGGGGAATTACCACAGCACGGCCTGTGCTTTCCTTTAATTATGTGATGTGTCAAAGTGATTTCCTGATCGCAGGAAGTGAAGTGCTCGTTTGATTTAAGATGTGCACAACACCAACACTGGGGCTGCTAGGACTGAAACGAGCACAGGGCCGCCGAGGCTCATTTACGGAGCGTTTTCCTTTACACGGTGGGATAAGAGCTTGTTGTAGCAAACTGATCTGGGCCAGTCTGCTCTCACTGGCAATGCACAAATAGTCCAATGAGAAAACCTAAAAAGCAGGATTCACATCTCCCTATAAATGTTTTAATAGGCCCATAATTATAACAAAACAAAAACAAGCCAGACCTGCCCACATTTGGTGATCTGCCATTTGGCTGTTGTTTGTTTTATTTTATTACCAGGCCTCTGAATTTGTAACCACTTTTTAACAGAGCATCTTCGCCTCCCTCCTGTGAGCTATAAGCGAAGACTCTCACCGCTAGGTAACACGATTAGGGAATAAGAGGTTGCATTATGGTGAGTGGTTTGGCGGTTTGCACGTCTGCAGGGCCTTTGAGAGAGATGCTCCAAGCTCATTGCGATGAAACGGAGACACAGTGTTAGCCTGCATGTTTACAGGTGGATTACTGTAATCGGACACAGCCATCCAGTGTGGCCAACATCCTTTGAGGAACACGAGGAGAGGCAGTCTGGTTAGGGAGGAGCCAGAAACTAACTGACTTCCTTTCTTTCTGTGTTTCTTTGCATCTTACTAGCTCAGTAAATACAGAAAGGAAAAATGTATTTTCGCATTGCATTAACATCAGTAATGCTATTTTATGATTGATGCCACAATTATTAGATATACATCTTTATGATATTTTATTTATATTTAGCTTTAAACTTAGCTGTTTTAAAATCTCTTTATATCTAAAACTGTTACAAATGGATAAGCAAGACGTATGGAATGAAATTCAGCAGATAATCTAATATTTAATAAATAATAATAAATGTAGTGATCCTACAAGTAGATATGCTCTGCACATTTTAGCATTTTCCCCTCTGTGGCATATCTATTTTATTATTATTATTATTATTATTATTATTATTATTATTATTAACAAAAATATACTTCAAATATCAAAATATTATTTTACAATTGTGATACTAATATGTATAAGAACAGGGAACGGAAACTTGTATTGGGAAACACAGTTGTCAGCGAACTGTTTAAGGGAACTCCCCTGGCTGATTTGAGTTGTTTCTTTACCTAAGCTAATTGTACTTCAGTGGACCTATCCGTGGTCGGCCCACAAATGCATTTGTAGCTACAGTTGCAAGGTTAGACCAGCTTTGCAACCATTTCCTTCAAACAATGAGAATTTGTAGCATTATATCTTGGTTTCTGTTCAAATCCATATATCTAGTGTGCTTTATTAATTAAAAAAATGTTTACTTTGTATGTGCGGGAAAGGTTGGGAATACATTGGACATACAAAAGAAAGCAATGGTTGGTGAATTGCCCAGTTAATTTGACAGTGTAAAACAGACATGGATTATGGTATACCAACATGCCCATGCATTGCATACTAGCACCTTGGTACCTTTATACCAAAAAATAAATGTGTTATAAATGGGGTGTAAAGTGATTGTGTCATAATCCTACTAATCCTGTATCACCAGTCAGTATAGATCATAGCCTATTCTGAGTCAAAAGGAATAAGGGAAGCTATAACCTGAAGCAGCTTGCACAGAGGGAATAAATGATTTCCATAGAATTGGCCAGCGGGGGGAGAGAGAGATAGAGCTGCTGTCTTTTGCATGTGTCATCACATTCCTACCATCAGGAAGCAGCTGGCCGGGACAACAGCTGGCTAGCGGCTTCTACCACATAGACAGACGTGCTTACGTGCAGAGAAATCTCCCATGAATCATTTCTGTTCTTTTATTTCGATGTATATGTAAGCCACAGAATGCTGATTGTCGGTAACAGGATAACCTCTGCAATTTCATGCTACAGTGGAGGTCTTACAATCCAGATACATTATGGCTTTTTAATGGATGGGCAATATGGCAAAAATATAGGATTATGACACTTAAGGACATTTTCACGATACGTGGCCTAATTTTTGAATGGTTTGATAAGTTGGAATAAAAACACGATTCACCAGGAGATCACTGGCGTCACATTTAAAAAATGCCCATAGACACTTTATACATGCTTTAAAAAAAAAAAAACATTTCACATTTTGTGGCTCCCTACATCCAATCAAAAAGGGCAACCTATGGACTCAAATGTGCTCATTATAGAGTAGCAACAGCTATATTACGTGGCAACAGCTAGGTCACATTTGTGCTCCAGCTGAACCTCTTTTTTTAAAGAAACATGCAAGTCAGTCTAAGTACTGACAACACTCATGTTACATTCAGAAGAGCTGAACATGATCTCTTGTGGTAATGGCATCTTTATATTGTCCTACCCCTACTTGGTATTAATCTTTGCTAAACCATCTTGTGGTATTATGCAATGCATGTGTAGCATATGTGTGTTACCTAGGTGTTTGACCACGTAACTCTCACACAGAAGCAGTGCGTTCACGGATTTAATGACCCACATTTTTTTTATCCTTTCAGCAGTTAAATGGCTTTGCAATCTTGCTAATACTGTCACCTAACAGCAAAAGAACAATGTGCACCTCTAGCCCAAACACTGCTTGTAAATAAGAAGATTTACAGAGAATGAAAGCGACTTAGAGACAATACATGGATAAGCGGATGAGTGAGCAGTGATGTCAGGTATAAAATAGGAATGACATTTCGCAAACCTTTGTCTCAATTAATCAATCACGCTAAGACAGCATCACTCAGACATCAAGATTCAGATTTTTTTATTATTATTGAGGCTATTATGATTCCATCCATTATTTGGCATTAAGATGTAAAGTCGATGCAAATTGCATGACTGCACTGCTTTAAAAATGCAATCGTTACTCATTTTCTATCCAAGAGAAACACTTTAAATATAACAAGGGTAATCAGATTCTTTTCAATCAAAAGACTGCATTCATTTTGCATCAGATTTCTTCCTAAGGACTGTGTGAGATGAGGTCAAGAGTTAGGTAGCCAGCTACTTTGTTTCTGTGTCATTGTTGTCTATCTTTGTGGTGCTGACCATTCAGTTGGAACAAGGCAGACCTTCATTACCCCCTCCCTGAGTACAGACCTGTTCCTACCACCAGTTCAGTGACATTGGGAATGTGTGATGGTATATGTTCATGTGTAAAGGAGAGATAGCACTTGTGCCTATATGTATTTTTACTGAGCCATGGGGAAAACATAGAGAGCTTCTCAGCTCATATTTCAAGGCGGTAGTTTATGATTTTGTCCAAAATTACACCTTTTAAATCAAAAACAGGAGGAGGGCCATAATTCCCAGCCTTCCAAGTCAGGCCCCACAAGGGGGCAAAAGAGGGCCTTACCTTCTTAACAAGATCCTCTCTTCCCTTAGGGTTACACCACCTTATATATTTCTTGTGACTGGTTGGAATAAATGACTATAGAAGGTATTGTCTCTGTTCAGCTTGTAAAACAAAAATACTGAGCATCTCAGTGCCTTGCATGGGGTATTTTTAAATTGCATCCTTAGATTTCCAAATGTTACTCATTTCCTAAACTGAGGACAAGAGGAAAAAACTCTAGCTGGCAAAGTGTTTCTTACTAACTCAGATTTAGCTTCTTAGAATAGCCCCCAGCCAGTGAAAACCATTGACATGCCTGGCTTGAATGCTTGCCAGACAGAGCACCAGTGGTGGACATAGCAAAGAGGTCAGTGTGTCATTAAAAAAAAAAAACTAAACCTCTCTTGTTGCTCTCATGACACAGCACTCACATACAGGTGAAAATTTAATACATGTGGTCTAATTTAGAATCAAATGCATTGCACTAGAGGGTATGAATTTGTGACCACATAAGGATTTGATTCACACAATATGCAGTAGTAGAATATAATTACTAAAAATAAACACTAAGCTTTTCTTTGTGATTTTTACATTGCAGTTTTTTTGGCTCAAAGAACAAGTGCAATGAATGCTTTATTATTATAACCTTATCATGACCACTGATATATAATCCAGTTAAATCACCTTAATGCAATTGACAAATCATGACCCCCTGGATATAAATAGAATATTATATTCTCTGTTAGCTTTGTGGCTGTGTACGTTCACTCAAATTTACAAACATCTGTACAGCAATATGTTACCCCTTGGCTGTGGATTTATGAGGTTGTGAAGGTCGTATACAAAATACAGTTGGGAAACAGTGACATATTCTAGCTAGAGTAATTGATAGCCATATGTTTTTTCTTCCTAATGAAATTAATTTGCTGTGGGGGTACTAGTGGGTGGGAGTTGGGACATTTGAAGGGCCTTGATATCTTGAAGCCTTTTGTGTCCATGTAACACACGAGTGCACATTTGTGTATGTGTTTGTGTGTGTGTGTGTGTGTGTGTCATTATAAATGACTAAATTCACGTTATTACTGATTTAATACAGATCAAGATTTATTGCAGTCAAAATAGCATAAATAGCTTTCATAAATGCTAAATAATTGTCAGTTAACAGACAACTTCAGAACATCCTTGTGCTTAGAAAGTATTTTATTAGACTGTTTACATTTCTAGGGAGTTTGATATGATTTTTAAAATGTATTGATTAATCTTATTATTTGCTGAAGCATGTTTTTAAAAATATATGACCTCCTAGATTCCACGGCACTTCATAACCAGAATAGTGGCTGTTTTTTTTTACTAGGACTTCATGCTTCTTTAGTCTGTACTTGTTCTGCAGCTCTTTTCTCTCTCTTCATTCAGTACTTTGTATGCATTAACTGTCCATACATTTTTGAAGGGGATAAATACATTTCAAAACATATTTGAGTTAATTGACTTTATATTGCTTAGTGCTGCCAGTCTGAATTATCAGCTCTCTCAAATAGACTGTAGCTGATGATTTTTTTTTATTTTTTATGGGTATTACACTGTGTCCTGGCCCAGAGCCAGACGACTCAGAGTAAATATATTTAAATCATCTCTAAGCTGCTTAAAATATTCATATTTCACTCACAGCTAGTTTATAGAAATATGAAACTCTCTCTTACTTATGAATCAGTTTCATGCTTAAAAATATATCCTTTTTTATTTTAAAGAACAGAGACGCAGCGAGCAGTACTGGTGTGTGTTTGTGTGGTGGGGGACAGAGAGAGAGAGAGAGAGAGAGAGAGAGAGAGGGAGAGAGAGAAAGAAAGAAAGAGAGAAACAAAGACTTGTGGCTCTGATAATGACAGACCTGTCTAGCATACATTAAAGACTGCACATTTTTGAAAGAGCTTTGATGCCTGAAATGATTATTCCAAGGTTTCTTTCTCCACAGTTTATACTGAAAGAGTGCAACCTGAAATGCCTCTATCCCTCATTTGACCTCACCCTTATGTCCTTGAACATGGTACTCATTCCTAAGTTGTTGTTGAGGTCCCTTAACATAGCATCCCCATCTCTACTCTTTCCTGACAATATGTTTTTGTAGCACTTCCCAGCTTAAGTAACGATTACAAATAACACATTCAGATGTAGCTGTGAAAAGATGGCCAACTGGGCTTAACTGAATTTCAAAAATGGCACATGTGATTTCAGTAAACTCATGGTGAAATACAGCATTTATAGACTATAGAGTATATACACTGATCAAATGTATAACAAGAACTACAGAGACCACTAGACATGTTTTTATTCTTTTAAGACACAATACAATATTCTTTACAATATTATGTTCCAACAGTATATTAGCATCAAATTTACAAATGTGGCTGTACATGATTATTTGTATATTTACAATTCAGCACATTCAGAAAAATGTAATATGCAGACTATTCTTCTGCATTTTTTTTCATTTCTTTAAACTCTTTCTTCATATACATTGCATTGCCTTGAAGCTGTAGAGAGGCCATACTTCTCTACATGCCCATAATTACATAACATAGTTTCATAGTAGTTTCTAACTAATTCACAGTAGATGCGGACTAATAAGCCTTAAACTGAATTACTGAGTAATTACATCTTTAAAATTTGTAGAAAATTGCTGGCGTAGTTCAGATTTGCCCTGACAAAAACACCCATGGTTGTATCTAAACCGAGACATGGCAGTGAATAAAACTGGAACAGACGCATGTTCAAGGCACTTCCAAAATGGAACAGAGCCGCTGGGTTCATTCATGAGGAGCACATTTTGTGCACATTGCTTGCTTTCAAATGATCATTTCCCCGAAATGCTTTGCTTAGAGACTATAACAATTCACGGGTCCTTTCCAAAATGAACACTTCTGGTATCTCCACATGTTTCCTCTCTTAAAATGCATTTAAACTTTAAAAAGGAGCTGCACAACCCTGACCTAAGGGACATAGTGGATGGAGTAGTAGGTAACCTACAAAGCAGAGAACTTCATATTTCTTATGCAAGGTTAATTGCTCATGTATTGAAAATTAAAAATTGAACTGAAAGCAATAAATCAGTAATAGCTCTTAAAAGATGACAATTTTAGATAAACTGTATATTCTGATGGCATGTAGACCCATGTCTTCTTGAAGTCCACAAAAAATGTATAATATGTATCAAATATTATCATATCTAATTTTTACTTATTTTTACCCCTTAAAATTTAACATGCTGTTTTTAACATGCTTTTTTGGAGCTTAGTTTTTGTATATGGATACAATCTGGCCCTTTTCAGCTTCAGCTTCAATGCAGTTCACACTGATTGGGTTTAAGTTTTGCTGTGAACAACTCTGTTGTCCTTGCAGGTGTATAAATGTGTAGTAAAAATGTAGACCTTCAGGAACTTTATAGGGTTTTTGAAGAGTAAATGGTGTGTGAGAGGATTGTTTGCAGTTTGGCCAGCAGCAGAGTTGTCTGCCGGAGCCTCTATACTCTTTATAAGGAAAGAGGAATAGGGTAAAAAGGGAAGAAGGAAAGGCAGTGCAAGGTCTTAGGCTCCTCATCACACTCTGTCATGAGGCGTCCCTGAGTCAATAACTCATTTGCAGGGTTATGAATTAGAATGATCTGGCTCAAGGGAAGGTGGATTCCGGCCTATATCCTCACTCTGGTCCCAAAAGATACCGGAATTATAATCTACTCTGAAAAATCGAAGTGGAATACAAAAGCCAAATTGGATGGATATCAGAAGTCCACTTCTCTGTTATTTGTTCCGGCTTACCAGTTGAAGTTGAGCATATTTGGGCTGACATAGTCTTCATAGTCTGAGTTACTATTTAAAAGTGTCACATTATTTAGATTGGTTGTGTTCAGAATAACAGGTAATCTACAATTATACAGTGGTGTTTGCTTCGGTGTTAACTGGAGGGATTTCCTTAGAAGTTTCAGGTGAGCTGATGCTGTTCGTGTGAAAGATGTGGATGTCTGTGTGTGTGGGCATGTGTGTGCGTGTGTGTGCGCGCATATTTTTGTGTCTTTGTGTTTCACTACACCTGACCTCCTTCTTTATAGCTTATTCACTGAGGGAAAATATTTAATCCTTTCTTTATTTCCCTCATCCTCCTCTTCTCTCTCCTCTTCTTCCTCTGCAGTTATCAGGCCAATATAGCTCAATCAATAGCCGCTCAGAACCCTCTGTTTGTCGTATCCGGTTCCCTCCCTCTGAAACAAAATCATTACTAGCGGTCTCCGGCAGATGGAAGGGAGGTCAGGGTGCTTATTAAACGCCAACTCTGCTTGGGCCAACAGTCGTCCACTGACATTTTCAGCAAATTTCTCCGGAACAATAGGACAGGGAGAGAGATGCAGGAGAGAGAAAGGGGTGGAGAGGGAGAAGTGTTCTCTTTTCTTTGGCCTTCATTCCTGGATTGTTTGAAGCTGTTCTGACTGTGTGTGTGTGTGTGTGTGTGTGTGTTTTTCTCTGGGCTGACCCGTGAGCCGGGCACTCATTGGGCTTTGTGTGACAAACATCTGCAGGTCACTGTGTAGCTCCCACAGCACTGCTCGCTGAAACACAAACCCCATGTCTGACACGGCCTCTTGTGACCACAAGCAAGGAGGGTCAGTTTTTTCCCTTTCCTTCCCTTCCCTTCTCTTCTCTTACCCTACAATTGTTCCTTCTCCTAGAAAGTCACCATTTTTCTTATCACAGCAGAAATATATCATCACTATTGGAACAAAACTTTGCATCTCCATTGTGGTTGTTTTTTTTTCTTTTTTTTTTTAACATAATTTAAAATGACCCTTTACATGATGAGCAGACCAATAAAAATGGTCCAAAATTATTAAACTCAATATTGCTAGATTGACTTAAGATGTTTCTCCTTTCTGGTGTAAAATCACTTTTTAAGAGATGCAAGATTTTGTTGTGACAGTGACAATACATACATGTCCTGCCACTGTATAAAAACAAGTGTGTGTGTGTGTGTGTGTGTGTGTGTGAGTGTGTGTGTTTGTGTGTGTATACGATTTTGGTAGCTTTCTTAAGTCCCTTGAGAAGTCCTGACTGATGACTCATGGAAGTCGCTTTGTTCCTCTCGCTGTTTTCTGAAGGTTACATTCTAGCTTCCATTGTACCTTACCATTAAACATCCACTGTACAACAGATGATTCATTCATTTTTAATAATATGCAGCAACCACTGAGAACATAGCCTCAAAGTCCTAAAATCCCAAGGTGTCATTCGACATCATATGCAAAATGTTACAGTCTTGGGCGGCCACTGTGGTGAAATAGTTTTGAAGATATGGCAGATTTGAAAGATGCAGACTGAAGGATGAAAATATTTCTCCGGATATATCTGGCCTTTTTGCATTTCTGCAGGAATGTGCTGGTATCTCTGCCTGATTGTGTGTGTGCTTGTGTATGTAACTGTGTATTAGTGTTGACTGGTGATGGGTGGTTGGGAGAGTGTGGGAGATGTGTGTGCGTGAGTGTGTGTATGTATCTGCCTCTGCGCCAGACACTTGTCAGGCCTTTTTTAACTCCCATGCTCCTATCTGATTTCCCTGGGACCCCGTGGAGAATGCTATCAGACTAAGAGAACAGAACTCAATATGACTCCTCTGGCGTTAGGGCTGGGGCTGCAAGGAATCAGGGGATTGAAGGCTGTGTGCGTGTGTGTGAGTGGGTGAGTGTGTGTTTGTGCCACTGCCTTTACCATAAGGGAGGGGTAAAGCTTTGATTTCCCCTGATGTCACAGTCAGGCCTCATCAGTCCTTTGGAGAAGATGAGGGGCGAGAGAAAGAGAGAGAGGGAGAGAGAGGGAAGAAAGAGAGAGAGTGGAGTGAGAGAGAGAGAGCGCAAAACAGAGAGGAAAAGACAGAGATAAAAAGAGAAATAAATAAAGGATGTTTCCCTTGAATTAAACATGATCTTAAAATGCTCTGAGACGATAGGGACTCCTCTCTCCGTTTCTTTTTGGCTAGAGAGCGCACACAGGCAGTTTAGGATTGGTGCCTCAAGTGCTTGAGATTATTGAGGAATATTGATGTGTGGCGTGTTAGAGTCTGTGCAGTGGAAGTGAAGAGCATTCGGGGGATGTAAATAAGCGGTGTGTACTGTCGGGAATATGGCAGAGGAGTTGTTGAAAGATTAGATCACAGTTGTGATGTAAGGTCTCTTGATGATTTAAGCAATAAATTAACACATGGAAAGCAAATCCTCATGATTTTAACTAATCTAAACCATATCACATTAAACATCAACCTTATAGATCCACCTTGCAAGTGTACAGTTAGACACTATTGCTAAGACAATGTGCATTTAATCAGTGGTCCGTTACTGATTTCATAACCACTCTTGGCTGGATGTTTTTGGGTCTTCCACATATAGACACACTGATGTCTGTAAAAACGCAGCATCATGTACTAGCACATCTTGTACCAGAGTAACACCTACTGCTGTGTCACATTTCAGTACCACTGCTGTGTTGGGAGTGAACCACCAAAATATCCAGCCAAGATCAGTTCTACAGTCAGAAACTGAGGTGGTTTTGGGCTCCTAGCAGAGGCAGCCATTTAAAATCTAAAAAAATGTATCCTAAAGACTATTTGGAAATTAAAGCAATCTCAAAATGTCACTCATCCACCACCATACTTCACCACAACATGACCTTGACCAAAACCAGCCACTGTTTATTGTTTGAAAAATATTTTTGTTTCATAAGGCCAAAGAACCTAGGTCTACTCAAAATGTATCATCTCTTGGCACTTTAGTTTATGGTTTTATGACAACATTGGCATCTATTTAATATTTTGACATTTTTGCCCCTCAAAATGCAAAATGCAACTGCTACCTTTTTCAGGCAGGGTAATCGCAGCAACATATATTTGAAATGTGTTCATTATTGTTATTGTTGTAATGTTAATTCTGATTAGTTGCCTGATTGGTTTGATTCCTCAGAAACATTATTATCAGGCTAATCATTTTTCACTTTTTCTCATGTGAAATTACATCTCCAGTTATGGTACCCAAGTTTTGACAGGTTAATGGTTTTGTCAGTCCAAAGTGCTGATAGGTTTAGACCTGACTTGTGTTACTATGCACTGAATTCCTTACTTTATTTTTACCATATGCCAAATGTGTAACATTTATATAGCATGTTGTTTTATACTTTAATGTATTTCTCATGATACACTGGTGTACAAATCCAAAAAAGTCAAAAAACAAAAATCAGATAAAAAGGAACATTTCGAACACAACTGTATTTCACATTTGAATTGCTAAGATCTGTTTGGTGGTTTTATTCTGTTGTACATGGTAGAGTGAACTCCCCTTCTTTTCCCTCTTGACGGTTTGACCTTTGGCTTCTTGCTGCCGGTAAATGAGTGTGACACGATGTTACACACAGGTCATCACACCCGGGATCCTCCTCGGCTCATTATGACATGGGTGGCGACGCTGGCTACATAATTCAACCACCAGCGTCTGAGCCCTGAGCTGTAGTCTCACTCTCTTTTGCTCTGTTTCTGTGTTTCTCTCTCTCTCTCTCTCTCTCAGGTCAATCCATCCTGATTAAAACAACTTTTGTGCATATTAAAGATAGACAGGGTACACTTTATTAAGGACTCAGCCCATAGTAAGCACTGACATCTGCAGAATTGCAGATTAGTCCTTTGTATATATGTATGTATTTTAGTTTGTTTACAAATGTAAATAACTTTGGTCAGAACAATTAGGGTTGATTATTTACCACATTAGATTAATTTGTTTTAGGATAGCATGAAATACATGAATTCCAAACTGCCATCATAACCAAAGTATTGCATTTTTGTCCACATCAGGCATTTTTAGCATGTGTGCATGTGTGCGATTCGAGTTTGGGCCTCAGATTTCTAGTGTGAGCTCTCTCTTACTGAGAGGTGAAAATAAGCACTTTCATCCTGAGGGGAACTGCAGCATCATTGGGATAATACCACTCAGGTGAAAAGAGTGTGAGAGAGTGAGAGAGCCAAAGAGAGAGAGAGTGAGAGCCAGGAAGAGGGAAAGAGAGAGAGAGAGAGAGAGAGACAGAGACAGAAACAGGAAGATGGAAAAAGAGGGGGGGAGAGAGAGAGAGAGAGAGAGAGAGAGAGAGAGAGAGAGAGAGAGAGAGAGACCCCCTAAATGTATGATGAAATGCCACTCAAACAAATGTGGAATCTACACACGCCAGTGATCCATAAGCTGCAGCTTTCTTTTCCACACCCACCCTTTTGGCTGATCTGTGAGCCATGTTTTGGCTAAGAGTACATGAAAGAAAAAAAGGAAAGTTTTGCTCCAGGCGTCTTTTTCTTTTAATAACTGCCACATTCCTGATGGAGTGTGCTCCTTGATGTCACATAAGAGAGTACTGATCCCTGCTGTGCTGGCACCCTATTCATATGAATTAAAGGGGGGGTGTACAGTAGTAGGGCAAAAAAGGCAACATGAGTTTTGTTTAAATTGAGTCCTCTGTTCATGTACAAAGAGTAAAGCTTATCTACATTCTTCACTACTGCAAACTTGGTGCATTTTTTTCTGACCATTGGTACAATATTAATAGGAGAGTTTTTTGAAGGGAATGTGTAGTCGTATGGCCCTTCATGACAGCACAAGTAGGCCAGCAGCTGTAGAATCAACTCTGATTCTGTCTTTGCAGGACAAAAATCAGCTGTGACTTCCTCTTTCCTCCACATGGCTGACCTGTCCAATTCAGCTGGCTAGCAGATCGATGAGAGAACATCCAAGCGTCACAAAATCAAATTACTTTTGCTTGATTTCTATCCAGGGATTGAGGATATGACTCAAGCTTAAATTAAAAAAAACGTATCCTTCAGGGTCAGGTGAACCTTGTCTTGATATTTTCAAAAACTTCTCCCCTTTTAGTCTGCGTGAACAAAAGATCTTACGACAGTCGAGCCTTATTGTTCGTGTCTGAGGAGCCAAGGCTGTCTAAGTCCATTGGTGACTGAGTGGAGTATGAAAACAATTCAGCTCTTCTCCATTTTTTGTCTTTTTTCTTTTTGCTGGTATGTATTCTGTGACCTTCCTTCCTCTCCATCATCTAACTTGTCTTGTACACTCTTCGTTTTACTCTTTTTATTATCTACTGTCCTTTTTTCCCCACTGTCTTATCCTCTGACCCTTAAACAGTTTATGGTTGAATTTTGGCTGTCAGCAACTGTGTTAGAGGGATATATATCCCCCCTCTTTTTTTTCAGAGAGCAAATCTAATCTCAGTGCCAAATGGTGAAATGAACACACAAGGTTGAAGACTTAGAGCTTCTGCAGTCTTATCTTGCACCTGAGTTTGGAACATGTATTCATCAACATCAAATAGTTCTGATCTACATTCTTCAAAATCAAGGTTTCTAATAGACCCTTGCATGTAGGGTTATGGTACGTCTAGAGAAACCTTTACTTGCTATAGAATCTTTATCACTGTAGAATTATGTGACCTTTGCACCTCATCATTGCAGCAAAAGCAATTCTTTAAAAGCCTCCATTAAAGTGGAATCAAAAGTAGTTGTTTTATGGCATCGCTCCAGAGAATCTTCGTCGGCACTTTTATTTTTAAGAGGGCAGGTTCAAAGTTCTGTGTTTAGATCTTTTCTTCCTAGGAGCACAGAAAATTCAAATGAACCAGAAGCAGAACTCATCAAGGCCAAAGAAGGGTTCTGAGAACTGTCGTGTACCTAGGCTTATATAACAGATGTGTGAAGCTGGTTTTGCAAGAAAGCGCTGACTCAGAAAACACCCCCCACCGCAGCCCCTTAGGCTGGGACCTTCCTTAGTTCAAACCTCAAGATTCAGTAAAGACACAGCTTTTAGTTTAGTGAGGATGGCTTTTGCGGGTTTAAATAAAATATTGTCTCATACAATGTGCCAATGTAGCATTTCTCAATACAGTAGCCAAAAGTAAGTCCAACAATGGCATATATCAAGTTTCAGTGTGATGGCTAATTCATGCTCTCTTCATGCTCTACATTCCCTTTTAGGTGAATGGTCACCACCTAACATTTTTATCTTGTTGTGCTATAAGCTGAAGTGCTTGTTAGAAGATTCTGACAACTATTCTGTTAGTGAGACTGTATGTCATGTATTCTTAACACCCTTCAGCTGTGTCACACTGGTTCAGATGTGCTGTATTGCTCTTAAATGAGATCTTTTTCATGCATTGAGCTCCAGTACAATTGTTGTGCAAAAAGAAAATGAAATGTCTTCCAATACTGTGAGTTAACAGCTTTCAGTGAACAATAAGCCAGCAGCAAGATGTTCAGCACCACTGACAATGGGTAGGTGGGTGAAGAGTTGTGTAAAATCTTGAATTATTCAGAATATTTAAAAATCAATGAATTGTTTGTCAATAGTAGATCTTAAGGTGATTCTTAAGGTGACGGTTAAGAGAATGAAAGACATTCAGCCTGTAACAGCCAGCAACAAAACATTCGCAATCACCCAAGTTAAATTACAATGAATAGCATAGAGCTTTATCTAACAAAATAACAATAGCTTACAAATAAATTTGTTGTGAGCAAGTTTGCACAAAATACATCATTCCACAGTCAATACTAAAACAGATACACACACACACACACACACACACACACACACATATCACACACTATCTATCTACCTATCTACCTACCTACCTGTCTATCTATCTATCTATCTATCATTATCGAAGGGCTCCAACAGAGAGAGGCAATGTGATCTCCGCTTTGGTCATAATTGCAGTGAATAGTAGTAACATTAAAATGGAACAGACAATAAGAGATAGAGAGAGAGAGAGAGAGAGAGAGAGAGAGAGAGAAGTAGAAGAAATCTATCTATAGATAGATAGGTAGGTAGGTAGGTAGGTACGTAGGTAGATAGATAGATAGCTAGACAGATAGATAGATAGATAGATAGATAGATAGATAGATAGATAGATAGATAGATAGATCGATAGATAGATAGATAGATA
>JBBPCY010000007.1:13578468-13588756 GCA_037974405.1 Brachyalestes nurse
ATGTTACTACTATTCACTGCAATTATGACCAAAGCGGAGATCACATTGCCTCTCTCTGTTGGAGCCCTTCGATAATGGATGCCAGCAAACATTAAGTGCTTTAGCACAGGAATTAGCATTTGACTTTTGCATTCACTAGAAGATAATGTCTGAGAAGTGAGTGAGGAAGGAAAAGGCTGCTGAAATGATATTGCAGTAGTCAACTCTGATGAGGCGAGGGAGAGTGGGAGGGAGCAGGAGGTAGAATAGTCCTCTGGCTACTTCTGATTATAAAAGAATAACCTTTCTTTGTCCGGATGATATTCCTCAGGGGGTCTTCGTTCTTAATTGTGATGGCTCCAGCTCATGAGAATTTTTGGTAAGATATAAATAATAATACTGATAATATATATATTAAAAATATCCTCACCTCAACAATGAAGCCCCCAGCAACCCCACCCCCAGAGCAAAAATACACAGCTTCAGTCCGCCAGTAAAACCATGACAGGATAAACTCAGAAAGCGCTAGAGTGGGAGAATATACCAGAGAAGAGGTGCTTAGGAAGAACAAAAGAAGAAAAGAGGAAATTAGAGTGAAAGGAGGGGAAGGGAGAGGAAGAAAGAGATTGCTTTCATCAGCCCACACGGCCTTTGTGTTGTGATCATTTCTATGCCTGCTTCTGCACATTTCTTTCCATGTGTGAAAGTTTCTGTGCGCAGATATTGTAACCAGAGCTCGGGGAATAGCACCTTTTCATTTGCAGAAGGCGCAGAAGGAGAGATCCAGTCTGAAGATGAAAAGTGGAAGCATTTTAACTGACATATGGAGAGGAAGTATTAAAATAATAAACAATAAAAGAAAGTAAAGTAAATTTCTCTTGGAGTGGGAATTGGAATGGGAAATAGAAACATAGTACTACTGGGAAAAAAAACCCTTCAGATTAATAAACATTGAGATATTTGAATATATTTTGATAGGCTTCTAACAGTAATCATTGTGGTTCAGTGGCTAATTTTTTGCCTACTGCTAAGCTCACTTCTTTCATTACTCATTATTCACTATTGTACATTTCTTAATCATTTCCATTCTTTATTATTTATTTGCTATTGTTTTGCTGTCTACGGTCAACCAGAGTATGACAAGTTTGCTTTCTAGGATTCTTTCTTTTGATTTCTCTATTTTTGTTCATGTTTTAATTTGTTTTGTTATTCACATAGTTGTTCACATCTTTAAACCTTTAGACCCCCCAAAAACTCCTACTCCTTCTGACATTCAAATTTCACCTGTAAATTAACTTGATGTTATTGAAATTATATGTTGCTGGCTTTCCAACATTTAAGCTATTGTTAGAATTTCTGAAACTGAAGATAGTTTCTTGTTTTCTTTTCTGCTTTAAATGGTGCAACATTATTTTCTGACTGCCGCACTGTTTAGAATAGAACAGAAATTACAGACTTTCAAGACGATGTCAACAATCCTGGAACACTATGTTAACAACTGAATAGCAACTTGACTCTCCATTCAGTAAAGCAGCTAAACTGACAATGGAAATATGTTGCTAAACAGAGTTTTTAGGGGATGTATGTCTTGAGATTACTTCTGCCACATGTCTACTACCTCAGTAACAGAAATCCAGTCCAGAATCTATTTTCTTATCTGACAGAATATTTACATTAAAAGCACAGAGTAATACTTTGTACATCTTGGTAAAAAGGGATGCATACATGTGTAAATCTATCAAAGATGGAAATACATTTCAGAAACACAAATATTAAAAGCCTAATGTTCCTGCCACTGTCACCTTTGGCTTGCTCACTAAAGGCTCAGTAGATTTTTATAAAGCTGCTTTGTAACAATACTTAAAGTTGAATTGTCATTTCAAATGAGTGCATTGTTATAGGTCTGTTTAATTTTTTGCACAAACCTGGCTCATAGCTGGGTGAAAATGGAATTTTATATATTTGGCATATATCATGCTGGAATGCATATAATCACTCTTATAAAACCTGATACAAAAACACTAAGAATAGTTTGTCTGTCTTTATGTTTGGTTTATGTAAAGTGAAATGAGATGTTTCCCAAGCAATGCTGGTCAATTTCTATTGGAGATTTGATGTTCTGATATGATAGCAATCAAAATATGTCAGAATCATGATCATAATCACAATCATAGAGAAACACACACACACACACACACCCCTAACTTTCAGAGGTGAATGAGCAGAAGAGCAGAGCATGACTGGTGGCTGGTTGTGTTTAATAGGGGGTAAGTAGTGGTAGTTGGTGTAGGTCTGTGGGTCTTTTGGCTCTAGTGTTGAGTTGAGCGTCTGTTTTGGCAGTACTATGTGTGCTCCATATGGTCCGGGCAGCATCCCTCAGAGCTCGTGCATTGCCTCATTTGCATTCTGTCCGCCACAGGAAATTAGCAGTGCTCACACTTGTTTAAGCCTAATAAAAATCAGTTTAGTGAAAGTGCTACGATGAGGTCACCATCTGTCACCTGCTTACACCATCCCACAAACCTGCATGAACACTAGAAAAGGGAGGATCACATCTCTTCTTCTCCCCAGTTTCTTTCTTACCCTAAACATCTTGCCCACCACTATATACAGTATACGCAAATACTCAGAGTATCAGAGAGAAATTAAATGCAGTAATAGTTACTAACATTATTAATGTACAGCAACAGACATGACCATGCTGGAATAAGTACCCTTGTACTTTCTTTACATCCAGTTTTAAACCTACAGTGAACAGCTAAGAGAGATTAACTGGACTATTGCTGATCTCGTATTTACCTTCTTGCTCTTTTCCTAAATATCTCTCTCTTTCTCACCACTGTATATATGAACAAATGAACATACTCAGTCTTGTGCTGAGGGAAATAAAATATTATCCTTTAAGCAAAGCTTCCAAGACAAACAACAGAAAAGTCTGATTGATTTTCTCGCCTAGTTATAGGTGCCGGGTGAAGAAAAGCCTGTCACATTTTTCAAGTGCTCCGTATTTTAATATTGCACCCTAAACAAAACCAAAAAAATCCTTGTATCCTTCACACGAGACTGGAGTAGCTGCAGTGAAAATGGATGATATATGTGCAGGTTTCTGTTTGGGTAGTGTTGTATGGGTCTTTTTAATATTTGCATGTGAAAGCTTAACTCTTCTTACTTCAGTGAGAGGAATACTATAAACAATTTGGGTTTTTTTGCTGCAAAAATAGAGTAGATGGAATTAAACATGTTTGAAAATTGTTTGAAACATGGAGAGTTCAATTACTACAGCTCAGAAACAGCAAGGACTTAAGGCCATTGAAACAGACTAATAAGGCTAGAGTAATATATCATTTTCTCATTCCCAATCACCAAATATGCTCCAAAATATGCTCTAGAATATGAGCATATTAAGCACATATCCAAAACACTCAGGACATTTCTAGTGTTTGAAGCTAGGGCAGTGAATGTGGATGCTCTCCATGATATTGATTGGTGGTCTGCAGGTTTGTTCCCTTTTATACCTTCTACCTGCAGCCTGTCAGCCAGGCTTTATGGGGCGTCTCGTCTGTGCCTCAGTGCACATTATGAATGCAGTAAAGAGGCTCCATTAAAATCGTCAGAAAACATAGCGTCTTTTCTATGATGCACTACACAGTTCAGACATAGTGTCCCTAACCACATACAGGCAAAACGGGGCCATGGCAGGCATTTCAGCTCCGTCTTTATTGTGACTGAGCATTACTTTCACAAAATACCTTAAGTTTGCCTGTAAATCTCGACACTGGCAAGATATAAAGTTAGCACCCTAGCCCTGTAAATAGTCACACAACTTGACACTGACTTTCTCCTTGATGTATCATTTAAAAATGTAGGCCACAGTCACCACACACAATATCATTAATACTGTGGAAACGGTGTGTCATATTGTTATAGTACAGCCTCTGTAGCAACAGACAGCATGATTGGTGGTTGGAAAGAATGGACAGCTCTGTTATTGCAATTTTGCATAAGCACTCTATCAAGCTTCTAGTGGCACTTCTCCAAATTACAGGCTTTCCTGAAATTGTGTGTTTTTACAACACCTACAGACGGAGAGCAGAAAGCCTGAGGGAGGGAGAGAGAACCTGCAATGTGCAACACAGTTGACAGAACAGGTCTCGCAAGAGTGCAGATGGTGCATTAGCAGTGCCAGCGTATGGTAGAACATCTGAGAATGTTAGGTTGGCCATCTCTTTTGTTTTTTCAGTAATGCTGCAGTCAACCAATGCCATAGATTTCTGCAAAAATGGTCCCTCACTAAGGGATATTATCCTAAATCTAGTCTGTATCTGTAGTGTTTCTCAATATGAGATTGTTGTAAGAATATTGAATTTATTCCTAGACAATTTGTAATTATTTTTTAGTCAAATTTGTGGAAGGAGGTAAACGTTTGTAATGCAATGCCCATAAAAAAATTGGCTTTGTAACGCTTCACATGCCAACCCTGCCTATCAGCATTTGTAGATCCCTGCATGTATCATAATACTATACCTGTCTATTTAAACGATGCAGCAGCATACATGTAAGGAGTAGCTTTTTTATTTTTAGATATTTTGCATACTTGTTATTAATAAAGTCCAAGGTCACAACACAGGGATGCTTAATGATAGTGAGAACACTTAATCAAAACTGAGAGAACAGAGTAAGATTAGATTAGATCTTTAATGTAATAAGTATGTTAACATGGGGTAAAAAAAGAATAATACAAGTCACTCAGCATTTATGTTACGCAGAGTTAAACAGGAACAGAAAAAGAGGGATAAACATAAACAAAGAAACCAGCCCCGAAATGGGGTCAAAAAATGGAGTAAGAAAAAACAATGAGGTATATGTCCTATATGCCATAGTTAAATATGATGGTGAGTGGGTGAAGCCATGGTGACCACCCACTAGACTCTAGCCACAATTGAAAGCAATAGATGATTTGTGTACCTGGATAGAAATGAACATGGTTTTATATTTTTCTATATATCTATTCTTCCTACAACTGATTATTATGGCAATTTTTATAATTTAAAACTTTTATAATTTAGTTCAGATCAGAGTGCATGAATGTAAAAGTCACTAAATGCTAGAGAGGGCTCATCAAAATACTTTTTAATGGAAGCCATGCTGAATACTGAATACATTGCCATAAATGTATTCAAGTCTATGCTTAAACAATTATTCAAACCTAAAATGACCAAAGTCAAATGAAAAGGGACATTCAAAAATCAAAGTGATCTAATCAGTTTTATAAAAGTAAAAGCAACATAATAATAATAATAATAATAATAATAATAATAATAATAATAATAATAATAATAATAATATTTACCACTGAGGGATACAAAGAAGCTAAAATGCTGGCTAGGTGTCATGTCGTGCCAAGGGAAGGAGGCGCAGATGTGGGATTCCATTTAACTTAGACTTTCCAAAAGTCAAAACAATAAGGCACAAGGGTCTACACACATACCAAAGGCCCGCTGGATCACCAAACAGAAGGTCCTACTAGAATGAAAGTTAGTCTGATAGTGGACCAATCCCAGCACATGAAACAAAGGCTCTTAAACACAAAACAGAACTAAACCAAGAACAAATCAAAACACACAATCACTTAAACTTAAACACCGTCTGACTGTGAATACTCACCCGGCCAGTGTAGAACGTCAAAATAAGAGTTCATACAAACAGAATAAGCGGCCTCTAGTGGCCGCTGATCAGGGACATGACACTAGGTTTGTAGCTAACCCTAGCTTGGTAGATCTGCAGTTTATTGTGTGCTGATCTACAAATTACCACTGCCCTATTTTGGGCAAAGGGAAAAGTGTGCATAAGATGATTTTAAAAAAAAAACCAACAAAATATTAAAAAAAAAAAAAATTTATGTCATAGCAGATATATTTAAAATGCATTATCTTATTTATTTTTTAAGTAACCATATTCTAAGTACTGCCTTGTAAAATGTGATGAGGACTGAATACAAATACTTCATTTTTGTATTGTGAATATGTAGTGTGATTACACGTATTCTGTTACATCCTAACCTTGATGCTAGACTAAAGGCAGCTGCTGACATTCTTTCACCAGCCAAATGGAAGAAAGCCTCAGTTACTGTAAATGTCCTTAATGAGGAGATGCAGCAGTGTAATTGTTGTAAACCTTATGGAGGAAATCTAAACTGCAAGTATATTATAATATTCTGAGTATATTATAATGTGTATATACACTATACACAAATGTGTATATACACTAAAATGTATCCCAGTAGATTTCTTCTTACAATAACGCCATATGTAGATCCTGACAGTCAAGCCTAACTATTCTATAAAAAGGCAATTCCCTTTCAACTATAGACTAGTTCATTAACCTAAAATCCCCTGCTAATAGCCAACCCTGCTAGCTTTGTCTTCTAAAATTTGTGAAAAGTTTCTAATTTATTTAAAAACGTAAATAGCATTAGACACATGAGATCTCTCTATCAGTTGTCAAAAGTCCTTCCACATTTGACTTAAAGTTTTGCACTAGAACATTGTCCAGAGTATCACACTGATTCCACTGGATTGCCTATGTTTCCTTAGAAAACAGTACATCCTCTACGATTTGTACAAAATGCAGCAGCACAGATTATAATTAAAACAAGAAAGAGAGCATACTACCATTGCATTATTACCTGCCTGTATTTATGCTGGCACATACCTGCAATACACAACAGCAAATTCAGAAACACAATAACAAAATCACGGAAAACCATACACACAACACCAAACTTAAAAACACAATAACAAAATCACAAACATCATCATTGAAAACAATGGTCTAAGTCTTAAGTAATAGCACTAGAAGCTGGAAAGTTTGTGTTGCAGCCTCCATGATCAAGCCACTTCTTTGGCCATTGTTCATCAATTGTTAATATCTTCATTTTATTTTCTATTTTTGTAGGATTAGGGAAGAACCTATAAAGGCACAGTGACTCATGCAATGATTCCAAGAGACTCGTTATGTTCTTGTTAATTATGGTCTCTTTAATTTAGATTAAATTTAATTATTTACTTTAATAACTTTTTCAGCATAAAACCTTTGAGTGTGTGTGTAGTTATTGGCTCTGGGCATAGTGCTACTTTCAAACACTTGAATGAAATGCAAAGCAGTGATCAATGGTTATGTTTACTATGAAAAAAAACAATCTGCACATATACTAATCAGTGATAATGGCCATTGTCTGAGTGGATATATGTATTTATATATTTAAGAAACCATTAGTAATAAGCAAACAGGGTCAGTCTATAGGTACTTTTTCAATGCATGGTACTCACCCAATTTATGGTCTGCTAAGTGCCATAAATGTAAATGTAACTTCGACTGTCTTCGACTTTACTTGCTTCTTATTACCTGCTACTTTGTCCCCTTTACACTTCAGTCAGTGTAGTTGGTGATGCCACAAGAAACTGTCATGATGTCATTTTCAGTACAGTAGCAATAGACCATGGGCGTCACCGCCATTCAATCTGTAGGAGACGTGTTCCCTTCACATTTCATAATTATTCGTTTGGACCCTCCCACATTTACCATAAAATATTAGTTCACCCAGTGCTGTTGAATCTTGAATCTTGAATCGTTCGTGAAAGAATCCATTCCACTTAATCGATAGGAGAATACACCAGAGGCGGTTTCTATAAGACTACAGGTGAAACAATGTTTCACCAAGAAAAATAATACAAAAAACTTCATAACTATCATTTTTTTATTGGTGTGAAACAAAAAAAATGCTCATAAAAATAAGGTTGCTCTCCTAATTTCAGCTCCTCAGTAGCATTACAGTTGTATATGGCTCTGGTAAAAAATGTGAAACAGCGCCACCCCCAGCCATGGTGAAACAGAGAATTTCAGTGAAACATGTTTCACTGGCACCCCGTTCATTCCAATGTAAATCTTCTCAGACCCCCGCGGCTTGTGGATTTCAATGGACTTTAATGGTAAATAAGTCCCAGCCGTGAAACAAGTAACTGCCTACTGTGATAGGGTAGTTCTCTGCTTAAAAATGACTGACATAAACTGTGGCCAATCACCACCTTTGTTTACACTTCGTTCTGTTTTCTGTACTAAGCATGGACCTTGAGTGTGAGACTGAAGCTTCATACATAACAAAACGCGTAACATATTATTTACTAGCATTTATTAATAATATTCCTTTTTATTTTATATTTTATTATTCATCTACGAGTGCACAGAAGGAAAGGCATTAGCTTGTTAGCTTGACTGCTTGCTAGAGATCCCCACCACCACCCAGCCAAGCTAGGCACTGGTGAAATACTTGGAAAAAAAATCCCTGCTGGTATGACAGTATGTGTTGGTGAGGCCTCCCCCCATGGTCCTAGTGGAACATTGTTTACTTTCACTGCGTACTGTGTATATGACTGAAATGATACATCTGCTTGACTTGACTTGAGATATATAAATCACACCAATGTAAATTTAATCACCCCCTTGGTGACTGTAATATAGTACCACTTTTAAACGTATTAATGATTCACAGTGAGAACTAGCCAGGCCTAAGTGCAGTCATTTTGTATTAGTTTAAAAGACATTTTAGTTACTGTTTCAGCTAGTTCCTCAGCCTGTAACAATTTACCCCATCTATGGAGTAAGTATAAAAGGCCATCAGAGCAGTGAAGAGTGCAGAAAATCCACGACCACTTCCAGGACACTGGAGACACGTGGCACATGTATCACGGTATCCGGACTATCATCAACGTCAGGACATCTCCACCAGTGTTGGTGAGGCCTCCCTTCTCAGGTGTAAAACGACATGACAATAATGAATTAACCAGGTGTTCTGTCTGACCATGACTGATGTGAAGCAAGCCCATGGAAATTCAAGATTCAAGAGAGTTTATTGTCAGCCCAGCCACATACACAAGTACACAGAGGGTTGAAATAGCCTTCTCTGAATTAAATAGTGTAAAACAAAGTACAGAGTCAAATACTGCTGCAACATTATATTGCAGCATCTAAGCAAAAAATTGCAAAGTACAAAAACAGGCAGGTATGTATTCTGTGTATTTTTAGCAGCACGTTTTTATTGAGGTTTTTGGAAAGTGTCAGTGCAGTGAGTATAGGATAGTTAAAAGTGTGATGTGCATTTCTTATAGCAGTCTCTGTATGAGGTCAGACCCTGTTCAGACCCCTGATGTTACGTGCAGGCTCTGAGTTCAGGAATCTAATAGCTTGTGGGAAGGAGCTGTTGTGATGTCTGGTAATGGTGGTACGGATACTTCTGAACCTTTTTCCTGACATCAGGGGGAAAACATGGATGGGTGGTGATCTGTGATGATGCCAGTCGCATGGCGGACACAGTGTTTCTTGTACAGTTCAGTGAGTGTTGGGAGGGACACACCACTGATCTCCTCAGCTGTCCTCACCAGCTGCTGAAGGGACTTTCGGTCGGCGCTGTTGCAGTTTCCGAACCAGGAAGTGATGCAGCTGCAGAGGATGCTCTCAATGGTCCTCCAGTAGAAGGTGGTGAGGAAGGGGGAAGGTGCCAGACCACACGACATTCCTGGCTGTGTACTCAGAGGATGTGAAGACCAGCTTGGGGATGTTCTCACAGACATCTGCGGTATATCTCTGAGAACCACCCTCATTCCAACATGCTTCAAAGCCACTGCTCTCATCCCTATGCCAAAGAATGACTACTGTCCCATCGTACTCACACCAGTCATCATAAAGTGCTTTAAGAGGCTTGTCATGAGGTATATAATATCACAGCTGCCCTCAACACTGGAACCCCTGCAGTTTGCTTATCGTCCCAACTGTTCAATGGACAATGCCACCTCCACCACCCTTCAACTGGCCCTCACCCATTTGGAGAATCATTGGGGTCTCTTTCTCCCCTCTGTTGCAGACATTTACACCACATGCTGCATCTGCAAAGCCAAGAGAATTGTGAATTCCGTGCCCTCTTTTCTCTCCTTCCGTGTGGCAGAAGGTTTCACAGCAACCGGACCTTAACTACCAGGACTACCAGGATGAGGAACAGTTTCTTACCCTATGCCATCAGACTTACAAATCAGAACTGAATAGCAAAACATCACACACACACACACACACACACACACATTCTAAACACACACAAAAGTGTTCCACCACAAACAAGAAAAATGTACATCCCAACTGCCACTGTAAATACTGTATATGTATTTATTATTAATTTACACTGCACTTGTATAATCTTGTGGTGTTCTGTTTTTTGCACTTTGTGTTTTACCATGGTTCTAGAGGAATTGATATATACATA
>JBBPCY010000007.1:13601241-13644984 GCA_037974405.1 Brachyalestes nurse
AGTGAGTTTAGAGTTTCCCTTTAAAGTTCTGCCCATTCACTTCTATTATAGTGAGTTTAGAGTTTCCCTTTAAAGATCTGTCCATTCACTTCTATTATAGTGAGTTTAGAGTTTCCTCTTAAATCACCTGAACATTCACTTCTATTATAGTGAGTTTAGAGTTTCCCTTTAAAGTTCTGCCCATTCACTTCTATTATAGTGAGTTTAGAGTTTCCCTTTAAAGATAAATGTATATGTAAATGAGCTCTGTTATGATTGGCTGCCATGTACCATGTTCCAGGCTAAAACTCTATAATTTCAGTGGTAGTGGGCGGGGCTAATGAATAATTTAACCATGTAAAGGTGCAGAAATTTGCATAATAGGGTGGAGTTTCCCTTTAAAGACCAACTTTCAGTTTGTGCTGACAGTGTGTGTTTCATCTCGTCCTCAATCTTCACCTCCTCAGGTGCGCTCTGCTCCTCCACGCTTTCTTGTGTGAGTGTGTGTGTGAGTGTGTGTGTGTGTGTGTGTGTGTGTGTGTGTGTGTGTGTGTGAAGGACACAGCGATCAGTGGAAGGACACGGGAACGTCCGAAAATCATCTCACCAGGGAACTGAACCACACACACCACACACACACACACACACACACACACACACACACACACACACATACACATACACACACACACACACACACACTTCAAGAGTAGGAGACTTTGCCTGTCTGATCTGGAACTTTAGATGCCACAGCCCATAATTACACTGTATATCAGTAGATTACATACAAGCTTCTGACTACCTATTAAACTTTCACACTCATCTGAGGCCTTGTGCAAGGTCTCTTATTAAGGTTTTGGGAAGCTAACATGAACTTGTGACTGCACATAAGAATTTGTAGGTAGCCTTTTTATGAAATCCAGTGAGGCTTTTGGATTTTTTTTAAATTCAGTTGACCTAGCCATGCTCCATCCAAAGATGTGTTCCTGCATGGCAACAGTTGCTATGTTGAATAAGCTTTGAATAAACATTGGCAAAAATCTCATTTACCCTAAGAAAGATGTTTTTTTTATTTACTACGTGATGTTGAATTCACAGATAAAACTGCTGTGCCACTGGGCACTACTTTTGCAGCTAATAATAACAATAATGAACATGCAATTGCTATCGTTTTCAATTACATCAAAAAACACACTTATTCTAGCTGAACAGTGTGACCTTTCACAAGCACACACACACACACAATCATACCAAATTGTATGTAAGGAAGAATGCAATTGTGGGCAAAACATGGACCCCCAGTTGTGTGCCACTATAACACACAGATCCATGCTGTTTCTCTGGGGGGCGTTTTTAAGTGAAAGTCTTCTTTTTGTTATCAATTCCAAGCACATGTTTGTGAGCTATAAAATGATGTGCTGTGCTGAAGATGATGCCAACGTAAGTCAACATTCGCATAGTTGCCACAGTTTTATTCCCTTCTGTCATTCCCTTTGAACACCGCTTATCTGTTTGGCTAAAACCATTCCGAATCCCTCAGTCCTATGTGTCACTGTTTCATTGCTCAAATAGGGCAGTAACCCACAAACAAAGCTATTTCAGCAAGCCAAACAACATTAATACCAGCGATTGACTGGATTACTGAATATATTCATCAAAGGTACTGCCGAGCTTTCTAGAGTGGCGAGCAGGCGTGCCAAGATAGCGGCAAGTGTATCAATCGATTTCAGAGCAGTGTGTGGAATCACAACATGAGAGAGAGAGAGAGAGAGAGAGAGAGAGAGAGAGAGAGAGAGAGAGAGAGAGAATACGAGAGAGAGAATAAGAGAGAGGATGAAAGAGAAAAAAGAGAGCAGAAAGAGAGAAAGGAGAAGAGACACAGGCAGAGAGAATGAGAGAGAGAGAATAAGAGAGAGAGAATAAGAGAGAGAGAGGACGAGAGAGAAAGAGCAAAAAAAGGTTCATAGTATTAAGTAGTGGTGGTGTTTTCGTTTCAAGAAATGTTAAGTTTCCAACTAAAGAGAGGATCCCTGTGATTCAGTGTGTAAGGAGATGCCAGTTTGGTAATTCACAATGAAATGTAGAGCATCCCTTCTTCCAAAGTCTCACACTGTTGATTATATTCTAAATCTGTCATAGTCACATTTCTGTCTTCGGTTAGGGATTATGCAAATGTAATCTTATCACAAACTTTATTTCCATGGAGCATTTAACTTTCTCCTCACCTGCAGTGCAAGCAATGTGAATATTGACAATTCTGCTTAATCTAGGAAGCTTATTCACTCTGCTTATATAGTCTATACCTTTGTTACATTCTTTTTCTATTATCCAAACTGGAAATAAGAAATCCCCATGGTAATTATGAAATGACTTGTTTACTAAACAGTTTCACATTCAATTTATAATGGATAAAAAGTTTCCAGGCTAGATTTAAGACCAAATATTTGGCAATTGATAAAGATTAATGCTGTGTGTAGCCCCTTTTCAGATAATAATAATAATAATAATAATAATAAAAATAATAATAATAATAATAATAATAATAATTTATAAACAAATAACAATTTGTGTACACAAAACAAAGTTACAACATGCCTTACAAGGATAGAGCCCTGACACCTTTACTCTTGAGTCGGGACTTAGAAACAACCAAGAACCCCAAGCTCTTACATAGAATCTATGTCTATGTTCATAAGAGAGTCATAAGAGAGCAGCAATTCAGCAATGTTGCTGGGAGCTAAAACAAAAACTGGTTAGTAAAACCTTAAAATTATACAGCTTACTGGTTACAAGTGAGGAGAGTTTAAAAATGGGCTGCTCTGATCTTGTCTTCTAGTATTTAGTTAAAAGTCTAGCAGCTGTGTTTCATACCAACTGAAGATGTGAGGGTTTTTTTTTTGGCACAGCCCCAAGTACAGCCACAAAGAACTGCAGTAATACAAACTAGGTTAAATAAATGCACGGACCTTCTCAAGATCAGGCCGAGAGAGAAAAGACTTTTTGAGATTTAACGTGAATGAAAATGAACATGATTTCACAACTTTTCAAATGAAAGGTCACTGTCAAATGTTACATTCAGGTTTCTGGCAGTAGGTTTGGTACTTGTAGATAGAGATCCAAGACATTTATGAAAACTGGGGATTGATTTATGCATTTCTGACTTTTTTCATTGAGCTGAGAAAGGTTTTGGAATATCCAATGCAATGCCAGACGAGATAAGAGATGGTGAAGACAGTCCTGATCACTGTTTTTAGTGTCAACAATTATACTGATTTTGTGTTTATATATTAAATGTAGTGGCAGTGCATATAATCTACAGTGTCAAATGCAAACAATCATCATAATGAGCTGTAAGTAAGGGCTGCTGGTTACTTTAATGAGAGAAGTTATGGTGCTGTGGTGTGCTGACTGAAATTTGTTAGATTGAAATTTGTCAAAAATGTAATTCTTTTCGTTAAATAAATCAACTTTACATTCACATAATGCTCTCTAACCCTTTTGGTGAAAATGATATATTTAATTAATGTATTTATATTTATTGCCATTGTCAAGGTTAGGTTTCTTGAGCAATGAGTGGACTACTATATGCTTGAGGCCGGAGGGAACACAGGTAGCGGACAGAGAGCTATTTACACTGATAACAACACAGTGATAACAACAGTGTTAAAAACCTTATTTAGAAATATAACAGGCAATAGATATGAAGGACTTTGGCATGTCTTGCAGCATTGAGATGGAATAGGGTCATTAATAAGGTCACACTTTTAAACCCTCCCATTCCAAGAAAGGATGGTAATGTAGTATACAAAATGGTGCAAACGATTCCTTTATCAAAATTTTGTTTTGTACAAAGTAAAAATTAGTGAAAACAAACTCACACACACACACACACACACACACACAGGAGTGCCTGAGTGTAACATCAACCCTTGTCAGCAAAGGGAAACTTTGGGAAACTGACAAACTATGAACGTGTAAATGAATGATATATTCATTATTTAACTGAATTATGGCTAGTGCTGTATGAAAATAATGATGTTATTAAATCCAGTTAGCTGCAGGATGCTGACATATTAGCTGAGCTAGCTCTAATAGCAGTAGGAAGATTCTCACAATGGAATACTTTGTGAATACACAATAAAATAAAAAGAACAAACTGGCATAAAGTCAATCTAACCTCTGTAACAACATTAAATCTATCCACACTACTGCTGCTCTATAGTCTAATGTGTATCATGGGTGCCCTCTGTATCTTCTGTGCTTTTGTATACATTGCATTTTTCTGTATGGTAAGGAGAAAATGCGTCCAGAAGTATTACCATTAGATATCTGTTGCAACACATACCAACTAACAGAAATACTGTGTCTTTCAAAAGGATTTAACCCTCTCAAAAGTTATTAGATTTGTCTGGATTACAAAATAAACAGTCAGCATTTTTATTGCAAACAGATGCTCTTTATTTAGTTTATTTAGTTTGTCAGCAGGGATTTAAAAAACAAAACTGAAAAATGTTGCTTGCATAAGTGTTCAGAAACTTGTTGAGTAAATATCTGTAGTTTTGCACACTGTTTGGGACTCCCCCTGACAGATTTGCTCCAAGTTGTTCAAGTTGGTTTGATGATGCTTGGGGGCCACAATTTTCAAATAGTGCCCCAGACTGCACTGAGATCTGGACTTTGACTTGACTGTGTAAGAACATTCACCTTTTTGTTATTCAACCACAGATGTGTTGCTTGGGTCTTGTGGTTTATATTCTTGTTGTGAAGTTTCTCTCATGTTTTAGTTTCTTAGCACACTGAAGCAGGCTGTCTTGCGCCATCCATCTATCCACATATCCATCCATTTTAACAAGATGCAGTCCTAGCTGAAGCATCCTCAAACGTGATGACCCCCATACTTCAGTGTTGGGACTGTGATTATTAAGAAATGTAAGTTTGTGCTGCACACAGCATTTTGTTTTTTGGCCAAAAGGGCTCAATCTTTGTCTCAGCTGACCATAATTTAGCTATATTACTCTGGATTGCACCCTTGCATAAAAGCATGTTGTATCATTGATTGATGCACCTTCACTCTAGTTTCAAACAGAACTGACTGGAATTGGGAAATGCCAGTATATTATTTTGTGGTATTTTCTTGTTTTGTGGAACGTGTATCTTTATTTTTTATTTCTTTAGAATATCTTTCCTTTTGATCCACAGTAACCAATGTTACAATGAGTGTTCAATCCAGAAAAGGTGAACCGTTTCTATGATTCACGGATAGAAACCAGTTGTTAGGGCAATTTCTTTCATATGTTCAAACCTCCACAACTTTAAACAACATTTTGATGGAATTTTGTCCGAAAATATTTTACATGATACCATGATTCATGACTTTGAATTAATTATTTCAAAATAATAAATGACAGCAGAAAATATTCAAAGATCAAAGTTTCATTTGTAATCCAGACAACTTGTGACTTTTAAGGCAATTAAATATTTATGTGTTGTATGCTGTTTCCATTCCAATCCATTTTTACATACTTTAGACTTACTGACTAAAAATGAGACAGTTAATTCAAACCAATGAGATATTAATTCACATGATTATGTGCAGCCATTTGCTGAATAGTTGTTTCGTGTGTATGGGCACCTGAAGTGCAGTCTGTACTCAGGCTGCTGACAGGACCAGCAAACTAACAGCAGAGGACTGAGTTGAAAGACACACTCAGCAGAGCAGCAAAAGACATATCGGTGATGGCTATTTAAAAAGACGCATTCCTTAGGGATTGGTTAAGCATAATGATGTGACATGACCCACTTCGCTCGAACCTATGAAGCTTCCACATTTCTGAGAGAAAGTGTGTGTGTGTGTGTGTGTGTGTGTGTATAAGGACTTTGTGGAAATTGTACATAAATAGAGAGACACTATTACTTGCTGAAAGAGTGACCAATAGGTACATTTCAAAATGCAGAACCTTTGCTTTATTAATGAGTTATGCACTACTTATCTTAATACCTTAAACACTAGCTTCAATTCTTTTCTGTTTGTTACTGTTTTACAGTGAATTCACCACTAAATATATTATATATAATGATGTGTCAATTGAGCCTAAAATGTACTTCATTTGGAAAAAAAGTTTTTATTATTATTTTTTCCAATGAAGGAATGTTTGAGTTTTTGATAAAACATATTTAAACTACTTGTTACTAAATTAATCAGACCAGTAATTTGAGGCGGTGTATGTTTAGCAATTTCCCAACCTCTTTCTTAGCACTGGGGAGTAAAAGAGAATGCTCCCAAGCATTTATTATGATAGACTTGTTTTGACTCTTCTTGAGCTCCTCATGTGGTTCCCAACTCCTAATGGTAGCAAGATGAGGCCAGCCACTGTCTTCAGACCCAACCTCACACTTCTCTCTCCTCATGGCTTTGGCAAAATATGTTTCATTCTTGTCTAAATACTGTTCAATTTCCATTCTTTCTTTTTCTGCTCTTTGTTATACCTTTTGCTGCTTTTCCCCTCATGTAGGCATTTGATTTCAGTATTGACCAGTTTTGGAGGTGATCTCATTGTGATCATAGCAGATTGATCATCTGAGAAGATAAATGACTTCCATTTTGGCCTTGTAGTATTGCAAGTATCCAATCGAAGAGCCTTTTACTCTATTCAGGAAGAAGAAAGCCACGTTTCTTACTCTCTAGACTGCTGCTGTGAAATATGTACACTGAGAAATTTGTGCCCTCTTTTAAGTAAGTGTTCTCTTTCAATGCAGAAATGAGACTATTGTGCTCTTATTGATTTTGTTGCTGCTGTGGTTGGGAAGAATATGTCATGGTTGTTGAGTGTAGTATTGAACGCTGTGTCATGTATGAGTTTGACACATTCAGCGGGCGTGCACGGGGTATAGCTCACAAGACTGGTGCCCAGCTGAGTGCAGCGTGATGGAACTGGATCAGTCATTGATGAGCCTGGGGATGGAGCCAGTGACACACTGCACAGTGTAATGACTGGAGTGCTTTTATATGAAATTTAATCTGAGTAATGAGAGCATAATGAACAAATATGCGTTCACAAGCACCGATGAGATATGGCATCAAAGTGATTGCAGATGTCTGTTTACAAAAATACATTTAAAAATGTTTCTTGAATTGTGTCCCATGGTCCCATATTATATATCTATATAGAAGCACTGGAGACAAATTTATTCATTTTCCAATTACAAACCCTTTTCCCTGTTAATGACAAGTTGGTGAGCTTTCAAAGCCATAAATTATAAATGTGCATTGATGAATGTTCAGTGTGTACCGAAGTGCGGTGTCTTGTTCTTCTCAAGGGAGTCTTTTGCTGTGGCCTCTACAGCCTCCTAATGCCACACTGCTGGTCTCTGGTGATCCCTCAATTGTTTTCTATAATAAGGTCAATAATGTGTTTACTTATTAACATGCTTGTGTTCATTTACTCTTTGTGTCGTTCTGGTGGTGGTGACCTTTCTCAGTGTTTGTGTGATTCTGATAGTGACCTTTCTTTACATTTCTCACTTTAGAATTTCTTCTTCCATTGTAAAAGACGGAAAAGGGCGGAAGTTGGCTTGAAGGGTTTGCTTTGAAGATCTTTTGTAGATCTAAACTGTTACTTTGCTTTATTTTTTTAATTAAATAATTATCTAGACCAGAGAAGGACCAGCTACATTTGCTTCCACATGATGTACAGTGTTGTTTACAGTGTCTTATCCAGGATGGAGATGAAGCAGTTTGTTATGAAGCAGTATGTGTGTTTTTCCTTTTTTCTGTGAGTTTTAAATGATAAGACATGCAAGCCAGTGGCATAGCACAACATTCTGGGGTCTTCTCACAAGAGCGAGGGCTGGGTGTCATGTGGGATAAAATGAACTGCGGTTAACACATCTGTAGTAGTAATGCAGGCTGATCCCAAATTGCACACAAAGGTTAAATTCATGGCTACCACTTCCTGCTCTGTCCAAAACAGTTCGCAAATATTTATTATATACATGACTGCACACAGCTGAATTCTTAATGTTTACTGTAGTTGATACTTAATTTGTAAACATAATGACCATTATGCTTAGCGAAAAATATTATCATTATTTTTATAAATAAATCAAACTACCCGTTGGGCATGGGTATATTGTAGCTGATTGTATTTTGCGGTTATAAAAGCAGTAATCCACTTGAGTCTGGGTGTTATATTGATTTTACTCTGCACTTGCTGTGGCTTAGCTGTGGGAATATCATTGCAGTGCTCGGCCTCAAGAGGCTTTTTTTTCTTGCCCATAACATTCTTTCTTCCTATGTTTTCTGGATATATCCCTGCACATTGTCTGTCAGATCCATAACACTAGTTGCAGACGCAAACTTGTTCATGCTTGTGTTGCTGCATCCACTGTGTTCACACTTCTCTCTGTAATGTCAAATGGGAAGAAAATGTAGAAACCTTATTCCTTTCTAGGTTATATTAGTTTTGTATTTTGTACATCGTTGACCTACTTTCATTTGTTCATGTTTAGCTGATCCTTGTTGGAATAAGATTTTATAAATCTTTGTATATATTTAGATGTATTATTATGTAAGGTGTTCTCATGCATGTGTCATGCAGCCTTCTATGCTAGCCTTACGTTAAGCGTTAACACTTTTTCGCTTTGCTACGTAAACTTTGCATATTAGTGACAAAGCAGGGTGGATTTTAATTGTTGTGGTAATGTTGAGCCCTCTTTCTATTTTCCCGGGAATTTTATTTGGCCTTGTGCAGGTAAATTGGTGCGTCAGCTTTATCGCGATAAAGCTGATTAATCCTGATTAATCACTGCTATATTCCCGGGTAAAAGTGCAGGTGTGAAAAGAGTGATTTCATGTGTGTCTCTGGGAGGGAGCAGAGACAGAAACCTTTTAAAGTCTGTTTAAAGCTTTCAGTAAAGTCTACTCTCCCTGCCTCCCTATTCCCTAAATTCACCTCCCTCATATACTGGACCTCCACTCCTCTTTTCACTTCCACTCATTTTTCCTCTTCACTTGCCTGTCCACACTGCATTATCCTCTCAATGGAGTCAAAGAAAAGACTTTAGCTGCAATTGTGTTCCCTCTGTGTGCAAAGATGGTTCCAAATGCGCAGCCTTCCAATTATAGCACATCCCGCTTAACTGATGGTTATTAATTCCTTCAAACTCATTATGGCATGCAAAATAGGTTTTCCCCAAGGGACGAATACTAATGAAGGAGAAACTTTGCCACACTCTTGTTGCCATCATGGACCTTTTCTATTGTTGTGCACTTGTGCCATGTTTTACTGTACATGCATTTTGCAAATCATATCTACAAACACACCGCCACAGCCTGGGCCGCCTATGTGAAACAAGCAATCGTAAAGTGTGGTTTTACAAAAACACTTCAGTAAGGAAAGCCTTCACACTCACGCAGACTTAATCATGTCAAGGAGGCAGATATTATCCGATCTCCACCTCTGAGCCAACTAATGCTTTAGTCCTCTATGCACTCCTCTATGCAAGGACGACAGATATATGGGTGGATCTAATTTTCCTGGCGCTGTGGCTTTACTTACTTTTTAGTGGATCAACTCACAAAGGGGCATTTTATTGACAACTATTATTTTCCAAGCCCGTACATTAACAGAATATTTAAGGAATCACCTCGAGTTATTCACAGTGTCAAGCTGTACCCGCCAGAAAGTGTAAGTAAAACATTGAGTCCAGCTTTACTCTGACTTATGGTGAGCCAACAGGGGCAAACCACTGGCTGACCCAAACAAAACACTTCAATCTCTCTGTGTTGTGCCTCACTGCTCCCAGCGGGCTTGATTGATTGAGCTGCCGGCCAATCAGAGCGCATCGATCTAAGTGTTCCCCCATCCCCAATGCCGCCAACAACCATTCATCTACTGCCTGTCAAAAGAATTCACAAGACGATGGTTTTGGCGCAGCCAGCTCCCTTAAACAATACTGCTTAAGGGTTCTTTGTGTGTTCTATAACATTCTGTGAGGTCAAGCCACAAACAAATGCAAATATTTTGCTACTAAACCTAAATTCCCATCATCATTTTGTTGAATAGCATATTGTGAGTTGATAACTGTGTTATAGTTACAGTGTTCCATTGGATCAGTAAAAGCATAATTTATGTGGAATGATGTGATATTTTAAGAAATATGAAATAAAACCATCCCTTTCTTTCTCTCTCTTCTTTCTTCTAGGGGGAATATTTGAATCCATTGAAAGTGGCCCATCAGGTGCTGAGGAACTAGCTTTTAAGTTTGCTTTAAATACAATCAACAGAAACAGAACACTACTGCCAAACACCACACTCACATATGACATCCAAAGGATAAACATCCACGACAGCTTTGAGGCTTCCCGAAAAGGTATGCCACTCAGATTGGATCTGTACAATGAACTGCTGGGGTTTTTTTTCTGTGAAACCATATGTGTTGAGAGTAAATATAATTCATGTGGGTTTTATAATTAAGTATGTTAATTCACATTATTCACACTGCTGGAATCGCATATTGATCAGATTAACTGGGGGGAAACATTGCTGGCTAGCTGTGGTGCAAACAGAGAGAATTGATTGGTTTTAGGTAATGAGTTAGTGGTGGTAATGCATAAGCTACTAATACCCCTGAGACAGGTTCACATGCTGTAGTCATCTGACATTTCTACACCAGGAAAACATCTGAATTCTCTCCTCCTGATTATACACTCCATTAGCACTGCTGCTGTAATTGAGATTTTCCCCCCACTATGTTTGTTAAATGATTACAACAGAGCAGTAACAGCACACAAAAAAAGAATACTGGTGCTTTTATTTTCAGACTCATTAATAGAAGAATATATGTTACAAATACAATGTCCTCATATGACAAAAAAAAACGCACACTGTGAAAGAAATTTGAGTTTAATTAATGTAAGAATTATATCTTAGGGCAGCAATAATTGATAGCTAATTAACCAGTCGACAGATATTATAGATGTCTCTGGTGATTAATTAATTGTTACATTATAGATCAAATCACTTTGGACCATTGCTAAATGTTGCATTCTCTTTCTAGCCTGTGACCAACTCTCTCTAGGAGTAGCAGCCATTTTCGGCCCCTCTCACAGCTCTTCGGCCAATGCGGTTCAGTCTATCTGCAATGCGCTGGGGGTGCCACACATCCAGACCAAGTGGAAGCACCAAGTTTCAGACAACCGTGACTCGTTCTATGTCAGCCTCTACCCAGACTTCTCCTCGCTCAGCAGAGCCATCCTGGACCTGGTGCACTTCTTCAAGTGGAGGATGGTTACCGTTGTGTATGACGACAGCACAGGTGAGTACTCCAGAGAATGCTCCTAAGCAGCCATATCCGCTCCCAGCTCTTCTCTGCCTGAGTCTTTCTCAAGCCCAAGTGGCCTGACCTGAGGTGTGGGACTTTACACGATTCCCTGGTCTCCGTCTGGTCTGCAGTGCCGCCAAAGCCCCAGGCTGACAGGCCCTGTTAGAACAGCAGGCAGCAAGCGCCTCAGCGGTCAGGGTACATATGCCATATGCCAGGGTTCAACTTAGTAGCCAGCAGATGGGAGATCCTGCCAGATTTCCCAGAGTGTTCATTCAAGCTTTCTCCCACAACTCCACTATATGTAGCCTACAGCCACTGGCCAGTATGATACTGCTCCTTTCACGTGTGTGCTACAACAGGCCCACTTGTTTAGTGCCATGACATTCTACAGCACTCCAGTCAACTCCCTGAGCCACATCCAGGGGTGAAAATGTAAGGTCGAATTGCCTGTGGCTCTTGTGCTTTGCTGCAGGCACGGAGGTCCTCCTAGCAGAGTTTGAATTTCAAGATAGAATTGATCCCTGTGTTTCTCAATGCTTGGATTAATTAAGGGGTAAATGGACATGGCTGGCTTTCAGTGGGGTTAATAGTGCCTTGATTTTCTGTCATTGAGGGCTAGAAATGAGAGCGAAACACAAACCAAGGGCCAAAATGAGGGCCATTTGTGCAGGTGTGCTATAAAACAGTGAGACTCATCTGGCCGTTAGAGGGAAAACAATAAAAATGATTTTGAGTGGTTTCAGGGTTGTGGTCACCTCTAATTTGACTTTATAAATGAGCTAGGTTCCTTTCGTGTTTACTGCTAAATGAATAGATTATCGGGGCATAATGGTTAAACATGAACAAACACACAAACAAGCAAATCAATGGCCATAATGGCATTTCTCTAATGACTCAACTTTGTAATGGCAGAAGCAGAATGGCGGCAGCAGGTCTCAGCCTGCCAACCCAATACTACTGTCATCCTGGTGGGCTTGCTGAGCTTAAAGTTGGGCCTGTGAGGAAGGGAGTGGGTGTGCAGACCGTGCAGAAACAGGGAAGGGGGGTGCTTTTTTTCCTCCCTTGTGCTCTTCTTTCTGTTCCTCTCTCCCTGGTGGCAGGAGAGAGTGACAGTTTAACTTCCCAAACTAAGCATATGAGCCCATCTCCATGACAACATCCTCAGCAGTGGGTACAGTTAAGGGAATAGCCAGAATGGAAATGGAGGTAGCGAGTCTCAAAACACAACAATGCCTTTCGACATGGCTTAAAATCTGTTTTTCGAAATGTGTGTGTGTTTTTTTGCATTAAGCTGAGGGTTCCTCAGAGAGGAAGGCTGTGGAGTACATAACTACAGACCAGAACAATAAAATGAGACTGGTTTTACAAACAGTACTGAGGGGTACTTCTCTCCTCAGAAGAAAAGTAATTTACTGTGTACCCAAAGAGTGTAATTCCTTTATGGCTATATTTTTTACCCATATGGCTGACGTTTTTTTAATTTTGTTAGTTTAAAGGTCAATATAGACTGCAGACCAGAGGCTATGTGTACAGAAGACAGAACATGATTGTGTAGCAATAGTCATAGGGGAAGGAAATGGTGTAGTGTAAAGTTGGGTAAAATGTTTGACGAATGTGAATTATATGTAAAATGTATACAGAAATAAATAAGGTCCTATAGCAATTGTTGCAAACTGCAAAAAAATATGTGAGCAGAATCTGCTGGTTCTGTTAGAGCTGCAGGAGGAAAACACTGTCTTAGTGCACTTAAAATAAGCACATTTTGAACCTCTGAAAGTTGTGACCACTACAATTATCCTGAACCATGTTTGTCTATGAATGTTACTGCTGATTTTATGTGTTTGTGTGTACCTATGAGTGTGTGTGTGTGTGTGTGCGTGTGTGTGTGTGCGTGTGCGTGTGCGTGCGTGTGTGTGTGTGTGTGTGTGTGTATGCGTTAGCTAAATACACTTCAGAATTGGGACGAGAGCTTGAATTGAGACGGGCACTGCTGGAGCGCACCCAGGGTCTCCCAGGACCCCTTCAGTAATCTGTTTCAATTTGATCTGTGCGAGTGCACCAAACCAGCAGCGCCATTCACAGTAATGAAGGAGCTAGCCCATCATACGCTCGGCTAGCGCTCACAAGATTGTTTAGAGAGTCACACTGCCATTTTTCCTAAGTGGCATGATAATTTAAGACTTCTGCATTCATGCTTTAATAAGTGCTTTGATAATTTCATCTATAAAAGTGCCATTTTCACAAATACTCTTAATGACATTTTGATAAAGACTCTCACTATATGTGCCGCTCCTGTAAATGCAAGCATGCAGTAATATGGTGTTTTAAATCTGCGTATGATTGTATGGGTGGTAAAATGGCATCGATTTCAATTACCACTTAAAGGACTTAATAAAACAAACTGTCTTTGAATGGCAGCGTTACCTTGGTGGAAATGTGGTCTAATAAGATGTTGCACTTTATGTTAAAGAGACAGCACCTTATGGTAATTGCAGCAGTGTAACTGCAATATGTGTGGAACTCTGACAAGGTGTTTAAGGGTATGCCAGGCATGACGCTGGGACACAGATGTTTTAGACTTGCTAAATGACTCTTGATTGTGCTTGCTGCACATCTAAGTTTAGAACGTGATGCAATGGAGTCCTCTCTTTACCTTCATCTGTCAGTGCAACAGACTGCTCCCTCCCAGCTCGAGTACTGCTGAATTTAGAAAAGTGATTGAGAAATTACTGAGTGGATGTATGTGTGCATGTGTGTAATTTCCGCAAAGCGGAATGCCTCTGCCTTTCACGCTGCCCATTAAAACCTTTGACCGGAAACTTGTTTTAATCCTCCTGCAATTTGTTCAAGGCATTTAATTGAACATAAATAAGCCCACCCATGCAGCAAAGGCTACATTAACCTTGACCTGCTTGTCTGGAGCACTCTGAGTCACGGGCTGGCTCTCGGTGTCCTTCCCATATCCCAGAGTGCAACTCTGTGCCATCGATGCCAAAAGGAAGAGCTGTTCATCTTGCACCTCTGACTCCGGAGGGATAGTTCCTTTGGCGGGGGGGCTGAAGTGCTGGCTCCGTCAGACAGGTCGCTGTTTTAGGGACTTTGGCAGGGAACACTTGAGCAATGCAGCCCATCCACAGATATTTATCACAGGCCGTTATGTTTCACGCACAGGAGACTCCCTGACGGAGCTTCTAATAAACGCTTTGAGCGGATGAAATATTCATGCCGAGTTAAATACGGATCCAGGAGCAGTCAGGAAGCATTAGACACAGTCAATACAGATCAGCACTGACAGTTGCTCTTTTTCTTCTCTGCTCCTGCCATGTTTTTTTCTGTGGGCATGCCCCTGCCCAGTGCTGGGGAGAGAGGGCACAGGGGGTGAGCAGCCATGACAGAACGGCAGCACAAAAGGCAGAGATGAACGAGCAAACATGAACTGATGATGTAAGGGAACTGAAGCAGGTGGAGTCGCTTGCTGACTAACTGCAGAGCACTGATCTGTGGCGTCACAGTGGGTGCAACTCCATATATCTTACACAACATAAATCACAGACTGGACATCAGAGCAATCTAAGAGAAAAAAAGACTCAATATTAGAGAAATACAGAACAGAATTAGATGTTCAGCAATAACAGCTGCTTCTAATTCTAACTCTTAAGTGAATTCAGCGACTTTAAGGTGCACCCGCTGCTGACACAGATGTTCAGCTGCGCACAAAGCTTCTATAACCTCCATTGAAAAGCAGTGCTTAGAAAAGGGTGCACAGGAACAACTTCACATGAGCCTAAAGTCTCTATGCTTAATGGTATCCTTGGCTAAGGGGTTAGAAAGCCCCAAAAGAATAGACTGTGAAACAGTGGAATAGTGTTCTGGAGTGATGGAGCCCCACCCAATATCTTTGGAATGAGTTGGGGTGGTGTTTGTGATCCAGAACTAATGATCCAGCATCAGTACCTGACCTTACTTGACCTCAGAAATGCCCTTGTGACTAAATGCAATCAAATTCTAAGGCCCACCATTTATTGCAAAGTGTAGAGTAGACTCTTTTTCAGCAGGAAAGCTATATATAACAACAGTAGTTAATTTATGGCATCACTCCAATGGTATGTTCATTTGGAATGTTTCCTATCTTTAACACATAGTGAGTCTAATTGTCAACTGCTACTGAATCTCCACATGTCTGCTGTGCTCAGTGTGCTGTTGTCAGCTTGCAGCAGGGCACTGCTGAGGGTTCCCATCATCAGCTAGAGACAGGGTGATGAGTTAATGAAAGCTAATATCAAAATCATCATATCTGTGCTGGAGAAAAGGACAGAACATAATCTGGCATGCTGCCAGTGGCCAAATGCAGGCTATATGCAGTACAAGAATGAAATGGTGTAGCAGTATAAGGATGCTGCTAAATCACTTGCTGAATGTCTAGATATAGCAAAAGGGTGTTTATAGCATCACACTTCTTCTACTGTGTTGGGTGACCTTCATAGTTATCTAGTTGTGAACTGCCCCAGCCGCTTAGGCTAAGCTTGTTTGGCTCACACTCTGATGCTGGTAAGTTGCCTCAGAATAAAATGTCTCATGATGTGAAGTAAGCAAGTGTGACAGCATTCTTAAGGCAATCCAGCCATCACCAGTTGTTTGGCTGATAACGAGGTAGCTTACTGAGACTAAATCAGAAAGCTTCATGACGTTTCTGTACTTTGGAATTCTCTCCATCTTTCCACTGTGCTCCAGAGTGACAACTGATGGACAGGGAGGTTCTGCTGTGTAAGAGCAGACCAGAAGCTTTAGCAGCCTGAGAAAGTGCAAAGCAAGAGAGAGATAGAGAGAGAGAGAGAGAGAGAGAGAGAGAGAGCTGTGTGACAGTAGAGGGATGGTTCAGAGAGGGATAGATTTCATTAAAATTAGATTGACATTAGAAGTCTATTCATAGGGCTTCCTTATCTCCTTCTAATTAAAGCCTAGGGAATCAAATGAATTCACGGTATAACTTCAATTATCCTAGATACATATTTGTAATGTGAGTGTTGAAAAAGAATTTGCACTGCAGCCAATCTTAAGTGCTTCTTTATATTTTTCTGAACATGGTGCCTGTTTCTCTTGTGTGTTTACCATCTCATTTCTCACTCTCAAAATGAAATACTGAAATACTTGAAATACTGTTACTAATGACTCTTCTCTCTCTCTCTCCCTCCCTCTGTGTGCTTCTCTTTCAGGTCTGATTCGGTTACAGGAGCTCATTAAGGCACCCTCTCGTTACAATATCCGGTTAAAAATCAGACAACTGCCAGCCGAGACAAAAGATGCCAAACCGCTTCTTAAGGAGATGAAGAGGGGGAAGGAGTTCCATGTGATCTTTGACTGTGGCCATGAGATGGCTGCTGGCATTCTCAAGCAGGTGAGGATCTTAGTGCAGTGTTACTGAAGGCTCACACACCAGTCTGTTAAAACAATTTATCATTTTAGTATATGAAGATTTCCTCATACACCAAAGATTTCATCATGTTCTCTCTCCCCCCAAAGATCATACTTTATGAAGAGGTCCATGTATATGTTGACATGCTAAAACAATTATGTTTAATAAGGTTTTCATTTCAGCTGTACAAAGGAAAGAGTTAATAGTTCAAAGTCTAACTCAACAGAAAGTGTTCATGTTTCTCTGGCTTGCAGCATTATCAAATATTAAAGATACCATGATTCACTTTGACTTCAGTGCTTTTAATCAATTTCAGATTGAGGGATTGGTAATGAAGGTCAAGGGTACTCATCATTGGTGGTCTGTAATATATGTTTCTCTAATGAAAACTAATGAGCTAGTGTACGGGCTTTACCTAAAACATTCCCAGTGATTTATATATACATTTTTTATTTTCCTTCCACTTTTGGGCTACGAATTGTAAATCTCTCTCCTATTGTATGACCTTACAACAGGATTCAACACAGAGAATCCTGAGACACTTCTCCTGAGGACATGTACTGCTGTCTGTACAGCACTGTTGAGTATCTCAGCATGCTTGGAGGACACTACTGAGGGCTTTGCTTGCTTTGTCAACAAAGCAAGCACCAAACTAGCAGAGTGAAAAGAGAAACCTTGCCTTCCAACGTTTCAAATGAGAATTTGGCCAGTTGTGTTTTCTGGGAGCCAGCCCAAAGGTGGCACATGGTACAGTTGGAAATAGGTATAGCTAAGCAGATTCTTTAGTTAGTGAGCCAATATGGGAGATATTCTCAGCCTGGTATGGGTTCTGCAAATTCTTTTTTTTCCTTTAGTGACTTTCAAATATGCTTAGATAGATGAACTATTGTCCCATAGCCATATGGCATACACAGAGAAGTGCTTAATCTTACTTATAACGATGGGGCGATGTATTGTAAATAGTGACCATTCGTCATTCTGGTACTTTCAGATTTTAAGACATTTTAGCAAATCATGGTTGTATCTTGATTTTAAATCAGTGTGTAGGATACAGTTGTTCTGGTTCTGTTTTTTTCAATAACTGTTTCAGTAAAAGGGAATGATAACATTTCAGAAAAACACTTTTCAATAGATCTGCTGTGATGTCAGAACACGGAGTTTTTTGTCAAAATAGGTATGTTTGGAGTGCACATTTTTCATCCTTAGTTTAGTGCTAGACTTACTAGGCCTACATTGCCAACAAACACTAAACGTCACCCAAACTGTTTCCAAAAATACATCCCCAAAACCTCTCTTAACCCATTCAAACTGCATCCAGCTCTTCGTTAAGGGGCACAGACTTGGTTTAATGAGGTTTAATACACCAATACAGGCAACACCAGGGCTGGTATTCACAAAGTAATCATAGGTAAGACTGAACTTGGGTCAAATTTATGACAGTCATTGTCACTAAACCTGGTTCTAAATTAGCGTTCCTTCTCCTGCTTGGACACTTTGTGAATAAAACCATTAAAGGTTATCTGCGGTTTCAGCCCAATGACAAATTTCATTCTGATAGTTTACAGTAAGTCATATTGTGCCATAAATAACATCAACAAATCTGAATGAAAACCTCAGTGAAAAGCCGTGATGTGATTTGAGTGTGTTGAGAGAAGTTTTGAGGATGTATAATGGAAAACATTTGGGTGAGTATTGACCAGTGTTATCAATGTAAGTCTCACTGCTGTAGTTCTAAACTAAAGAAACAAAATGTCAGCACCAAACATGTCTTGGCTGATTGACTACCTCTGGGGAATGGAGAAAATAGTGTGAATTAGTTTTTTTCTGAATTGTTCCATTAAAAAAATCTGCATGTTTCGATTTTCTTTTTTTTTTTTTTTTACAATGTTTTGTGGCTGTGCAGTGTTTAAAAACTGAATCCTGCTGCTGCTCATGCTGGACTGGAGGTCAGAGGTGAATGCTGGCAAAATCTGCAATTCTGTGGTTGAGAGAGAACTACTGTAAGTCACATTCACACCAAGCGGTTACCAAGCTGCTTGGCTCTGTGTTGGTTTGAGTGCTGCTTACTGATCGTTGTGAAAATGTTTTTCCTCTGCCGGCCTGAAAATGTCTCCTGGAGGCTTTCCAGTCCACCTGGACACTTAGCCACCCGACACCAGCCGCAATTACTGCCCTGACCCCAAGCCATTCTAATCGCCCTCTCCACTCCCCCGCTACAATAATAATCTGTGATTCATAATCAGTTCAGAGCTCAGCACACCCGAGCTCCTGAAGCACTCACATTCACCTGCTTGGCTGTAAGCACAGGCTTACACCGTGTGGCACGGAGCCAGACCAGCTGATGGCAGTGCTCACTATACACTAACGCAGGCCAGCAGCACACCTACTTCAGCAGCAACAGCAGAGAGCGGACCACAAACATTTCTATTCGTGGCAGTGGGAGAGCAGGAGGGCAGCATTTGCCCACTTGTGTGGTCGGCGCGGCTGCTCCGGCCAGATGCTCTTTCTGAGCGCGGCCTCCTGAATTTTTCATGCCGCCCCCGAGAGGTGCACTGATAGAGTGAATGACTGAAACAGATCGACACTTGAGCCCAGCGATTGTCGCTGTATCGTTCCACAGCACAACAGCTTGGCCCACAAACTAATTAGCGTTATGGATCGAGCCATCTATCAGTCTGTGAAAGATGCTAGCAGAATGCAGGTTTGGGTTAGAGAGTAAACCTGAGAGCTCGTTATCGTTACGGAGACATACGGTAGAAGAGCCAAATCAAATCCCATCTGCTCTGTTGTTAGATTACTCCGTGCCCCTAGCCTCCAGCTGTGAACAGGAAATCAACACTCATGCCTCATGAGCTCCAGCAGCACTACTCCAAAAGTGGGCAGCATTACTTTCACCTCTGAGTAATATGGTACGACCACAGTGGACAGAAAGGAGTATTCCCTTCAGAGGAAGAGGAACATGCCATACACAGGAAGAAAAAAAACAGAGGAGCATCTGTGCTGATTCTGCATTGGATTAATACATTTTGCATTATTTCCTTCTTGCCCTTTTCTTCAGTGATTTCAGCTATCAGCATTTTCCTTCAGATTTCCAGCTTTATTAATGCTGCTGTTGTAATAATTTTAATTATAAAATCTCTCTCTCTCTCTCTCTCTCTCTCTCTCTCAATCTATCTCAGGCACTAGCCATGGGAATGATGACAGAGTATTACCACTACATTTTTACTACACTGGTAAGAGAAGCAATGCATTTTTCTCCTTAATATAAGAATATGAGTCATTTGTTTATTATTTATGATGGCAATTTTATGGAACATGATAGTTCTCCTGCATTCAGAAAGACATTGCATGTGTATCGGGTCAAAAACAAAAAGAGTTTAAGAGTTTGGGGAGTTTCATTCTTTTTTTCAGCATTTTATTTATGGAGCTGGCTTCATTCTTTAAATTCCAATGTATGTATTTTCAACATAGCATTGAAAAATAATTTTACAGATTGCAAAATCTTTCACAGATGTCGTGATAGTAGTAGCAACAGCAGTGGTAGTCGTAGGGGAAAATATTTGCTTGTTTATTAACAAGTACATTATATCTTCATTAAAGCAAGTTTAAATTAAAAGCCATGGAAAACAATGATGATTTATTTCTATAAATATGAAGTAACTAAACTAATTCGAACCTAAAGTGATAAAACCATATCAAGTATCTACACAAGCTATCAGAACAACTAGTCAAAGTAAGCCAAAATCAATAAAGCCAAAGCAATCACCTGTATTACCTCCCTCCCTGGTGTGATTTGAGGTAGTTCTACAGGTGCTATTTGCATCCATCTTAATGTCTGTTGACATCTACATATACTAGAAACAAGGCATTTGAAAAAAGAAGAAAAAAAACAACTTTTGATTTGAAAATAACTGATGAATCCTTGACACCTCTGATGATAAGACTGCATGAAAGAAAAGGGGAGAGAGAGAGATTAGAGCGAGCTATACTGACACTCGGTGCTTGTATAACTGACACGGCCCGTGGCCTAGTTCAGAGGGTTCTTCCCTTGCTGAGATTTTGACAAGTGCTCTTTTGCTCCTCTTCTCCTCTCTTGTTATTATCCCTTCCTTTCTCTCTCTCTCTCTCTCTCTCTCTCTCTCTATTTCCCCCTCCTTTGTCCCATTTTCAGGACTTAGACGTTATTAAAATTACATTTTTATTAAGCCCATATCTCACATACATCAGTGAGTAGCCTGCACCCCTCGCTTTCCTCCACTGCCCGTTTTCAAGCGAATTAAAAACCTCTGAGCCCTCAATTCTGCTCTTCGACTTTGCACTGATTATGATATGTACCCTCAGGAAGAAAAGCACATTTACCTGCTGAGGAATAGCATATTTTATTTCATTTTCAGTGCAATGCAAACTAGCCAAAAGAAATTCCTCAGATGCATATGGAGAAGAAAATAGGAGAGAAAAAGAGGAAGAGGGATTAGAGATGTCTGAAGTTCCAATAATTAGTTTTGCCAATAGAGAGCCTGGCAGATAGAAAACTCAGCACTGTGAGCTTAATTCACCCAACAGAGTGAACAACCGTGCCACAGAGCGGGTACATATGGCCTCCATTTTCTGCCAAATTTCTTTCCCCTAACTGTGTGTGTGTCTGTGTGTGTGTGTGAAAAGAGACAGGGAAAGAGATTCTTATCTTACATAAAGCATCACACTGCAATGTCACATAGCAACTGAGCAATGCCTAAACGGTTTGATTTACATCAACTTATACTGTAATATGTTTATTTCTTCAATATATTTTATTGACACAGTTTTTTTTTCTTTCAGGACCTCTTTGCTCTGGATGTGGAGCCGTACCGCTACAGCGGTGTCAATATGTCAGGATTTCGCATCCTAAACACAGAGAACAGCCAGGTGTCGTCCATCATTGAAAAGTGGTCTATGGAGCGTCTCCAAGCACCCCCCAAACCTGACTCTGGCTTATTAGATGGCTTTATGACGGTATGTCGGCGCTGTTCTTTCTTTCTTAGTGTTTCTTTGACCCTATCTTATCTTATGTATTGCTTGCAATACAGGCAGAACTTTATCATCATGTCCTTTAACTCTGTCTGCCCTCATTGTTCATGTTGGCATATGGAAATGAATCTTTCTGATAGAGCACACACAGACATTCAGAACAGAATTCAGATCACTAAGGGCTTATTATTGATTTATTTCATCAGAATAACAAAGCCAGAAGTGTGAAGTATATTCCTATTCATGTGTTGGCAAGGTCAAATAGTTGTCTGTGACACAAACAGAATGAAAAGCACACTGAAAAATCACATTAGTTAAGAAAAATCAGAAGTAGCCTCGTTTTACCTTGTTTTTCCTCATTGCTGGCTCTGTTTGAATATGAAGGCTGCCGTTTCTGGATTATCTTCTTCGATACATATTGTCATTTATTAAAGGGAAATCAATAAAGGAAATAGCGGTCTTTATTGTATAATTGCTGTGAAGGCATCTGATACAGTACGCGTGCTGCACTCTTTCTGCACAAAACGCAGCCTTTCCCTGAGGACCTGAACCCACAACCTTCGGGGGTGTGCTGTGTTCTGAACCTTGTGTGATAAGCAGGGCCTCTGCCTCAATGATCTAAACACTGTCTGATATCAGCATGCTGGCAGTAATGACTTCTCCACAGCTCTCTCTCAACACTGCCTCTCTGATCTGGGAACAGCGCCAAACCCTGAACTCACCAGAGACAAGGAGAGAAGCGAAACAGAGGAAGAGGCTGGCAAGAGAGCCCACTAGTGTTAGGAAATCTGCCAACAATGCTGTTATAGGTTATAAAACAATGACGTGTCTCCGGACTGTACTGGTGACCTTCCCTTTTGGAGTGAAGGAGTAGTAGTTGACCTGTCCCTGGCCCTTATGGAGGATGCCCACACGCAAGGTAGAAAAAACAGCTTTTTGACTGGGGGCTTGGGTTTGGATAAATATACAGAGACCAGGACATATACACTCTTAAAGATGAAAGTGCCTAATAGGGTTCTTAGGAAAATGTCAATGAAGAACCACTGTTTTTTCCCTAAAGAAAAAAAGAAGAAAAGGAAGAATCTTCTAATGAATCTTCTTAAGTAAATGAGATGCACAGATGTAAAGAACATTTTAAAGTTGAAAGGACCTCAACATAATGCAAGCGTTCAATGCTGGATAAAGGTTTTTTTCATCACAGCTAAGTCCAAGCCAAGAACCGTTTGGGAATCTTTCTTTTCAAGAGTGTACCAAATCACAGCCGTGCTAAGAAGAACAAACATAAGTTACAATAAGAAAAATCAATTAGACGTTGAAAGGGCTGACTCAGGTCCATGTCAACACATACACAAACACACACACAGACACACACAGACAAGGTAACTCTTATGGAGTAATCAGTCTTTACTTGTCTGTAAAAAAAGGAGAGGAGTACCACTTAAGACTATCTTTTTTCTACCAATCTGTCTTTTTTCGTGAGTGTTGACAGTGCAGTCCCAATTGTTTTATTTGAATCAAAATGGCAATAGATTTACTTCACCAGGGGTTGCAGTGTGACAGCTCATCAGGAAATAATGGCATGTGCGTTTGAAGGTGGGGATTGATTAATTAGACAAATGGCAATCAGTCAGTGGCTAATGCATATTGACATGGTGAAAGGTTCCGTAAACGTTTGATTAACAGCTTCATTTGTTCGCTATATTTATAGTCCTGTATGCCTAAGTACTGGCCTGCTGCAGTGTAAATTATGGAGCACAGATCATGACAAATCACTCCTTGAGGAAAACAAAGAGTCAGGGATTTTAAGATGGATTCTTTTCCTCACAAATGTTTATAGGGGAAAAAAAGCCAAGCATCACCGTGCAAGACTGCAGTAAAAAGGCCTCTGTGCAGTAAATAGCTCGAGGAGAGATATGAGTAGATGAGTAGAAGGTAAAATTGGTACTCTTGTGCCGCATTCAATTTAAAGGAGATTTGGACGAGTCTGCCCATTTGCTGTGAGACTTTGGCCTTTATTCATTTTTGCATTTGGTCAAACATGATCCTGAAGTGAACATATGCTATGTGACATGTTTGTGTGATTAAACCCCTGAACGTTGCAGTTTGATTACCACTATGAGAAGTAAGAGTAATGATTAATTACACCTCTCAAACTGTAATATTGATGCTGTAATATTGATTAATTCCTGTTTTACGTCTATGTTACTTGCTAAAACCATATGTGTCAGTAGATACTTAGTTTAGTGAGAAATGCACACAGTAAAGTGGTGAACAAGCTAGTTTTGCTTAGTTCAAATGATGTATTTTGTAAACAGTATTTGCTAAGTCCTTAAAACATAAGTCACAAGAAACTGCCGCCTCATGTGAAGATTGTTATAACAATAACTTACCATGCTGTTTGAATTACCACTAGTATGGAAATTAGTAACCATATATTATGATTCACATCACATTATGCATTTATATCTGATTGAACTGAGTGCTCTGCTGGTGCTTCGTTTTTTAAAAGAGGAGTTACAGCACTCAGTCTAAAAGAGGAGTTTCTCTCTGGCAAATTTATGTTTGCCAAAGAGAAACATATGAGCTTGTGAAGCTGGATCTTTCTGTATGTGTTCTGTCACTGTATAAAAAATGCACCAGGTTTCCTTGATTGTTGGATGTTCTGTTGGGAGCTCATTTAGATCACAGTTCAGATCGGTAAGAACATAGTACAATTTGTTTCCTCAGAGTCAGGCCAGCGTGTCTATATAAGTAAACCAGGCAGAAATAATATTGGTTCTGGTGTCCCCTAACATCATTAGAATAGAGGACTGTCAATCGCTGCCTGTAAATTGGACAATGCTCAATGCCACTGGATCAGAGCACTTACGATAGCTGCTGGATTTACAATGTGGGATCACAGTACCATGTTTATATAAACAGGAGGAGATACACAAATCAGCCTCTTTGGCGGGTTAGTGACAGTGATGACACCATGTGGGAAGTAAGTGATCCCAGTTGTTTGTACACAGATTTTGCAGCAAAAAATCAAGGAAGAAAAGAAAATAAATACACTTGTACCCCATGTTTCCCCTCACTTTGTGTCTTTTGCTCTTGTAGGCTGTAGCTTGTCACTGAACTCATTACCAGTCACGACACTTTTCACACCACAGGATTTGGACTCGCCGACAGGTCCAGATATTTAGCATGCTAGGTATCTGTCGGGCGTCTGTGAGGCCTCTTGGATGGCGTCTTTGAACAGTTCACACATAGACAGGCGATTTGGGAGCCCAGAGCGAACACTGATCTGCTTCTGATCTGGGGCTTTTGTTTGCAATTTTCAAATCTGTCGACTAGTGAGAAATCAGGCTTAAATAATGTAGTGAGAACTTTAATGGGTTAAAGTTTTGAACAAAATTGTGTCGGGCCTCTTTAGGTGAGATGAAGGCTTTCTTCTGCGTGTGGATCTTTAGCCTTTTCATGCTAGAATGCAGTCTCTGATGAATGGAGAGATTGCTCTTTTACAGTCAGACATACTAACACAAAACTTACAGATTTTAAGATTTTCTTCACAGTATTTGTATCTTTAAGTGCAGTTAATTAAAAAATAATGAACAGATTCTCTCTTGTCTTCTTTGGACAATGTTCAACCTACTCTCTGCTCACTCAACACTGTTTATTTACAGTGTTGTGCACGAACGTGTTCAATGAACAGCATTCATTAAGCATGTTCCCATTTTTCGTGAACGAAGCAGGTTTCAAATTATGAACGGGGACGCGAGTGACGTTCACTCTCGCGAGGCTGAACGCAGTTCACATTTCACGTTTGCTGATTACAGGCTAGTATGCTCGGCATCTCTGCAGAAGGCAGTTTGTTTAAACATTTTAGTCTGTTTTTTTTAAGAAATTGGTGTAGATTTTTTGTTCTTTTCTGAGTATTTTAAAATATATTGTCTGAATGCTGCATTTTAGACAGACAGTTTGTTTACATTTTGCAGGACTGGCAGTCCTGGCAGTGAGCGCGAGACACACGCATCTGACCGTCTTCACACGCTCTCACGTCATACTTCCGATTTCTCACGCTGAAAATCTATTTTATCTATCGGATCTAGGCTGGCCACTGCGTCGGGGCAAACACCACTTGCGATCCAGCAATTATACCTTACGCACGGCTGGACAGGCAGAAAGGTGTTCTCTCCTGCCTCCTGTGCACACTCCCAAGATCCCCAACCCCAATCCCACCCCCCACCCCCCAACCCCCAACCCTCCCTCTCCCCTCCCTCTCCCTCTGTACCGTCGCCACTCACCATTCCCAACATCGTCCACACACATCCCAAAATCTCACTCCAAGGTTTTTGGAAAGTTGGCAGCACTGATTTTGTGTTAAAATTGTTTGAATAAAATTTCCATAAACAGTTTACCTGCACCTCATTTTTTTAACTTTCAGCATAACATGATGCTTGCTTAAGTGGTAGGCTAAGATCTATTCTCAACATCAGAGTTAGTTTTTAATGTAACTTATGTCTGTGATTGTTCAGTGGTATGATAGAAGAAGATTGAATGAGGTTCAGATAGATGGACGTTGTATTGAAAATGTAAAAAAAACCTGAAAATCTTTCGAACCAACCTGATATAAAAAATCCACAAAACTAATGAACGAACGTGAACTAGTTCATTTTTTGAGCTGTGAACTTTAGTTCAAAATTTAAAAAAAATAACTATGAACGTGAACTAGTTCATTTTTATTTGAATGAACTAAACTTCGAACTAGTTCATTTTCAGTGTGAACTGGCACAACACTGTTGGTTTGCAAGACTTAACTGTATATAGTTTTAGATCTTCAGTCGGCCGGTTAAATGAGTCAAAGGCTGGTGGGTGTAAGCATAACACCCTGAGAGCTTTGAGGGGTCATATCATTTTTGGTCCTTCCTGGTAAATCTAGTTCCAGACATAACCTGCAACTCCTGCGCTTTTTCATGAACTTATTCAGGTGTGCCTAATTGTTGATGTGTAAGAGCGACTGGACAGCAGGTTGAAGCTAAAAAAGGAAAGTAGATCTCCAGGAGGCGGGTTGGTAATCCCTGCACTACTTTTGCGTGCCCCACATTTTGTTTTAGCTTTTTCCAATACATTAAATTAGCAAATAAATGGTAACCATGCAGTCAATTTGTGGTCACGTGTCATATTTCATATGCATATGCGGTATTGACTTTTTTCACTTAGACGTTAAAATGTTTCATTTGTTCAGGGATGCCCAGGCTTTCAAGATCTAAAAGTATAAGCACTGTAAAATAATGTCATGCCAATTAGACAATAAAAGCTTCGTCAGTGACTTGTACAGTTTAATAAGAGTTTTCATTTAAGGTGCATACCATTTTCAACCAGGACTGTGCTATGTTATGTTCTTCATTTTTGGTCTTATGGTTGAATAGAAACATCCTTTTTCACAGGGACCCATGGTTAAATCCATTAATGCACAGTAGGATTTTATTACCTTGTCTTGAATCTCTTGCTTTTCCTTTGTAGCCTCCTCCAGCTGAGCTTGCAGGTCACTGATCTGGGCCAGGTCCCTCGCGGACTAAAGTAAAAATGTGCACATACAGTCATCTAATCTTTCAAAAGACTCATAAACATCACTGGCACTGATCAAGTGAAGAACAGGAGGGTCTCAATCAACCTGGGCCACAGCTGCCTTGTGCTTCTTCATCAGCTCGTTCATGTCCTCCTGGTCCTCCTCCAGACGAGACTGCAAGTCATTCTTCTCCCTCTGCAGCCTGCTCATCTGCTCCTCCAACTTAGTAGACAGAGTAGAATGAAGTAAGTAAAAAGTAAAGATGTATCACTCCATGTCCTTCACTACACAAAAAAGTAGTTTGCTTTTCATTACTCCTTAATGTTTTCTGAACTCAAATCCAAGTTTCAACCCAGAGCAAACCGAGAAAAAAAATGTTTCATATGCCAGCTCCACCACACACACACACACCCACACACACACACACACATACACATACACATACACATACACATACACACACACCAACCACCTTCAAATTAAACAGACCTTCCCTAAAGACCAAGTGGAAGGAGCCATAATTAAACACACCAATTAGTAACTCAAAGCAGACTAGCACAACCTCCCAGAGGACTATAACTGTCATTTAAATGCCATTATTACCATTAATACACGGCCCCTCCTGCAGAAATGGGAAATTAATAGACAGAAACTTGATTCAATCAAAATAAAGTAATAAAACAACATCAACACTGCCAGAAAAAACATAGCCGTAAAATAGCAAATGATAGGAATAATTTAAAAGATAAAGGCCAGGGGTCGAGGAGTCAACAAACAGGCCTGGAGGTCATGTTGTCATTTTTAGTGTTCAAATAAGTTTGTTAATGACGGAGCGCAGGGATACAAAATTATGTCTTTTAACACATTCCTAAACTGTATTATGTCATTTTTTTAGACAAAGCTTTTATTAAAGCTGCTATGGCTCTACAGCTGTAAGACCACTGGGTTCCTGAGCAAGACCCTTAACCCTAAGTTGCTCCATGGAGACTGCCCCCCGTTGGAATGGAAGACGCTTTGGATAAAAACGTCTGATCAATGCTGTAAATTATAATGGACACTGCAGGCCTGTTTAGCTATAGACCTGCCTTTTAATAAAGCTGAAATAGCCATTTAGCTCTAGGCCTGTCTTTCAGGCTGCTGTGGCTATTGGACAGCCTTTTGTTTTAGCTGATAGCTACAGCTTTGCTGGAATCTGTGTAGGCACCATGATCACCCAGCTCCTTATCTGCTTTGTCTCTTTGTCCACATATAAATGAGCTCATGCTCATCCTGTCGGTTTCTTTATTTCAGGCCACTGTATGTATTCACGCCTCTACCAGCCCTGATTTCCCACGGCTTCATTATAGTTAATGTCCTGCATGCCCAGCAGTATAAGTAGTCACATCTTGGAGGACCAAAGTGTTTTAAATGAGGTAGAATTCTAAACTTCTTAGGGCTCTGGCTTTCCAGGCTCCTACCCTAGACCTAACTAGCTTGAATCATCAGCCACTGGCCTTTGCCATAGATCTGATCAATCCCATTATATTTTTTTGTTCTGACTCATGTAAATTTAATTCTAGACTGTATATCCACTATTCAGTGCAGCCTGGAAGAGACTGAGTTCCTCTTCCGAGTCTCAATCCCTCTGTAATCTTCCTCTTGTTTTGAGGACATATTTCCTGAAACTGTATCTCTTGGCAATGCTTGCGAATGGGATGCCACATAATTTGGCGACGCTTACAAACCATATTTACGGCTATACACGAAAACAAATGATCTGAATGAATGTATGGAACGATACAATTCAATTAAAATGCTATTGTAGGTGCTTCAAATTCAAAAACATCAGTGGGATCCTTTTTTCTTCTTTGTCATGACAAGTGATGTGCTTTCCTGTTATCCCCCATAAAATATGAACAACATTACTCGCTCTACCCTTAAAACTTGAAAAGAATGGTTTTAACATCCACACAAAAGACACGCAGCAAGCGGCTGTAGTTTTAATGACCATGTTTCTGCCATTTTGTAGTAAGAAACAGGGCAGGGCTGAACACAGTAATTACACAGAGTAATTGCATGTTGCTGGCAGAGCCAGAGACGAGGAGATTACATGCTTTAACTCCCATCGTCTCCCCCGTAGCCACACACAATAACGACGCAGTAACCAACCGCAAGGCTCATCAGAGTCCGGCCTGCACCTGCATTTGCCAGCCAAAAACAAAGACCACCCCCACACAATAGCGGAGAATGAATCCAGCACACTGGAAATTGGGGTGAACGTCCTATTCATACCTTTAAATTATCTCGGGTGAAGCAAGCGCAGATGAGTTTGGGGGCATTGTGCAAGTCCCTGCTTAAAAAAACACTGAATGTGTGCTTGTCCTTGAGATGAATGATTCAGACTGACTAGTGTTTTGTGTTTTTCAGGGTCAGACAAGAGGAGAACCAACACTTCGTCAATAGCCGTCAGTTAGCATTGCTAACCGATTCCCTCGAGCCCTCTCAAAGCACAGCAAGTCGAATCAATTTGGGAGACGCCTTGTTTTGCTAACACAATAGAATTCCAAATGGGCTCTTCACTGCCTCTGCTCGGGTCAATGCTTCATTATCTGTGCATCTTGGCCGGGACACACACACTGTTTTACAGAAATGGCAGCATGTAGTTGAAATAAACGGCATATTAATCAGAATTTAAAAGCCTTCTTGCTTACGATCTGCTGGCATTGCTGTAAAACCAAACCTTTATTGATTTAAGAGTTTTTCAATACAGTGCCTTGCAAAAGTATTCACCCCCCCTTGGCATTCTCTCTATTTTGTTACCTTACGACCTTGAATTTAAGGGAATAAGATAGAGAGAAGGGGGCTGAATACTTTTGTAAGGCACTGTATAACCCTGTCTTGCACCTGCTGTGGAACTCTTATGTCCTGCACTGGAGTGGAGAGAGAGAATCACTCACAGACATCTTGGCCTTGGACATGTCCTCCATCTGGATGTGTAGGTCCTCGATCTCCAGCTCCATGGACTTGCGAGCTTTAACAGCAGCTGCAGAGGTGAACTCTGACTCCTCCAGCTGCCAGAAAACATGCGCACACACACACACACACACACACACAGACACACACACACAAACACAGACACACACACACAAACACAGACACATACACAAACTGCCATTGTCAAACCTCTACTTTGGCTACTGTCACTTCATCCCTAAAAGAACTAAACATACATCAGACTTACCCTGAGCACAGTCCCTCCAGACTTTCTACAGTCTGAAATCTTACCTCACCTGCCTCTCTACCTCATTGTACCTCACCTGCCTCTCTACCTCACTGTACCTCACCCACCTCTCTACCTCACTGTACCTCACCTGCCTCTCTACCTCACTGTATCTCACCCACCTCTCTACCTCACTGTACCTCACCTGCCTCTCTACCTCACTGTACCTCGCCTGCCTCTTTACCTCACTGTATCCCACCTGCTTCTCTGCCTCACTGTATCCCACCTGCCTCTCTACCTCACTGTACCTCACCTGCCTCTCTACCTCACTGTACCTCACCCACTTCTCTCCTGGTACACAGATAAAAGCGTCTGATAAATGCCATAAATGTACCATGGAAATGTTTGTCTATATAAATCAACAGCAAAATACAGTGCATTTTAGGGTACAAACTTTGTTCTGTTACATTTGCACACTTCAGATCTCATTCATACTTTTGAACATTTTACTAATTAGTTTTAGCTTTTCATTTTCTCTTTAATTTAATTAATTGTAACTATATTGCAGAGTCTCATAGAAGTTTCAGGGGCACATTTCTCAACATGCTGTATTTGTTTAGTAGTGTATGTGTCAAAGAAACAATCTCTTGAATCTTGCTAGTGGCTTTGATTACAGCATTAACTCACCCAAGAATTTAAACACTGGACACTCTAATGACATTTTAAAGCTGAGTTACTACTTGACTTCTGTCAGTGTTCTATAACATTGCAACATTTACAAGGCCTCGTTCACATGGACGTTTGAATCTTGGATAAATGAACGTGCTTTTTGTTACGTTTTGTATCTGCGCTTGATTGGTGTTACACTGGCGTTCGTCTGACGCCGTTTAACTCCAGCCTGCAGCCCAATGTGTAGTTTCATATATTCACCTGTGGGGGCAGTAATCACTCTCTCCAGATTGTGTTGGGAGAACTTGATTTGTCGCAGTTCCTGGAACAATTGAATCATGGGACATATTCAGTCCTCCAGAACGTCAACCGAGCGCCATGTAAATGCAGTACCGGCATTTTCTTCGCGTTCGTCAGGATTTTGGCAGAAATTGACGCCAAGAAAACGTTGCATGCAGCGTTTTTTATGCCACCAGAACGTGCGCCGGGGCTGAGGCCCTGTGTGGACACTGTGATTTAACAGTTACTCCAGTGAGCAGAAAAACGGCACTCACTTGGTTCAGACGCCCGTGTGAATGAGGCCTAACAGTGCCTTACTCAAGGAAGCCTCAGAGATGCCACTAGCAGTCCTGGGATTCGTACCCACAACCTTCTGATCCCAGGGGCAGCTCCCTAACCACTATGCCACCCAAAACACCTTGGCAAGTCTCCAGATCTCAATCCCATTTAGCATCTGTGGGATGTGATTCACAAACTAGATACCACCGCACAGCATCCAGGGTCTTGTGGAGTCCATGCCTTAACGGGCCAGAGCAGTTTTGGTGGCACAAGGGCAACTTGCATGATATTAGGCAGGTCATTTTAATCCTGTGGCCCCTTTCAGACATAGCATGTGTTCTATTCTGCATAGTTCAATTCTTTCTAGAACATATACTAAATTTGCCCACCATTGCTGGTGTGATTTCTGCATATTTGGAGGAGACCAGATTTTAGCCTGCAACTGAGCACACCTGACCAGATTTTTGTTCATAGAATTCAATTAACTGTCCCTCAGACCACAGAGGAAGCAACCGCCAGTGTTTGTTTGGGATCTCATTTTACAATTATGTTAATGTGTTTCCTCCGGACGCATGACGTATGCTGTAACACTGTCTGGAAAAAATGTCACTTGTCTCATATTTACATTCACTGCAACCTGTCTCATATTAGCTTCTACTGCATGTAGTTAAGTGAAGTGATCTTTATTTATATAGTCCCTTATCGTACACTAAGGTCAATGTGCTTTACGGGAATGAAATATAAAAAAGCATAAACAAATAAAAGAATAAAATAAACAGAAAATCAGTGAAAGAAGACTGAAAGTGCAATAGAAGTGCTGATATTTAAAAGAAGGCAGAGGAGAATAGTGCAGTTTTAGTAGCTTTTTAAAGCTCCAGTCAGTGCAGATCTGATTCTGATGGGCAGTTGGTTGGACAGCATAGTGGATAAACACTATTTAGTTTCAGTTCTTTTCACCACAAGCTGAGCAGCTCCTGGAGATCTGAATGGAAACTGATGATATAGACTGTTAGGCAGAGTGGGACAGGATGTTTAAGGAACGCAGTGAACATTTGAGTGTGCATTAGTGAATGGCACTGTTCCATACAGAACTGTAGGAAACTATATACTGAAGCCTTCTTCAGGTATTGTCAGTGTGGGTTCCTTCATTATACTGCGATCAGGGATGGGTTTAACTCTATATTCAGTGATGTAGTTTGTTCATCAGTGGCTTCTCTGGCAACTTATGTGTCCTGATTTATTTTCTGGACAAACCTATAGATCACGAAGGGTAGACAGAAACTTGCATACTCAGACTGAAAACAATATCTGCAGTATCTCAAGTCAAGTAGGTTTTATTGTCATTTTGATCATATAAACACAGTACACAGTGAAGCAAAACAACGTGCCTCCAGGACCATGGTGCAACATGAACAGAACTGAACACCACAAGTGCAGACAGGACAACAAAGTATGCAGGAAAAAAAACAATAATACAACTAGACAAGACAATATAACATGTAGTGCAATCAACAATAGCTACAGTCTGAATGAATCCAGTATTTTGACACGTAGGCTACTGTATTCTAGCGAGAGTCAAACAGAAGGTACATTTTCACAGCAATCTGCTGATCTACTGATATAATATGATGTGGGTCTATGCAGATGTTTAAAACTAATAACACTCCAAGGCCTCTAACTCCTGGATCACGTTGTTCTTGGAGTAAGATTCACTTAACAACTTGGAGTAAGTTCTGTAAAGCGCGTCTAACCTGCAGTTTCCTGCTAATCTGAGTGAATTGAATCAGACCGAAATTCAACAGAATCTAAACGGACTTAAATGGAGCGTCTGAATCCGAGGTCTGGGTGTTCACTCCTGCATGCGGGTCAGGTTGTGTTTTATAGAAAAGACTCAGGAAGCCCTTTTTTGGCATTTCAGGTTTGGCATCAAAGCAGCCACACTGCTATTTTCGTATCACCGTTTGCATGCGCCTGCAGATTTAGAACCTTTTTACGCGCCTAATTACCGTTAATTACCGTTAATGACCGTTAATTACGTTCACGTGGTTGAAATAATGATGTCGTTTCCCTTTTGTTTGTAAATAAATAAACCTTGCTCGTCTTGGTAATTAGGTCTTCTGGTTCCTCGAAAGGGGGTTGCCCTGGTGACGCGCTGTTGGGCTCGCGCCTTCTTCTTTGAGTCTCGTGCGCCTTTTTGATCTTTTGGGGGTGTTTTTTTTTTTTTTTTACCCGTGTTCCACCTATGCCCCGCCTCCTGTCTGATCAGTGGCCACGCCCGCCCCTCCTCTTGAGATATGATTGGGTAGTCTTCCTGCTGGGCGTGGTTTTGGGGATGCGGGCGGGAGAGAAGCGCGTCTCGCGCGCGGCTCACTATGATGTCTCGCGCTCGGGAGGCTGGAGAGGAGAGGAGAGGCGCGCGGAGCGGCACGAGGGTCTTTTTCTCTGACGTCACCTGAAATCTCGGCCGGACTTCTCCGTTTCACCGCGGTCATGGTGGCGCGCGCGTGGCGTGCGTGCTCCCGCGCGCTTCCCTGCGCGCTCGCCGTTCTGTGCGTCACGATCACGGCGTTTAACCTGGACCTGGAAACCCCGTCCGCCTTCAGGGGGCCGCCGGGCAGCTACTTCGGATACTCCGTGGACTTCTACCACCCCAGCCAGGACAGGAGCGCGTGAGTGCATCTCCAGCACTTCACACTCTCCATCACATCAGTACTCTAAAGTACTTCATACTGAAGAACCCACTCAAATACTAAACTGCACTTGCAATTTATATTACAACTCACGATTTGAGGAAACATTTAGGTTTCAGGACAGTGAGAGAACCAGAGGAGAGTTTCAGGACAGTGAGAGAACCAGAGGAGAGTTTCAGGACAGTGAGAGAACCAGAGGAGAGTTCAGGACAGTGAGAGAACCAGAGGAGAGTTTCAGGACAGCGAGAGAACCAGAGGAGAGTTTCAGGACAGCATGAGAACCAGAGGAGAGTAGCACAAGAAGATGGATCAGGAGAGGAGATGCTCTCTGAACCAGAGGTTTTGAAGATAGGGAGGGATTCTGCTGCTCTGGTCCCTCATTCCACCAGCAGGGAACCACGAATGAGACCAGTCTGGACTGGGTTTGCACTGTGTGTAGGGATGGCAGAACCAGGCGAGGAGTGGAGGGAGCAAGTATTAGAATAGTTAGAACTAGGTACTGGATGTACTGGGCATCCCCACTGTTCTGAGTACTTTCCTGTACTTTTGCTTAAGTCATACTTTACTAAATTAATAATAACTTGAGGTTATGGGTTTGGGCACTTCTGTTCCAGTCTTATAGGATAAGATAAGATGGGATAAGAACTTTATTAATCCCGAGGGAAATTCTTCCGTCTTTAGCATGCTCAGTGCAACAAGCAGGAAAAAAAACGATAATAAGACAATAAAAAAAAAGATGGACAACAGACAATCATGCAACATTATTATTATAACAAATAATGTCTTAATGCCAGTAAAAATAAGTTGCTATGGTTGCAACATTGGGGATTAAAATGCTACAGCGTTAAATAAATGTTAATATGTTAGAACTTATCTTAGAAGTAAGGTTTTTATTTTATCCGTTCCAGTTCTGGTTGCGTTTCTTATCGATTCCCCATTTCAATACCATACAGGTAAATACAAGGAAGACAAATGTTTAGATAGCAAAGAATACATAATTATAGAATATATATAAATATATAATTCTGAAGAGTCAGAATGCCCTCGCAGCAATGGGAGTTAAAATGCTAAAACAAACAAACAAAAAAATATAATATGATTTATTCTTCAACTAAAGCAGGTCCTGGCAGATGGCCTCGCAGATATGTGGTGTTCAGGAACCAATAAGCAGGACTGAAATTCGACTTCCCGGTACCGGCTCTCTTCTTACTTTCAGTTCCTAACCATTCCTAAATCACTCCTGCATTCTGCAGCCTCTTCGTTTCCTTACTAGCCAGTCAGACGAGAGCAAGGTCTGATAGAGGGGTGCCTCAGCTTCTGCGTCCAGTTCTGAAGTGTTCCTCATTACTCCTGCAGCCTTCCATCACTCCTACTAACCCCCTTAATAACGTCAGACTGGACCCAGATCTTCTAAAGCATCAGGGAATAGAGGGATACCTGCAGTTTCAGTTGTTGATCTTCTGAAATGAGCTAAAGGAAATGCTGTAGGCTCGTCCCATGCACTTTAATTCGACGTCGCAGAATATGTGAGCCCATCCTGACCTTAGGAATGAGAAGAGCGCGGTAGTTATCAGCTCATAAGATGATGAACACAGTGAAGACTGATATCTCCTCAGCTCAGGATTCAGCACCACTAAGATGGACCAACATCTGCTTCAAGTTTGAACAGCCGTGCTCTGTCTTTATGTAAACGTGCGTTATTAATGCATGAGGATTATTGACTTGCCGTCGCGCAGGAGGGATCGGGGCCAAGCAGCGATGCTGTGTTACGCTGCTCACAACTAAGCTGTCCAGAAGTTTGCGGACAGTCCACTCTTAAGTTTAAGTGTCTTGTGATTAGCCTCTTTTTTTTTTTTACTGCTTAGTGGTTCTATAATGGATCGGATATCAGAGGTGGTAAAAGAATCTCATCCAGCCCTTTAATTTTTTGAGTTTCTCTGAAAGGGAGGAAACCCACACCAGCTGGATCTCATGAATCTGCTTACATTTATGAATACGTTTTCCTTTACAGGAAGCAGAAAAGTTTGCATGCATATGATTACTTGATTAATCATGGAAATAACTGTTAGATTGCTGTTGTTATTGATTGTGACAGTTTTGTATGAAATGGTTATGAAGACACCCAACATATTTCACTATAGACTGGAGAACAAAAATGGGTTTACGCATAGTTTTAAAATATTAATTCACAATGTACAGTTCACAATCTCTCTCTCTGTCTCTCTCTGTCTCTCTCTCTGTCTCTCTCTCGCTCTGTCTCTCTCTGTCTCTCTCTCCTGTCTCTCTCTCTCTGTCTCTCTTTCTCTCTCTCTCTCTCTCTCTGTCTCTCTCTCTCTTTTTCTGTCTCTCTCTCTCTCTCTCTCTTTTTCTGTCTCTCTCTCTCTGTCTCTCTCTTTGTCTCTCTATGTCTCTCTCTCTTTGTCTCTATCTCTCTCTCTCTCTATCTCTCTTTCTTTCTCTCTCCTCTGTCTCTCTCTCTGTCTCTCTCTCTCTCCTGTCTCTCTCTCTCTGTCTCTCTCTCTCTCTCTCTCTCTCTCTCTGTCTCTCTCTCTCTCTGTCTCTCTCTCTCTCTCTTCAGGTTGGCGGTGCTGGTTGGGGCACCCAAGGCCAACACCTCCCAGCCAGGGATTGTAGAGGGCGGGGCAGTTTACTACTGCCCCTGGCCGTCATCCCAGCCGGACTCCTGCCGCCAGATCCCCTTCGATAAAGCCAGTAGGTGCACTTCTGAACTACACTCCTAAAGATAAAGGCGTCATACTGAATTAACACCATGCTAAAGAAGAAGCATTTTGATCAGTGAGATGTGTGAGTTTGAAGAAACTTTTTAATGTTTTAAGAAACTCTACATAATGTTAAGCTTTTGTGCTTAAAACATACATGGTAGTGTGTAAATTCACAGGTCAGGCTTAGAAAGGCTCCTCAAAAAGACCTGGAGAAGGTATTTAATGGGAAAATACAAAGTTAATAATCGCTTTTATTCAATCCCAGTTTATTTTCAGACATTAGCCTGAGGTTTGAGACTCCGCTCACTCCAGCTCCGACAATAAAAAGATCAAAACCCACATCCAAAAACGAGTTCATTTCCCTGCATGTGGTTCGGGTTAAGCTTCGGGAGCGCAGTAATTACCAAGGAACCCCTGTAACTTTACCTCCACGTGCAATCTGGCGCAGTTCAGATGTTCTGACGCGTAATGCATCAGGCGCATCCATTCCCATCAGCCAGGGACCCTCACGACATGTTCGGCCCCTTAAAGGAATAGTTCAGCAAAAAACAGACCTACACCCTGCTCAGTTTACCTCTTACCACAAGTTTAGTACAGAGATCAGACAACACATGTTTTCTTCCTTGGTTTTGCACTGGAGCTGCTGAGCTAATATGAGAAACAGTTACCACAAGCACACTTGCCGGTGTGGTTTCTATCTTTACTTACCTGAACTGGTCATACCTGTTACTGGTTTATCAATGAGACTCACACTTTTTAAACCTTTGCTGTTGTCTTATGGCTGTGAATGTAAATCTAATGGGTTATTACCCATTATGGAATCACCTATTGGAGGCAGCCAGTTCTGAAATGCTGTTTATTTAGATCGCACCATTTTTATTGGACCATACATCCCTCTAAAATTAGCATGGTGTGCTGATTTTACATTTACATTCACGCTCCACAGAGCTTGGTCAAATGTGTGTGAAGTTATGCCAAAAGACTCTTGTTGGACCGCAGTGTTATCCACTACACTACACCAACAGCCACTAGAATTTTGTTACGTGTTTGGCTGTGGCATCGCCTGGAATTAAAGCTCATGAGCTCCCGGTGATGAGGCTTAGACTGTTGATTTAATCAAAATGCAACATGGAGCATTGAGCTGTGAGGTAAAAACAGTGGGAACTATGTAATAATGTAATGTGGGTAGATGTTTTAAATAGTGAAGTGTGCTGGGTGTTTTGTCAGTGAAACTTTCACACATGCCCAGATTTCTGATCCTTTAATGACAAATATCTGGGCTCGTGTTTTTTTGGTTATTTGTTTGTTTGTTTTTTTTAATCAAATTTCACAGCTTGTTCACCATCCATTTTCATCTTTTATTTAGAGTTAAGCTACCATGTTTGAATATGCTACACTGTTGTGTGCTCCCAAATTCACAAATGTTTACATTTGCATAAAATGGTGTGTAGTCAGTCAAGCCGTTTGAAAATATGAGCAAAAATGACTGAGTGTACATATAATCATGTATGCAATACACTTTTGTCCATTTGTATAGATAACAGTGCATCCTGCAGTGTCAGAAGCCACATAACCAAGAAGATAAATGATGTATAAATTTAACATGGACTGAACATGCCTTGGATGATCAAGTACATATGGCATCGGAGGAAAATGGGTGATTTCTTTTACAAAGCTATTGCTTAAGGACGTGTATCAGTCGTAATTCGGTCATCAACATCTGTTTACAGGATGTGCAGTGGTGGTAAGATTGTGCAGGGTCTAAAGCCATGGAGTCAAATGCAAAAAGCAGCTATGAAGGTATTGAATTGCTGTGAAGTCACGTTCTTAATGGCTCCTCTCATGTGGGAAGCAGATGACAGCAGAGCTTCAGGGCATGTGCTGTTTTGCAGTTTCTGCATTGCTTAGTGCAGGCTGCCAGACTCGGGCCTGTGAGAGCTGGTATTAGGGCTCTGTTGTATCGGAAGGTCCTTTTACACATGTCTGTGCTTAACATTCTGCATCAGAAATGTCAAAGTGAAGGTTTCACACGAGTGTAAAGTGTGGCTGGACTGACAGGGCGCAGAATGTGATTCGTCTTTGCGGCTCGCAGTGCCGTTCCCTCCCTGTAGAGGGAGCTCTAGCAAACAGGTTTGAGCTGTTGAGTTGTACTTTTAGAGCGTGGCCTATTGGTTTAGCTGGCAGAATGGAATTATGAGTGGTTTGGTACCGTCCATCTGGCCTCATGTTCAAGTGTAAGAAGTGGAGGGGGTGTGATTTAATGCAGAAAGACTGCTCAACGGGGAAAAAAGAGAGAGGCATTTGTGTGCTGTACAGTTTTCAAGGTGCCTCTTTCAATCCCGGCAGAGGATTCGATTTGTGTGTGACTGTGTTAGAGGCCCTAAAGAGGACCAAGAACACATGGAGATGAAATTAGTGCTGTTTTTTTTTCATTGTTATTATTACTATTAGCCTGGAAAATCAGACATTGATGGCACTGGTTTTGGAAAAAAGCTTCAGAGTGGCAACTGAAAAGCATTTATTTAAAAACAAGGACACACATGAGCTTAGTGCTAATAAAGTGCCCTTGTGTACGTTCAGCCTGCTAAATGTGACTATGAGCCAGGTTCGTGTGTGGTTTTGCTCCTAAAAAACACTCTGTAGTACTCAGTAATCTTTATATGTGGCATGTGACCGATTGCGGTCATGTTTACAGGAATTGTAGAGGGCAATATGTGTTTATTTCACTGCTTATTTCATGGACAGTTTGGGGACTGTAGTGGTTCCCCCTGTCCAGCAAGTTCGCCTGGCATCATGGCAGCTGTTTAATTGGCAAAAAATCACCCCCCTGATTACCAATGTTGCTGATGTACAGGTATAACCGGAGTAAAAGTTAGCTAAATACACATCTTGTGACTGAGATTGCTTTATATTGTAATATTTAGGGGTGTAACGATTCACAATTTTTGATTCAATACAGCACAGCTCACATACAAGTTATAATGTAACTATAGACCATAATACAGATTGTCACAATGTAATATATTTGTATGATTACTTTCCTATTGATATAACAAATAATAATGTAAGATGTCAGTGTCAGAATGAAGGACTCTCATAGACATAAACACAAAAAGTTAGAAAGCTAAATACCTAGCTCACATGGTAGCTTGCCACTATCATTCTATTAAATAATGTCTTAAATTATATGGTGTGGCATTGGAATAGCTTACCATGTGCAATATCATGCAATATTCTTATCCCTATGTGCAATAGTCTTACCATGTGCAGTGTCATGTGAAGTTTTCTAAGTGGGTGCTAAAGTTCGTTATGTGCAATGTCTTATGTCTTTTGAATATCACTATTCATGTCAGCATCACAGATCTACTACCGATCTCTGTTATGTACAATAACACACCCCTAACCGCTATTTGTGTTTGTGTAATTCCCTTAACAGTAAGTTTCTTATCTATAGTATTTGTGTACATAGCATAGTCTATTTCATACTGAAGTTTTTCTGCAGATTATATTTTATACTGTTATACTGTTACTGTTCTCTGTGTGGCTGTGCAGTTGTAACATAAGAGGTTTCCTCCGGGATCAGTAGAGTGTCCTGATCCTGATCCTGATCCTGATCCTGATTCAGATCCTGAAGAGGCCAGTCTGAACCAGATCAGCATGATCTTTAGACACAAATTCTTGATTATAGCGGCGCTGTGAGGTTTTCGCTACTAAGTGAGCAGGTTTAATGCTGAAGATGTAAGAGATGGACCAAAGGACAAAGGTCAAGAAGGTTAAAAGAGCTGTGAACATGAGGGATATCAGTGGAGGTCAGCCTGACCAGGACTAGCATGGAGTGGCGTCTGCTTTTTATTAGACATTGAAGAAAACTCGTCACCCCACAGACCTTCAGCTAGCCAATCCAGATCTCACACACACACACACACACACACACACACACATATCATCAGATTCATTAGTCACATTGTCTTCTTCACACTCGACCCTTGGCCCCACTGGGAATCCAGACTGACATTTCTGGTGACCTTGATGAATGACTGACACAATCAAGACAATTTCATTTGATACACCGTAAAATGCTGCATACTTTAAACACACACACACACTCACACACTCACACACACAGTGATGCGTCTGGATCTTCTAGAGTTACACTATCCTTCACCAGATGCATTCCGCAGACCTGAGATTGAATATTAAAACCGAGGAAGAAGAGTGTGTGTCTGTTCTCGCTGATTCATGACGTCGACTTTACCGCTTGTGAAAAATGATCTGGATTCATAACGCATCCCAGAGAGCTGATTCGGGATCAATTTTGCACCTCATATGTTACTGAGCACAGTTTAGTGGAGGTTTTGTAAACGGTCGGAGGTCTGAGAGGGTTTGCACATATGGGGCCCTAATGGAGCCTGGTGTTCAGCACACACCTCCCAGTGGTTTATTTAAAGGACCTGAGGTTATTAATGAGACTGCCAAGTCTAGTTACAGCACGATTAAGAGATCATATTAACAATAAAGCGGTACGAATGTTCAAAGCACTGAACCCTCTTAAAGGGATAGAAAAAAAATTTGGATTTGCAGTTTAAATAAGATACATGATGTTAAACTATAGCATCTATTAGCGTGTAAATAAAGCTAAAGGATTCGGGCCTTGGACATGGAGGGGGTTAAAGTGGAAGGTGGGTTTCGTTTTGGCCAGTGCTGAGCCTGTGCCACATTTGGGCCAGACATGAAATTAAGCCATGGATCGGTGCCAGATGTGGGCCGAATATAATGAAATTTAAGGTTGACTCGGGCCAGCTCTGGCCTAAATTCATATCAGATGTGAACATACCAGTGTATCTGTGTCAATTTCAGTCCATTGTGCAAAAATAAGCCAGGCCAAATCCATTCTGTTAGAGGACTAAGGGCCTGATCATGGCAGAGCCTGGTTGAGGCAATACTGGCCTTTGCAGCTGCAACACTGATAATAAAAACTGCAGCCCAGCTCTCAAATGCTTTCCATTGTTTGGAGACCCGAGACATCCATGTGATTCTGTAGTGGTAAAGAAGGAGTGTTTTTTTTTACTGAGAATAATTCAAGGTGTAACCTCGTTACATTAAAGGTGCTTTTAATAAACTGCAAGGCAAACTGATATTTTTACCATTTTGGCTGAACTAATAATTAAGGGTGTTGCAATTAATCACATAATCAGTGCATCATAATGCAGACGTTGACAATGATGCATCGATGCAGTGGCAGGACATAATCGATTTTATCATAATGACATTGCTTGATTATACAAATCTAGTTAAAAAGTAGCACTGCAGACTGTTTTGTCTTTGAAGAATGACCATATTCACTGAAGATGTAGGCTAGGCCTATACTACTTATTATAGTTACAATTTAATGCTATGGGCACAATTTCTGTTTACATTTTGATGAGCTATGTCTATAATTCTTTATTTCTGTTTACAATGGTCACAATTTTTGTTCACATTATCTTTTTTTTTTAATAAAAGCAGGAGCTTACATCTCTCTGCTTGTATTTGAAAACATAGAATGTGAAGTAATGTATAAAATTGATGGGATGCGTCGAGATATCGAATCGAATCGTTGACATGATAATCGTAATCGAATCGAATTGAATCGTGAGGCCTGTGAAGATTCATACCTCTACTAATAAGTCCTTGTTCATCATGAGACACTATTCAAACATGGTACAATGCTTATTAAGATGACATTATCTGTTTGGAGAAGGAAACTACATTATGGAGACTGGATGGGATGTGATGTCACACTGAATAATAATCCATGATACAGTTAATGAGGCATGTGATACTGATTAGATTGACATATTTGTTGACTATTGAAACGAAAACCACAAACAGGAGTAGCTCTGCCCCCAGTGCTGCTATACTATAATATAGAATTAATTTAGACGTTAAATATCTCATGTGTCAGCGCATGTTTAAATATGACTATGGGAAAATTTCATTCACAGTGGCTGAGGTGTTTTTCACTGCAGAGCATCTGCCTGATGTCCTGAGCAGGGATCAGTCTACAACAGAAATGTAGTCCTTTCATTCACTATTCAAAACACCCATGACTTTACATGTGTCCTCTAAGCTTTGTGTGTATATTTTACCTTCAAACATGAATGCAGTTTTAAACAGGCTTAGGCTCAGAACTGCTCAGAACTGTTGTTATACGATGTCTCAGGCCTCGGAGAGCTTATCACTAAGTATTTTTCGGACAGGAAGCTTTAAGAGTGCCTTCAGTGTTTCCGATCACCACCGCTGTGAAGAATTCAGACTCACTAATGGACCTTTTCCCATCAAACCACTCCGACTGACTTTGTTTTCTTCTTTGTTTCACATATTTTGCAAATCAATGGGTTTTCTCATTCTTGAGAAGAAACCCAATGGAAAACTTTGGAGTCTTTTACTTTTTGGAATGTTTTGTGGTAAACATTCCCAAAATTTGTTTTTTTATTACATCACTTGCACAAAGAGGAAAATTAATGTTCATAGACACACACACACACACACACACACACACACACACACACACACACACACACACACACACACACACCCACACCCACACACACACACACACACACACACACACACACACACACACACAC
>JBBPCY010000007.1:13651093-13662735 GCA_037974405.1 Brachyalestes nurse
GAGACAGAGGAGGCAAACGTGCCCTGAGAGGTTCTCAGAGGTAAGTTTATAGTAGTTAGTTTTCTTTTGTGATTGTTCTTTTGTGATCTACACTGGACATCGACATTTGCATTTTACTCATTTAATTATTATTCAGCTAATTTTTACAGTTCGATTAACCCTCTAAGCGCCAAAGTCGCAGAATTGCGACAAGACATCATCATGATTAAAATGGGTAAATATGATGTAGTTGCATGAAGTTGTGGTAATAAGACTTTCAGTAAAATACCGAATGTATGCTGCATAATTAAAGTAGAACTTTATAAGCTCCTGCTTTAAATTATTTTACTTTTTTTTTTGTAATTTAAGTATGTGGTATTGGTGAAGCAAATTAGTCCATTTAATCTATCAAAAGAAACACCTCTAACATAATCTTAGACCAATAGACCAATAAAAGTATGTAATTGGTATCAGTACATAACAATAATAAGACTTTTATTACTACTGGGGAAAAATACAGTATAGTATACCACATGTGATACAGCATCATTCTGGAGTTCAGTCAGTTAATGTTTGAGCTGTTAATGTAATTGATCTTTCTTTACCACTCAACTTGATATAATCCTGTCTTACTGTAGAGCAGAAAATTTAAATGAAATACTCACATGGGTGAGACTGCACAGCATAATAAAACAGAAACTGATGATGCTTGGTGATAATTTGATAATAAAGTTCAACTTTTCACTTCCTTTTTTCCCCCAAAAAAATGTATTCATAAATTACTTAAACTATATTCTGAATGTTTTAATATTTTATTACATTATTTTTACATTGAAAAATGTTGAAAATAACTTTTGTGAAACCTTAATGCCAGTATTTGCCTCCTTTGCCTGTTATTAACATAAGCCATGTACTTGCATTTTATAATTAAAAAAGAATTATAGAAGTACTAAATAATGATATTTTGTGTAAAAACAGTAAATGGTGTAATGGTGTAGATTTTAACCAAATTTACAATAACTATATAGTTTTAATATTTGAAAAATAACTATCAGGGGTATATAGCCCAGTTGCCTAAAATGTTAAAAACCCATAATTGACCCAAATGGGCATACAATAGTGGGGCCATACATGAGCTCAGTGAGTTTGCCCAAATAGGCCCCAGGTTTAGCCCATATTAGCCCCATTAGGGATCCAGGTGGGCTGCCACAGGTGGTGTTTACATTTCATTCTATTTTCTGTGAGGGTGAGACTGAAGCTTCAGACATAAAACATGTAACATATTATTTAATAGTATTTATTAATAATATTTCTTTTATTTTATGTTTTATTTTTGGTCTGAGTGCACAGAAAAAAGGGCATCAGCGTGTTAGCTTAACTGCTTGTTAGCTTGACTGCTTGCTAGCGATTCCCACCACCAAGCCAAGCTGGGCACTGGTAAAATCCTTGGAAAAAAAGCTCTGCTGTTGTGACAGCGTGATTAACAACTTCACAAAGAAGACCAGGAGGGTAGAATTCATTTATATGGTGAGAAAGAGGTTAGATATGTTTTCTTAGGATTTAGATAATTTAATTTAGATTGTTAATTATGTACTGTTGAAATAAGCATTACTATTACGTGTTTGTAAGATATATACAATTACATTTTTTTAAATATTTTGTAGTGATTGTAGTCACTGTCCATGAGGAGATTAAGGGAAGAGCAGGAGCGAGAAGATACATCAGAATGTAAGGCAGCAAAAGCAGAAGATGGAGGTCAAGTAGGTTAGCTACTTAGGGTAAGAAAATCAAGCTGCCCAGGGTTCGCTGAGGTACTGAGTTTGTTTCGCGGCGTGCTGGGGATGAAGGGTGGTTTGTTTCACCAAAAATATTGACCAGGAGCCACCACTGGTCGAAACACACCCTAGCCTAAGTCTCTTACTTGTCCTAACACAGCTGTAAAATCATAAAAACAGAACTAAGCCACGGGAAAGGGAAAGGAAAGGAAAACTCTCTCATTCATACACCGTATTCTTCCGCACAACCAAACTAGTACATAGTCAAGTAGTGCACAACCCACATAGTCCATAAGTACGAGGCTGACGATGTAAGCCGAGTGGGAGTGAGCGTTGTAAACTCGAAGCGTGATATGTCGAGACTGTTGTAACTTGAGGACCCCCTGTAACATGTTTCCAGTACCATAGAGTATAAAGTTCCACTTTGATTAACAAGAGAAAAGGCTGGCTGTTTAACCCAATGGATAATTTTGCCACGACATTTAGGTACAAATGTAGCAGAACAAATCAAGTGTACTTATCTGGCTTATGTTATTTGAAAACTGAAATACTGATTGGCCAAAATCAAATAATTCTTCAGCTAATTGTTGTTCACAGGTTTAGGGCAAGCTTCAAAAACTCCAGTTACAATCTTGGAGGATTCTGATTGGCCGTTCCTACTTACAGCCCTAAGTGTGTTGCTGTCTTTCTTGTACAGATATCTCTGTGAGGGACTGTCTCAGTAACCAGAAAACACTCTGCTCATGACGCAGAAAAACTATTAGAGCTCTTGCAAGTGTTGTACAGATTATTTATAAGTTTTGCAAGTACTTAGAAATGCCCTTGCCTTGCTGTGTGGATTCTGTGTGGCTTTACTCTCTCCCATGGCCCGTGCTCCTACACGGTGGCTTTGAACTTATTTAATACTTAGAGATGAAATAAATGGACAAAGTCACAATGGCACACAATTCTGCTACCATCAATTGAAATCATTTCCTGTAATGATAGTAGTGTTGGAGCATGTTTCTTTTTTCTTCAGCCTTTTGAGAGCGAAAGGGCTTTTCATCTATGAGAGACTGCACCTCAAAGAGGCAGTCCTCACTGAAGCCATTTGCACTGTGAATGCCATATAATGTGAGAGAAATGGCTCAAAATGTTTACTGGCGGTGATGAATGTCAGATTCACGGAGAAAGAGATTGGGCTTCTTCATATCCCTCCACAAGGACTACAGGCAAATAAATCGCTGTTGAGGGACTGGAATTGGTTTTTGGTCCTATTTAAAGTAAAAAAACAGGCTCCAAAAATGGGAGCCTAAAGACTGAATGTAGGATTACAGTGCATGTGGCTGGGCGTTGAAAAGTACCTCATATTGCAGTATGTGTCTAAATGCAAGGGTCATACAAAATACTAGGGGTGGGCAATATGGCAGACACTGAAAGACATTTTCTTGATATACGATGCACATCACAATGTTTCATTTTCTAAAGGGTCTGATAAGCTGAAGTAGACACAATGCACCAGCAAAACAAAACAGCACAATAACAGCCACATTGCGCCCCCATCAATCCGAACGTCACACAGGCTTTCCATTCTGAGAATTAACCAGTGGTTTTTTAAATCCTTTAAACCTACCAACAGAAGAGGCACCACGTCTTCCTGCCCACACTGGCCATAGTGAAATACATCATGTGATAATAACGTATACCCTGCCACTATGTAAAACAATGCATAAAGCTTCATTAATTGTTGGATGTTGTGTGATTCTGAGCACGAGCATATTGAGATAGGATCACTAAGAGCCTTTTGTTTTCAAAAAGTATATATAAATACAGAGTGTATATAAATCATGCCTGATATGTGGCTTATATTCATGTGTTTTCTTGTTCATGCCGTTTTAGAGGCAAAGTAATCTAGAGCACTGCTACTTGGAAGCTAATATCTTCATAATGACTACAATAGTGTTTAAGTACTGATGATACAGGAAAGATCTCTTATATTGTGATAAGGATGTCATATAATCATATCACACCCCCGTTATGTTAGATGCCTTTAGAATTGATTAAGTGAAGGACCCTGAGTACTTTAGTGTGATTACAGTTTCGTGTGCACCTTGAAGATAAATCAGGGAATCAGCATCAGCATCACGAATAGAATAGACAAAAGCCTGTAGGTGTACAAGTTTTTTTTTTTTTCAGTCTCGAACCACCTTGTATTTATTGCACAGATCCTTGTAATGAGAGGAATTCAATTAAACAAATTAACCATTATCTCACACTTATAATGATACTCAGTGGAAAGTGTGTGCGCATATGTGTGCTGGGGGTGTGAGTTTAAGTGTGTGCGTGTGTGTGTGTGTGTGTATCTGCGGTAATAAGGTAGAGAGATACACACACTCACACTAGATTGCTGTATTTGTGTGTGTGTGTGTGTGAAAACTCTAATATAAAGAAAGTGAAAGACTATCTTTTTATCAGGTGATTCTACCAGAACATCTCACGAAAACACTTGTTTAAATCCCTGTTCTATTTAAGCTAACTGCAAACTGAGCTGTTTCCTCCCTTTTCTGTCTTTAGATGATACAGGAGCAGTGCCAGCCTGCCAGTGCAGTGATGTAAAAAGGTTTTGCAAAGCCAGAGGCTATCTCTCATGGTTACAGCCTGACAGCAGTTGTTGGAGATCTAGGGGATGTTTCTTCCCCTCTTTTTTTTGTCTTTGTGGGAAGTGGTGTTTATTTATTTATTTATTTTTTGCTATTGTTGTTTGCTAAAGATATTCAATTCAATTCAATCCAGTATTTTTAGTCAGCTTGACAGCTTTATTTTTTCATTTATTTATAAAAAATGAACATTTGATTGAACTATATGATAGAAATATCAGTTATTATCTTTTGTTCACTATTGTTATTTGATGCAAATTACCAGTGATATAAATGATAGACTATTTTCTGTATGTTTCTTGCATTTTTAAAAGTTCCTTAATGGCAGTAACTGGTTGAAGAGATCTGTGTGTGCAGGTGTGAGGCACTGCAGCGATCACTGTAGCACTGTGATGACAGAATGCTAACCAAAGTGGGGTTTTTTTTACATTTTCTGACTGAGATCTGAAATGCATAGAGAGGGCATAAATAATTTGGGGAGTGAGTGTGACACAGAGGGGCTCCTGATTGGCCGTTGCCTTGCAAATCATGCTTTTTTGTTGCACACATTTTATGCTGTGGTATTGTGGTAGTGTGTGTGTGTGGGTTGGTGAGTTACTGTATATTTGTTTGGGACACTGGGGACAGGTGAAATCTGTTTGCTGCTATATCTCTAATGGAGTTCCCCTGCTGGGAGAAGGTGCTTGTCTCTGGTGTTGTGGTAAAGAGCAGAGATACACATTACAAATGCAATGGCCTATTGTAAACACATGGCGGTGAAATACTCATGGTAGATTAGATAACCCAGGGCCCTCACATCAACACTGGGGTCTTTGTGTGTGTGTTTGTGTGTGTGTGTGTGTGTGTGTGTGTATGTGCGTGGGAGTGCATATGGTTGTGGTGGTGGGGGGGCACAATGACATTAAAGCAGTGGCAGAAAAGTGCCGATTTCCCATTTAACACTCCATTGAGTTCTGGGTTATTCCAAGTCGTGGCTGGAGTCGAGATGGTAGCATTACCTCACCTCTTTCATGATACACCCCCCTTCCCTCACACAGGCCACCGGCTCCATTTGCCCACAATGGAGTCAGGGAGAAAAGACATGCTGTGACACGATGGGACTGGCCATCGTGCCTGAGAACTAACAATGATCCACCTCTAAACCCACTGGCTTTTTGTTATAAAGAAAGAGGAAACCTGTGGAGCAACCTTGAACCAACACATTTCGCAGAAAACATCTTCTGTGATTTTTTTCTTCCTTTATGGGCACTGGAACAATAACATGATGTGTCCAATGATTATATGAGGAAAGAGCTGGAGGTAGAAAGAGAAATGATAAAAAAAAAATAAAATAAAAATCAGGGGAGTTAGTACACATATAAATTGTGCCAGTCTTAGCCTGGCCTAGACCTGTTTGCCAAACAAAGACCTGGCAAACTCAATTAAAGGGCCAATTTTCCTCAAGACACAAGGCGATGTGAAATTATCCCTGCCTGTTAAACCTGTCACTTCATTTCACTCTAATTATTCCTTCTGATCCCAGGGACCTTTTAACTAATTGTTTTCTCCCGTCTTCTTCATCATGTTTGATGTGACATTAAGAATCTGCTACATAGCTTTAAGCCTCCAGGAATTTCCACACCATAATACCAAGGTCAGGACATTAACACCGATGTACTTGAGACATTTGTGTCTTTGTATGATTCTGTGAATCATCTGCACATAGGTGATTTTCCACAGAACGGAAAAGCACAAACTGACACAAATTGAAAGACTTAAGGTGAAATGGTTTATTGAAAGATTTATGGTCTTTATGGTACTGATCCTAGAGAAAAGTAATATTTTGCAATTGCCTGTCCTATTTTACTGGCGAAAAGTAAGCAAGACTATGCTTCAGTGTTCCCGGAGTGGAAAATGAAATTCTTTTCTCAGCTCAAGAGTTGCTGTGAGCCCCCACGTCTCATCACAGCATAATAGTTCCCGCTGCTGCCTCATCTCCACCCAGGCTGCGTAAGAGGCTAGAGGCTGGCTGATGAGTATGTATATAGTGTATAGCCAGAGACAGCAGTGTTTCTTGATGAGGTTTTCTTCAGCTCCATCACCCCGCACACCCTGAGGAAATGTGGGCCTTCGGATTAGCCTTTTTAATTTGTGAATTGAAACTTGCATCATTGTTTCCAATTAGTCTGGCCTTGTTCTTAAACTGCTAGCAAAACGCCTTAGGAAGAAAGGGGGAAAATACGTAGAGGGGAATGGATTAAAAGTAATATTGAATCTTGCCCCGTCCAAAAGATGCCCCTAATCTCCCAAAAGAAAGGTGAGAAAAGGGGTTTATTGAATTGAGAGCTGCACAAAAGCTACAGACTTCGTAGCATAACTGGTCTCTCAGGTGCTTGTGCCAAATTAACAGGGAGATATTCCAGACAACAGTGCTGAGTCATTTGACATGATATCATTGTTTTAGTAAAACCCTTTGTTTTAAAAGCATGCATGGAAGCTCTTGCATTGTGGGACAATGGGTTATATCAGGCTGGTGCCTGCAGTTCATTAGTCTGTAGCTTGATTACTTGGTTAAATTGGGACATTAAAATGTCATGGGTCCTGGGTGTGGGGGAGATTGCCTTGTGCTGCTGTACAGTGAAAAATGTATTCTCAACATGTGTCTGTGTGTGGCAGGTCATGTTTGAGAGAGCATCATGAGGATCAACACTGGAGCAGCAAAGCCTACTTCAGTGGGACAGCCGTGGGTCATCGGGTCAGAGAGCTGTGTGTGTGTGTGTGTGTGTGTGAGAGAGAGAGAGAGAGAGAGAGAGAAAGAGAGAGAGATAGCATGAACAGGCATAGGTTTCTGTGGGTGTTAAAGCGTATAATAGACCCAAAAACTGTCCAAAACAATGTCTATGTTGTCTTGCTGTATCCTACTGGTTGTGTTCACTGGGGCGTTTTGAAAGATGTGAAAAATGCACTAGGGCTTTTTGAAAGATGTGAAAAATTGTTGAGGTTGAAGCTTGACGTGGCTACAACTTAACCATAAAAACTTAATTATCACGTTCCCACCCCTTACTAAGTCATGGCTACAACTAAGGATTCCTGTTCCACGCATTAGTATGTCATTTTGATTAAGAAAGGATGTCACCAGCAGAGCTCTGTACAAAAGCCCTGCTCGAGCTAGATTCTTTTTACCTGGCAAGTGCTGCAATTTGAATGAGTAACAAAAAGATCAGTGATTTTTATCTAGTGTAAATTCTTTGGCGAACGAAAGGAACATATCTTAAAAGTACCTCACATGGCAATTCAATTTCTGCCTTATTGATCACCTCTTGATAAGAGTGAGCCCACTACTTGTATTCTGGTACAATGATGTAAATGTCTGGACTATGAAATTTCTATCTATGATGTCTGGGGATATCTGGATAAACCACACAGTTACCCTTACCCTTAACTACATTACAAATTATATTACAGGACCTTGATCCAGCTCAGCTAGGCTAAACTTCAATACTTGTAAGAGAAAAAACTGCTGGTGGTTGCCGTCCTTCAGGAGAAAGCAAAAAAGACAAGGCTGTCCATGAGATGTCTTTAGAGCTGGATTGTACAGCTATGGATGTGAGCTGACAGTAGTGATTATTTTCTCCTTCATCTCGCTCAGCATCGCCTGACTGACTGAGGTCCCACCCCTGTCTGCCTCTTATTGGGCAATGCATGGGCACAACAGAGCATGCTCATGCAAACTCGGGTGACCGTTTTCAATGGACGGAGCATCATTTTTACATATTGTCAAGAACTAAAGTGTGCTGTTTATCAGTACATTGTTTTGTCTGGTTTTGATAGCAAAAGTCAAATTTTTGACGGTCACCAAAATATCCTTAAAATGCTGCCTCTCTTGCCTTATGCCTGCTCTGCTCAAACTTGTCTTTTCCTCCTTTCTTCATCTCTTCATCCCACAGCCATTCTCTACAATCATTCCCTGCACTCCATCTCCCTCCATCACTGTAGTTCTTCAGGGATCATTTCCCTCTATCGTTTCCCAGACAAGCACATTGATGAGGTGCGCGGAAAGCGTATTGTCATTACAACAGAAAGCTAGCCATAATAATACGTTTTACACAGTCAATTTCCTTCCCCATCGAGCAGGGTCGTCATGACAACATTTTAAAACCCTAATGGTAAGGTGCGCCCATTTTTCCCAGCTTTTCATACTCTTTTATCACCCTCCGTGACATGCTGCATCTCGAAAACTCCGAACGACTTTGGCTTTAAGACAGACGTTTGTGTTTTAAGAGCCAGAGTGGAACCAGGAGGTGGCGGAGGCAGTGGGAGTCAGGGGAGAGATTGCAGGGAACACATTCATTCCAGCAAAAAAAGAGAGTGTAAAGCTCCATCTGGAAGATTGCCCCAGGCAGAATCAGACAAACAAACAACAGCCTGGAGGTAGTCCTCTTTGGTTTGACGTATACAGGCAGCTCGCCTGTCCATGTCTATTTATGCTTCCCTTCATCTTTCGCCTGGTGTTCTCAGGTATCCAAGCTCATTATGTGGGGGAAAAATGCACAATCAATTAAAGACTTTATTTACAATAAACATCTCTGCTGACATGTTCTTAGCCTTCCTGTGAATCATCTTTAGTAAATAAAGTGATTTGAGGCTCCCCTAGCATCATCCCTAAATCCCAGCATGCACCGGGGCTCCCCATATGAAGGTGGATGATTGACAGGTGAGTGAAAGTTATTTTGTGAGCGCAGCATTCTAGCTGTCACCTTCACTCCTGCTAGGCAGCCAGGGCGCCGTAACGAACTCGTTACCCAGTGCAGAAGCCCGCTATAACACCCACAGCCTAGGCAATTTTATGATTCATTTAGTTCAATAGAGAGTGTTTATTAAAGTTTACTTACTTATCAATAATGGCCTCTCTATTATTAAGCCTTGAGCTGGGGACTGAAGGGGATTGGAGCTGATTGGTGAAAAAATGGAGATGTAAATGAGAAAGAAAGAGCGTTGTATTGGGATGTAGGCTGGGAGCCCTGGAGACAGAGGCACAGAGCTTTAATAATGTACAGAAGAGGCTTGTGTAGCATCTTATACCATAACTTACATGGTCGTTTCACACAGTCACAGTCATTTTAAATACGCAGCTGTTCTTCCCTTTATCAAGCAGTGTTACAGTGTGTGTGTGCGTGTGTGTGTGTGAGGGGGGGGGGAGAGTTTTTGAGTATTCTGAACAAGTATGCTTTTGCTTGTTTTTGCTTTCTTAAATTTAGGTTCGATTTTTGAAGATAGGCTTAGAAAATTCTTATATCAACTAATGACACAATAAAGGAAAAACATGGATAAATGAGATGGAAACATAGACAGGCTTCCGGACAGGTGTACTACATTATATATTTAAGCAATTAACATCCTGCCATGGTTTGTGGCCGTATGAAAAATTTGAGCAGGTGCAGTTGACCCCAATTTTACCACAAGATGGCAAGAGGAAAAGATCTGAGTGACTTCTAAGTCATTCAGTCATTATTCATTTTTACCTGACCATTTCCAACCTGTCTATATCCATTAGATTTAAGTAGATTGTTCTTATACCTCTCCATTTAAGACTGACTGTACCTCATTCAAAAAGCAGTCCAGACTGAAACAGTATGAAGGGGCTTTTAAGGCTGAGTAGGAGGAAATACATAAATGCATTTGTTTGCAGATCTTGCCACTTAGTTTGAACTGTACAGATTGGGAAATTAACCCTGAATTAAGAAAACTTTCCACAATATGAGCTCTTTAAAATATATTCTGTGCACTGTACAGTTTGATGTGAAAACAGCCATCAGAAAACAAAACATAAAGGTTTTACGGTGTAATACTGTATAAAACACTGACTAGAAAATATTTAATTACTTCAATATTTGAGCAGAAATATCACTAATTTTAATACTTGATAACATTACCACCGATGCTTACAATTACTGTGCATAAGCCATCTAAACCAATCACGCAGATCCACACATTCAACACACTTAAACCTAGTGAGAAGTGCATTGGATATTTCCCTTTTACATACAGCTTTCACCAGTGCATGGGAAAGTGTGGTGTACTAAATACACAATTATGTCTATGAAATTACTTTTAGCCTTTTAGCAGATGCACTTATCCATAGTGATTTCAAACAGCAGGTAGTGTGCAAAAATACTTTTATTGGTATGGCGATGTTGGTGTCTGAAGAAGGAGAAAAATTTCCCCATGCTTGGGGAAGAGTTTCTCCATGTTAAAGGTTTGAATTTTATAACCACCAGGAACTACATGAGAACCAAAAGTAATCATTTTCATTTTATAATTTTTATCCCTGACATTTGCTATCCTCTGACTCTCAACCATTGCTCTCCCACTGAGACACAGCAGAAGACTGTCATTTATATGGCCGCTGCAAAAGAAAGGTCACATGACTGAAAGAGATTTATAAGAAGAGTAACTGAAGTAAAAGAGACATTTGAGCGTGAGGCTGGGCATTGGTGTGATATGTAAGGACATATAGAAGAGCAGCTGTGATCAGACTGTGTCAGCCAATACAATCTGTCCACAACTACACAGAGAGAGATGTTATAGCAAGGCTGTAGTTCATAAACCCCTCATTACAAAGAAGAATGACCGTTTGGGCGTTCAGTGGTGTGAAAACCACAGGCGCTGATCTATAGAGAAGTGGAAAACAGTGATATGGTCAGATGAGTCATCCTTCACCATATTCTCAGCAGTTGGTGGGGTGCATGTATGGCCTACCCTGAGAGAATGATACATGCCTGAATGCTTGACCCCTACATTGAAAGGCTATACTTTTGGCTCCGTTATGCTGTAGGGGACATTTGGACTGCATGGCTTGGGTCAACTTGTCGACTATGATATGGCCTTCACAGTCACTACATCTCAGCCCAATTGAATTTGAATTAACATATTAGACAGTAGTCAGTTTTCCTTTAATTAACACACACACACACACACAGATAACTGACTCCCTCAATTGACAACAAAATCAACTCATTGAACAACACACTGACAAATTACCACCCCAACCCCCATCTCCACACCGGCTGAAAACTCTGGAAGGTGCCAGAAAATCTCTGTTATTTATAAACCCGAGAGATGACAGGTATGCTCTATTCCTGACACTGTCTGTGTGTGTGTGTGTGTGTGTGTGTGTGTGTGTGTGTATGTGTGTATGTTTGTAAAAGACTTGTGTAAAATAGTGGTAAGGGCGGGAGTGAGATTAGAGAATGAAAAAACAAACTCTAGACCT
>JBBPCY010000007.1:13662745-13674173 GCA_037974405.1 Brachyalestes nurse
GAACCAGGGGCTTGTAGGCCCACACATCACATCACATTAAACACACACACACACACACACACACACTCACACTCACACGTAATACCAGCTTGAAATAACAGATAACCCTGCCAACATGCATCATCATCCACTCCACTGCTGTCTTAATCTGCCTCTATACAGCTCAGTAATGAACTTAATTGAGGGGATAAATGACAAATTCCTTCTCTTCTCTCTCTCTCTCTCCCTCACTCTCTCTCTGCATTGACGTTATCACTCACTAGAGCTCTATTGTCTTTGCCAACATTTATTTGAATCTTTATTTATGTATCTTTGCTTTAAAGTATGATATAGAGTACAGATGTTTCCTTGAAACTGCCTTACAACGTGCACGTATTATTTATTTCAGAGACTCTGTGCTAAAAATGTACTGTTTCTTTGGGAGATAATGTAGCTTAGTACAAAACAATTCATTCAAATTATATTTTCGGCTTTCAAAACATTTAAATAAGTACACATCTTCTGCAGAGAACAGGCTTTTCCAACAAAATTACTGTTGAAAAAAAGCTACATCCTGTGCAAAAGTTTGTATGTTTTATTATAGAAAATAAATACAAATGGTGCACTTAAATGTGTAGAAAATAGTTCATGTCATAGTTTAGTTTGTTCCCTGCAGAAGATGTTTTCAATTTGTAAAAGACTGCACATGATTTGTTTTTGCTGAATGAAGCCTATTGTCTTTTTTAATTGTTTGGCCTTTTTAGCAACCTCTGTTTACCCGCTCAGCTATCAAAATAATCAGTAGATGACTCAATTACTAACATAATCGATAGTGACAGTCTTAATAAATCATTTAAATTTTGCAAATTTTTGCATTGTGGCATAATGACGTTTTCTTATGTATTGTCCGAATTTCTCTATGTCATTATCTAACCCCCCCACACACACACAAACAAACACACACACACAAACAAACACACACACACACAGTTACACATGCACACATACAGCCATGAGCAGCAATTCCTCTAATCAAACCTTCTTCTGTGCGTGGAAGCCTCTGGCGACACAGGCCTGGGTGACAACAGCATTGATGCACAGTGAGCCGAGCTCTCCAGTGGGAAGGCTTCCGTTTGTGTACGACTGGACACTATTGATCAGCCAGTCACTCTGGGCGTGGCGTTCAATACATTTGGGTAGCGCAGGCATCAGATGTGATTAAAGAGAAGGAGAGCAAGTGTCCGCTTTCTGTTCGTCAGTGCAGGATTCTCCCCCTCTCTCCACACCGCAGCCGCTCTATCACCTAATCGCTTGCTTATCACTGTGCGTGAGGAGACGCTCTGCCACCCTCTGAAGATGGCTTATTTATTCACACAACAGAGCAGCCTAGAATATTAACTCCCAGCATCATTCTCTTCTGTTTTTCCACTTTGTATCTGGCTTTGTTTCAGGACAGTGGCTAACATAAGCTGCAGGAATCATTTGCATGCATTTAATTTTGATAATTATCATTCATTACTTACAAATGAAACATAGTCATAGAGATGTTAAATGTCAACTCTTTTGTCCATTCTCAGCCCACAAATGCATTCTTTTCTAGCTTCATAGAATGTGAGTGAAAATCTCCTTCAGTCTAATGAGGATTAGTAGGATTTGTTAAGTGTCCTATGTAACACTGAATCCAGTTCGACAGTGCTGAACTGGAGCTAATCAAAAGTAGACAAGTTGGAAATGGCAGTGATAAATGTGCCAGCACACTTATAATTTTTTTTTCAGCTTTCTGTAAAGCTTGTCTCATTTTTATATAAACTTGTTTTAGCAGAAGTTGGTACACTTACACATATTGTGATGTAACAAATTGTATTTTGGTGTTAAATAATGACTGTCACTACTAAGGGTAAAGGGGCATTTGGCTGACGTTCTTATCCAGAGTGACTTACAATCACTAGTTACAGGGACAGTCTCCCTGGAGCAGCTGAGGGTTAAGTGTCTTGCTCAAGGACACAATGGTAGAAAATAGGGGTCTGAACCTGCAAAAGTGGGGGTTTGAAAGTGAGGGTTTGAACACTGGGGGCATCAGGTTCATAGGGAAGTGCTTCACCAACTAGGCTACGTCCATAATTTTATATAGGTGCATAAGCCTTTTGCGGCTATAATTAGATGAAGGGGGCATTCACTGTTATTTTGTGCTTTTGCCTCATTAAAACTGCTCTTAGAGAGTTTTCTTCTGAAAGCACAAATACAGGAAGGGCATTGTTATAATGCTGGTTAATTATGATTATACACTGTATTTAAAACCTGCGATGACTTGTCTTATTTTTGATGTTAACGTGGCTGTTTCTCTGAAATGCTTATCTGACAAAACGCAAGCCAAATTTTGGTCTATGTTTAACATAAAAAAAAATCATCATGACTAAGACTAATTAATAATTTAGTACATAACCAGCAAAATTGGTGATCCAACATCAGTGCAAACTATATTATAATTAGTGCCTCTTTTACTAAATCTTCCCCATGGAGTGTAAACTCTGAAGGTTCAGAGAGGAGAAGTGTTTTTGGAGAATTTCTGACAAGCAGCAATAAGATGTGGTGTAGAGCTTCTGTGCTGGCACACAACGGATCATAACAAATCCTGCATTAATAATTTCAGGCAGCATCACACAGTAATCTGTAATCTGAACGCTGATTGTGGTCCTGCTGAAAACGATCTGTTGCTGAGGATAAGATTGGTTTCTTTTCTTTTTACTTTTCTTTTTACTTCCATTGCTCTCAGAGTAATGCTATTTTTGCAGAGCCTTTGGTATTCCAGAGTGTTCCTTTTCGTTGCTCCCCACTGCACCCACTTTTTCAGGGTGTTTATGTTTCAATCAAAGGAGCCAAAGCACTGTGACCGTGAGCAAGCCGTGCAGCCCCCATCTCGCAAATAAATACTGCACTGTTATACAGGCCCAGCTCAGCTACCTATACAGTGAGACAGCTCCAGGCTCAGGGGAACACTAGCCTACTTTATGGAAGTATAACCTGAAATGCATGTTTTTGAAAAGGGACTGCAGCTTCCCCCCGTTTCCTAGCCTACACAAGCACACATCCATGTCCATACTACCCAACGGGGGCCGGTAAAACCAGAAAAGTCAAAGAAAAAAGAATTTAGTTGTGATGGGATAGAACAATAAAGGATCCCAGATGAAGGACGTTTTCAGGGTCATATAAGAGTTTGGCATCACCAGCCAAATTAATTTAGTGTTTTTTCTTGGTTTATTATGAAAGTTATATACAGTGGCTTTTGTATATGTTTTCACGTTTTGTATTTTTGGCTTGCAAATACATTAGCTTGACATTTGCTAATTTTCTCATTTCAAATCCTACATTTTCAAATTTCTTTAAAATATCAGATTTGGTATTTGTCCATTTAGCTGGAGGGCAGAATAACCTTCCACCCATTTAACCCTTTCCACCAGCACAGCTGTGGTGCCAGTGCCGTGTTGATGACTAATCTCACACTGGCCCACATTTTATCATTGCTGGTACCTGGTACTTGGCCAGTAAAGTCAGTTTAAGTCCTCCACAAGGAGGATAGACTGGACTGCTAGGCTTGTGACATGATTGTAATAGAAACATCCTGCCATTGTCTTGAGGTCAGTTGTTGCTCGATGCATTTGCCTTTTGCTCTGATTGTGCATGAGTAATATATCCACAGACTCCTGAGTAATAGTAAAGCATGTAGTCATCCAGGGTACACACCTGAATGTCAACTTCTGCTTCCTAATATACCTACTTTTCTACTTCAAGCTCAGCAGTTCCCACATCCTGTAATATCGTAGTCCAGCTGTTGTGGTCGGAGTGAACATGGGCCTCTTCTTAAAGGGCACACAGATTCCTGGAGCTCAGTGTGGGCCAAGAACCGGCTCTGGTGCCAGCACCAGCAAATTGTCTGTTTTGCATGCTCCACATGCTGCTTTGAGTTAGGCTGAAGCACCAAAAGAAAATCAGCCAGTGCTGTGATAATACAGTTGCCATGCTTTGGTTCTTTGGCTGGAGCGAGGCTATGCTTCACATTGCCATGGTGGACTTGCTCTGTGAGGCTGAAATATAACATGGCAGGGCCACTACCATTCTCTCCCAGCTTCCATCTCCTTTTTCACACTACAGTTGACAATCGGGGGCCTCTGGAAGCCATGACTTTAGACTTCAGCACTTTAACAATTCATAAAAGTGTTGAAATCAATCGGAGCCGAGGAGATTTATTAAATCTCTCACTGCAGGCCGGGAGAGGGAAGCAAGAATGAGGCGTAAAAAAGAGGAAGGCGTAAAAAAGAAAAAAAAAGGCATCAGGGGTAATACTCACATTGGCTGACACAAGGGAAAAGCAGCTTTTAAAGCGTTTAGCTTTAATTTCATTCAGGAGTGACATAATTGATTTTAATGAGATGTTTATAGAGTGAAGTGGCAGTGTTGCTAAATCATTTGCCAGTCTGCCTGTTGGGCTGTGCTGAGCCCTGCGCTGGGGAAAAGAACAGCACACTCCAGCTTATGCAGCCAAAATTCACTAGGATCCTTTCTCTCTGTCTCTCTCTCCTCCCAAATGTGAGCAGCCAAATTTGACTAGGATCAAGTCTCTTTTTCCGTGTGTGTGTGTCTCTCTCTCTCTCTCTCTCTCTCTTCCCGTCTTTCTCCCTCCCTCTATTGCTGTCTTGTCTGATTTAAAGCTACTATGAAGTCTCTTCAACAAAATGTTTTCTAGAAAGAGATATGTGAATTGGAACGTTTTTTACATTTGCCTCTGTGCTGTAGCGTTAAGTTCCAATCGTGTAGCACTCAGTCTGTTCCCTTGCTGCTCTCAGATGGCTGCTGGTTAGATGTGAGACTGTGCTGTAGTGTTAGCCAGGCTGGTGGATCCGTAGTACTTTGATGAAATTCTGAACACAACAAAGCTCACCTCCCAGAAGAGAATTCCATGCACCTTGTGGGCTTTGATTCTGCACCCCTTGCTCTGCCCAGCAGGAGACACACATACACACACACACACACACACACACACACACACACATCCAGACACAGAAGAGAGAATGGCGGTGCGTTCAGTATTCAGAAGCAGACCTTGTCTCCTGCTCCTCTGGTGTTATTACTTATTTATTATTCATGATGCGCGTGTGGTGCTCATCGACTCTGTGCCGTGACTGACTGTGACGTGCGCTTGCTGCAGATGGGCGACGACGACGCCCTAGAGACTCGCCAGCGTTTCCTTTGACAGTCCAATAGACGTCTGTCCTCTGGGATCTTTTGGTGTGACTGGTCATGCAGTGGTCAGGCATGGGGTAAATTGGGAGTGGGTGTGTTGGAGGCGGGGCCTTGGGGTAGAGTGTATATATGGTGTGAAACCATGGCATTCCTGCCCCTTACAGTGCTTTCCCCATGTCCTCGGACCACCGGCTGCCACTTTCCACTCCAATCCGGCTCTGATTGATTGACAGGCCAGGCGCGGGGAACAAATGATTATGAAGCTGTGTGGTGTGTTAGTGCGAGGATGATTGACAGCTCTCCCACATCCTTCCACACACACACACACATGTGCCCATGGCCCTCACCTCCAGCATTCCTGTCCAGCAGCTGGTGGCCAGAACATTCCCTCCTTCTTCGCCTGGCCCAGAGGTGACCACAGGGCCCCTGCAGCACTTTCACACCCTCTCTCTTTCATCAACACTCTCTCATGGGCAGATTATTAATATCACACTCTCTCCTCCCACCCCCGGCCATCAGGGAGCCTTGTCAGAGGCAGCACCAGCATGCAGGGTGTGAGGAGACTCTTTATCTGCCCATTTCAATAGACTCTTGTCCTACAATACCTGCCTCAGCTTTTGTAGCTCAGTCAGAATGCAAGACAGGCCTTTTAGGAATGTAGATTGCTCACTTTGTCCTCAAAAATTGTGTTATAATTAAAAATAAAAATTGCTGTTAAACATTTTTGCTGTTTCCACGCTAGAAAATGTTCTACTAATGCAAACTGATGGTGTGCTTTCATAACATTGTTGCTGTCAGAAAGCCTTCTTTAAAGAAAAATATCTGAAACCTTTTTTTTTTTAAATATTCAAACTGTCAAAAAATGTAGTATGGCAGTGACATGTTTAATTTATTAAGCTTAATCCAGTTTGGAGGGCGCATTTGACTTGCAGCATTTTGTTCATGGTTTTGTATGTGGTGACTTGCCTAAAGCTTGTGCTAGGGGGAAGAAGTTTGCTATAATAATGTGAGCTGCCCGAAGAAACAGGTTGAGTCAACCTACCTGCAATTTTCAGCCATGCTGATTTCTCTTTGACTGATATCAGCACAAACATGCAAACATCCCCCCTGAGTTATTCCTCCATATTATTACAGCAGACCTGTCTTTAGTCCTAACCTTGCAGACAGACAATCAGAGAGAAAAGCTGGAAAATGACAGGTTTGTCCATGATTTATTCAACAGGACGGCAATTTCTGACGCACCCCCTAGGCACGATTTCCATACCAACAAATGCTTGGAGCTGTTGTGATTGCTTTTCAATCATCCGAGACAAACACTAATTAGATTTTTTTTCCTTTTTGGCCTGTGGAATGAGAGGTTTCTGATATTGGAAGCATGCAAGGCTGTCTGGCAGTCAACCGTCACACACTTGTACCCGTGCCTCTTGCCCATCTGTTAATGCTATTGTTTTCCATGGAGCCAGCAACAGCTGGACTGTTCTTTGTAGTTTCAGTTGTCATGAACAGGTAGCAACTTTATTGTTCTGACAATGTCTTTTGTAGTCCGGGTAGAAAAGATACCCAGTACCAAATCCAGGTAACCAGCAGAAGCAGTTTTGCTGAATGTGCCTGTGTGTCTTTGTGTTTATTCCTTCAGACGGACGCTGCTCTAATGTATGATGCCGTGCATGTGGTGGCTGTGGCTGTTCAGCAGTCTCCCCAGATCACGGTCAGTTCACTCCAGTGCAACCGCCACAAACCCTGGCGCTTCGGCAACCGCTTCATGACGCTCATCAAAGAGGTACAGTAAAAGGCCAGCAAATGTTATTTATGTTGTGGATCTGTGTGTCCTGTTTGTGAGATTTGTCTAAAAGCCTGGTCACCCTAGCACCAGTGTGCACTAATCTGCTCCTGGGGGTGAGTTTCTAGCAAACTTCAGTAGTTTTTATACTCAAACAGACTTTCTGAATCTGGCAATTAACAGAAGAAAGAGAGGAAATCACCAAAAACCACCTCCAGGACCAGAGTTGTGCACCCCTGTCCTAGCGTTGTCACTCTAGCAAATGGGACTGGTTGATGGTCTCAGTGGAACTTGTTGCAATCAAGGGTATTGTGTCACAAACTTCAAAAGTAAAAAAAATAGTGTCTAAGCCTCAAGTGTCAAGTTCAGCTTTGGAGAGCATGAGCAAGTTCACACTGTCAAGTAACAACATGTTTGTTTTGGCTCTATTGACCTCTGCACTTCCCTTGCTTTAGCAGCAGATCCCAAATAGAGTCTTGCTTTTAGCACAGTTTAAGAATGGCATTTCATATTCTCCTGGATTGTCCTGAATTTTTATGAATTCAGACAGAATGATGTCCTAGAATCCAGGTATTTCCAAATTATTTCTAGTTTCAAATGTTTGCTTTTACCCAATCAAACAATCTGTGTATATAAATATATATAAAGAATATTTGGTTTAGATTATTTTCAGCATAGGGCTCATTGTTTCAGAAAGGTCCACTGTTGGTGATGTTTAAGTAAATTCTAATGTATTTTATTTATATATAGCTTTTTGCAACTAATGCTGTCACAAAGCAGCTTTATAGAATCCAAGTCCATATGCTACAGACTCCCTAAATCTGAAGGAACGCATCCTCCTATGGCCGACTCCAGACAGTGAGGTAGAGGAAGGCACTAGGCATTACAATAACTGAGAAGATTAGCTTCTGTAAACGTCTACCTACCTTAGTTTGCATCCCGATTTTTGCTACTACCTCTGAAATTTACACAAACATTCTGGAGGGTTGAGGTGGCAAGCTAATTCCCAACTCAACTTTAATTTAATGTTTGTAGTTGGTGAGGTAGCTTTCTTGCTATTCTCCTCAGTCTCACTGCAATAGTGTAAGCCATGGCTAGGATAATAGCTGAAATATTAGACTAAAACTCCCAAGTCCCACCTTAGTCACATTGTTTTCACAATCAAATAAAAGCTGCATAAAGCTGTGTGTGATTGCAGCTTAAGGAGAGCGTCTCTGGATGACCATGAACTCTCCTCCTAGCAACTGATTGCTACTAATTATTCACCCTCATGCTGGTTTGAGGAAAAAAGTGGGGCGTCTAATCCGAACTCTCCCTGTCATTTAAGTGCAGGATTTTGCAGGCTATATTTAGGCTGCCTAAGACCCTGGGCTGTATTCTCTATGTGATATCACAGGCAGCCCCTGCTATGGCTCAGACCGCTGCGCTGTGCAGGATTCTGACACATTAAAGCACAAAAGGCCTGCTTGCCTCCGACTGCAGCAGTGATCAGTCCAAATCTCTCTACTCAGTGGGCCGCCCTCTCTCAGGTCCTCCCGCCCATCCTCTTTTGGATCCTTTTTGTGCTGAACTTCAAGCGGAGGCCATGGACCGTAAGCCAAGGCAGCAGTGTGGAGTCGACCAAAAGGGTCTGCTGTTTCGTCCTAGACACCTGCTCTCAGAGCCCTCTTTGAACACAGTGGAGCTCTAATCTAGACCGACACCCTGCATCAGTTAAAGACACAGCTAGTATGTGTAAAGCATACACTGGCTTTAACGTGACACATCACAGAAATGGATTTCATTACACCAGATACATGTTTTACATAAGTAATATAGAAAATCTACACAAAAGACAAAATTACAATATCTTTCAATATAGCGAGAGTCATAGCGAGGCAATGAATAGATACTCATAAGAATAATACACCAAAAAAAAGGAGCACTAACATGCAGCATGAAGAAACGGTTCTTATACATGCTTCTAGGTCTCCTTCTTTGCCTCCGAAATGAGCCAAAACCCAGAGGAGTCCCCTAAAAATACTCTTAAACGCACGTCTTTGTCTGTGCGTGTGGGTCATTGTTCTTCGTCAGTGTGTTTGCGCGCGTGTGTTTGTGTGTGTGAGAGTCTGAGAGCTTTTCTGGTTTCTGCTTTGTGACCTGCTTGAAGGTGAGCTGTATGTTCCAATGAATAATGAATTTCCCTGTTTTGCCAAAGAGGGATGGGTTCTTCTTGGCTGGCGGTGCCTGGTCATGATGAATATTTCTCTCACACCTCCAGGCCCACTGGGACGGTTTGACCGGACGGATAAATTTCAACAAAACCAACGGCCTGAGGACAGATTTCGATCTGGATGTGATCAGCCTGAAGGAGGAAGGACTGGAGAAGGTAGCCTTGTCAAACCTTCTATATGCAACATGCTTAAGCATTTATACAATCTGGTGTGCAAGCACACACAAATTCATACCGTAAAAAAAAAAAAAAACGGCAGAGCTCTTCATTATGTGGACATCGTTCTCGGGTACATAGAGTGCACACTTGCCCACCTACACACTGACGCATATACACACACACCCACGTTCGTCGTTTCACACAAGAGTTTCCCTCTCAGCCGCCTGTGACCTCCCATCTCGCCGACGCATGTGTCTGCACCTCCATGAATAATTTACTCTATTAATAAAAAAACCCTTCAGAAGCCCTCCAGCCTCATGAAGACTGAATTAAAGAGTTGATTTGCAATTACAAACTACAGCTTAGGCGCTTTCTGAAGGCATCTGAAGCACTTTGTTTTTGAATGGGTGAGAGTGTGTGGCCCTGCTGTGCTCTCTCTGTGGAGCCCACAGCCCTCAAGAGCATCCTCAGGATTAATTGTGCCAGGTCTGAGAGAGAACACCATGCATTCTTCAGCCCATCAGGCTCTTTCTTCTTTGTCTCTCCGGACAATATAACATGTTAGGCCATACATTACTTTCTGTATGTTCCCTTACATAGGCAGTTTGTTACACTATAATTAGCTCAGACTGTTTTTATATGCAAAAGTTTACCCACCCCCAGGCTGATAACATTTTTTGCTGATTTTCCAGGTAAAAAGAAGTTCATAATTAACAGTATTTGCATGGAACAAATTTCACTACTAATTTCTGCTACTTTTAATACACAATTACCATTTATTTGCTGATTTTAATACATTAGGAAAAAGTAATAACAGACTAAAATATGACGTTAGAAGGTTCCGCCACCATTTCAGTAAATTTAGGAAATTACAGATCATGATAAATAATGCGCTGATCCTCAACAGCCTTGAACTTTGTAAGAGTCAGTTTTTGACTGAGGATCAAAAACTGACCCTTACAAAGCAAGACTATATATTTGAACATATTGACTTAACAGAAGTTAAGAAGAAAGACAGTATTTGGAAAGAATTGTGTAATTTGCAGGGACAGCTGGAATACACAGCCCTCCCTTTCTTTAAAGAAAACAGTTAAGGTTATAATGAACATCCACATCAATTTAATTGCTGTTATCAAATGACTAGTAGCTAATCATTTTGGACTCATGTGGACATGTAAACAGCAGAAAAGCTGTAGATTCACAAAGCTATTTTCAATTCCCTGTCAAGTGTGCTATGAGGAATAATATGTAATGAAATGCCCACTGCATTTGTTCTCCATTTAGGCTCATTATTGAATTATGTGATGTCAAGCTTCACCTCCTCCCAAAGTTTGCAATCAGTACAAGTAGGACCAGGTTTGACTGACTGTTCAAAGCCTTTGTATACACTGCATATACACAAATATGAACATTTAAACTTAATTTACACTGAGATTCAGATAAAGCCAAATTGTGAGTTTAATGCAGAAACTTTTAATTAGCTTTGTTACAATAGCTGCATTAGCTAGCAACAAGCTACTGTGGTGATATAGCAGCTGTACATGAGCATTTAGGGTGTTTTCACACCTGCCTCATTTAGTTCGGTTGAATCGCACTAGAGTTTGTTTTCCTAATTGGTGCGGTTCGTTTGGGCAGGTGTGAATGTAACAGTCGCACCCGAGTGCACACCTAAAGCAGACCAAAAAAGCGTACCGAGACCTCCTTGAACACTGGAGCGGTTAATTTGTGGTGAGAACATGATCCGAACTCGCACAGACCCAACTGCAAAAAGTACTGCGCCTTTTTGGACTAATCCAGCTGCCGTAGTCAGCTGTGCTGTGCATTATGGATGAGGAGAGGTATTTGTTGACAGCTTTAGCAACATAGCCCCATGGCAGCTATATACACACTATATAGTATACGATGACCAGCAGGGGCGCAGATAGCATTTTTAATGCGGGGGGACGAATCGGCGGTGGCAGGGGGCGTGGCTTGGGGGCGGGACTTGAGGCGGGACTTGGGGACGGGGCCCAACGAATCGGCGGGGGCGGGGCTTGTGGGCGTGAACCAATAAGCTCCTA
>JBBPCY010000007.1:13674273-13705995 GCA_037974405.1 Brachyalestes nurse
GATGAAGAAAAATAATCGAATTAATTACAAGCTCTGTGATTAACGGATCTAGATTAATCACACATTTTTGCTGTAAAAATTGAAATGCATTTTTGGCATATGAGTGAATGAATAATCAATGTGTATCTTTTTATTTTTATTATTTTGTGTAACTTTCTGCACTGTGCAGTAATGGACACAGCTACCAAAAATATGACCTAATATGTTGACAATGATAGAACTCCATCTATAAGCTGCAGTTGTACATAAAAGCACGGGAGTTTAGATGAATTATGCTATCTTGTCAAAAAAATGCTACCTTTAGGTTTATACAGTTCATACAGTTTATAATCCATTTATTACACTCATAATCATGCAAAATCAGCAAATAATACACATAATCAGAGAAAAAGATATTTTATTTAAATAAGAAGAGCCTAGATAGATAGATAGAGGTGCATAGAGCCAGTTTATACAGGTTCTACTACAGAGAAATGCTACCGTGAAGTAGGGCTACTTCAAATCATGCCATGCTTACAGCTTGTGGTGATGCTTGTGGTCAAGCTTACAGCTTTACAGTGCTAAAAAATGGCATTTTAGAATCAGAAAAGTTATTGATCATAGAAGAAATTGCTCATGTAATGACTCCAAAGGCACAGACCACAGTGTAGCGACACACACTCATATACCCTTGAACTGTGCACTGAATACAGCATGGTAGCAAGCAAGTACATGTACAAGTAAACCAGTGTCCAGCGCAATATAGATAAACCACAGATAAACCAGCTTCCCTAACGCTAGGCTGCGTAGATTTAGGAACGTGGCACTGAATCCCAAGACTGTGGACCTGCAGTTGCGCAGAAGGGCCCAGTAGCACATCTCCATGGGTAGCATGTTTCAACAGAACACCGGACCGGGTTAAAGTCACATGGTGAGATTAATCAGCGTTATTGTTTCAGTGATTAATTGACCGATATTAACACGTTATATCGGCACCCCTAGTATTTACCTTTTTATGTTTAATCATGTATGTATGGTTGGTTGATTGATTGGTTGTTTCCTCATGTATGAATGATTGGTTGGTTAGTCTGATAGCTGATTTACACTGAACAAAAATATAAACGCAAACACTTTTGTTCTTTCTCCCATTTTTCATGAGCTGAACTCAAAGACCTGAAACATTTTCTACATACACAAAAGAGCCGCTACTCTCAAATATTGTTCACAAATCTGTTTAAATCTGTGTTAGTGAGCACTTCTCCTTTGCTGAGATAATCGATCCCACCTCACAGGTGCGGCATATCAAGGTGCTGATTAGACTGCTCACAATAAAAGACCACTCTGAAATGTGCACAGTTTTGCCTTATTGGTAGGGGGGGGGTCAGAAAACCAGTCAGTATCAGGTGTAGCCACCATCCATTTGCGTAACGCAGTTCAACACATCAGGGATGCAGATAGCATTTTTAATGCAGGGGGAATGAATCGGTGGTGGTAGGGGGCGTGGCCTGGGGGCGGGGCTTAAAATTAAGATTAAAACGTTATACAGCCCCTAAAACAGGAGTATGAGTTATACATCACTACATCATCTGTGCTTCAGGGGGGGACAGAGCGAGGTATGAGGGGGGACGGATCAGGTCTGGGGGGGGACAGGGGGGACCCATCTGCACCCCTGATGACCAGGGATACAATCAGCCAGGGCAGTCATCCCTCCATACTAAAAAGTGGCATGTTGTCTACCGGCTTGTTGTCTCCTCGCTTTGTTTACTTCCGGGAGTTCCATTGAAATTTTCCAGCACGTTAATTCTGACCAATCAAAAAGCAGTTTAGGAAATACGTTCAATGGCACATCTGGCCGACGAGTGATGTAGATGTTGTCACATGCCTGCATTTTGGTTCGTTTCAACTGGTTCGGACCAGAGCAATCAGTATGGTGTGAAAAGGACCCAAAACAGCAGAAAAATGCTACAGTGTATCATTTGTTGCCCTTGGTCTGGACCAAATGAACCAAACCACAGATGTGAAAGCACCCTTAGAGCAAATGGCATGGAAATTTGAATCTAATAATGATTGTAACAGATATTCAAGTAAGGAGTGGTGATGTAATTATTTGTCACGTTCTGTTTATGTGGTAATTGAACTGGTACATGCCGTATTCTTTTATTTTGATGTATTGTCATTTCCTGTCAAATTATGCTTTAAAGAACAATATTTTTATTTGGAAATTAGGATAAGTATTGTCAGCAGTTCTTAAAAACTAAGGCAAAGCTGTTAAGTCCAATACTTGCACCTATAAAAGATAAAACCTGAGAAACTGAACATTTTTGCAGTGGTCTCTTATTTTATTCCAGAGCTATATTTTCCCATAAACCCCCACACAAAATGAAATACGTCAACTAACAAGCTGAACACAGACAAATAAACTCATCCCCCCATGGTGAACAACCAAAACTTCCCTCTCACTCCCGGTCAACAAATGAAATTAACATGTGCTTTCGGTATACAAGCGGAAACCCTTGAAATGTGCTATATGTTCCTTGTGAATAAACTCATCAAGGTCACCACATTTTCTCTGCAGATTGGCACATGGGATCCTGTAAGTGGTCTAAACATGACGGAAAACCAGAAGGGAAAGGCAGCAAATGTCACAGACTCACTCACCAACAGAACACTCTTCGTATCCACTATACTGGTAAATATCGTCTTCTTTGCGCCACGTCTTTTCACTTGTTCAGAGAGATTTTCATCCGTTTTCTTTCTTCCTGTGTCCTAGTCTGAACACTGATTATTTCTTGTATTGAGGTGCTGTCATCCTTGGTGTTAGCCAAGTTGTTTTTCACACATCAAAATGACATCCTGATCATTTATTGTATTTAACATTAGGCTTTATGGTCTGACTGGTCAGAGATTTTCTTATCCATCGAAGTCTACACCAAGAATCAGAATGTTGTCAGTTGTATTTTTTTCTGTGAGATACTTTGCTTCAGAATATGAACCTACTTCATAATCATTGAATTCTTTTCTCTAACACCTTTATATAAAGTCTACTTTTGTATCACTTTTGCAGTTTGAACATGTACTATATGAACTGGCATCTTGTGCAGCTGTGCACAAAATCATGCAATAATCATGCATACTTAGTCAACAAATTCTCTCTCTGCATGAGTCATAGAGAGAAAATAGAAGAGCAAAATCAAAGCAGTTCAACAATTATTCCAAAGCAAGCTGTCAAAATGTGAAATATCAATATTAGCTAAACAGAAGGCAGTTGTTGTCACAAGATCCTGTTGTTCAGTGACTGTGCATATGGGTAATATTTTAATATTTTAAGGCTTGACATAGCAGAGCTAGGCACAAAAAATAAAAGAGACGGAGAGAGATAGAGATGAAAAGATAGAAAGCAGGCAATAGGCCATAAATCTTACTCTAGCTTTAAGTTCAAAATACACGATTTACTTCACCATGTATTACACATTTAGCTCTTCGAGCAGCTTCAGCTACCAATTATGTCAGTTAAGGGAGCTTTCGCTGAACATGTATCATATATGCAACCTCCTTACGCAATCATTATTACATTTCTTAATCAGTGCATTCATTTTCAGTGGTACGTTCATGTGATACAAGTCGTTTGTAGATAGAGCCTCTCTCTGAATAAGAAATTATTAGCAGACATCCATGCTTTTGAAATTTCTGCCCTATTACATCACTTGCAGACTGTTAGCACAAGGCCGTTCTTGTCTTCATTGGCTGCTTGAGACCTTGTCAGTTTTCATAGGAGCAAGGAAAAATGAAAACAGTCTTGGCTACAAAGGGGTGTAGGGACTCAGGGCTTGATGGAAACAAGCCTAGTATGGAGTCAAAACAGATACCTGCGGGAATCATCATCAGATTCACCTACAATGCTGCCCCTGTGCCAGAACTGAAGCAGCTCCAATTAAAGGTGAAAGAGAATTATGAGGCAAGAGTACAGAATATCAGTTTGTCAGTTTTAGTTGCATATTCTTTAAGGGGGTTGTGAAGGTATGTGCTGCAGGAATGCAGAAAACAGAGGAGTGTTTCAAGAGCAACACAAGCTTCACAACATCACATGACAATCTTAACCCTGTTCCAGTCATTCCAGTTTCCCAGTGGGAGGTACTCAATAAATGTGCTTTGTCCAAGGCAAGAGAAACAATTAATTAAAACAGAATTCTGTACTTGGTTTCTTATTTACTCTTCACGCTCGATATGAGCAGTCAAATCCTCACCCTCTTCAACAGGCGCCCGAGGATCAAAGGTGTCACAAATGAGAGGGGGAAGATAGATGGAAGGGAAAGAGGGGGGTGCAGGTCTAAGTGATGAAAGCCAGCCTTTGCATGAAACTTTAATGTGCTCAGGTTTGCTGGAACCTCTATTGTGCAGTTGCTCGGTGGAAAGTGTTTTTAATGGGCCAAGAGCAAATGCAAACAAGCTAGAGCTTCATTCGCAGGAAGTGTATGATCAAGAATCCATCCATATTTCAGAGGGGGGAAAATTATACATTTATTCTGTTATCTGATAGCAGAACATGAGCACTACTGTAGTGCCAGAAACTCTATCTATCTATCTATCTATCTATCTATCTATCTATCTATCTATCCATCCATCCATCCATCCATCCATCCATCCATCCATCCATCCACACATCCATCCACCCATCCATCCATCCATCTTTAAAACTGAACCCATTGGACCCTAATTCAGTTCACTCAGCAGTGATATGAAAAACAAGAACTGACAATAAAAAAGAGGCCACACCAGTCTCAGCCTTTCGAGTCATGAAGCTGTATTTAGTGTCTTTTCTAGTGTATTTTTCTTATTAATATCCCTCAGCGCAGTCTTATTAAGCGACACAGGACCCTGCAATCAGAGGCGAGTGGCTCATTCTTGTTAATTCCAAGTGCTGGAGGGCTATTGCTGAACAACAGGCAGGAACGCAGCAGGACTGGTGATCAATGAACCTAAAATAAATGTTTAAAAATGACTCAAACGAACCAGTATCATTTGTTCTTTGTAAGACACAAAATCTATTTTTTAATTTGTTAGAGAAGAATAGGAGGATGACTTTGCATTTAAGGAATGTATCTCTGCCATGTACAGAATGCTTTATTGGTTTATTTAAGTATGTCTGACTGAGTGGTCTTTATTTCTTCTCTCTGTTCTTTTTAATTAAAGATGCAGTAGCTTTTCATCTTCTGAGATGTTAGCAAGGAATAGTGTTTCTGTTGGACATTAACATGACCATGTACCTTTGTCAAGTACTACACCCTCTTGCCCCTACATGACTCATTTCACACTGTCTACATCGCCAGCCCAGGTAAACTCTCTCTGCCTGCACTTCACCTGATAATCTGCCTGTGCAGTTTAATGAGATAAATATATAGAGCTCAGTGTTTTAATTAACCTTATCAGAACTAGTCTTCTTGTGAATGGGGCTTATTAAAGCAGCAAAGTTAAAAAAAACAAGGTCACACTGTAAGATTGATACAGCAGCATTCACATAGCTGTGCTAAACATAATCATCAGTTATCCAGAAAAAGTCTCTGTATAGATTGAAATGAATCAGAATTGGGCTCAATACCTACAGGGACTTGAAAACTACAAGATGACAAATGGGTGGGGAAAAAAGAAAGTGAACACAGAAGTGAGCATAACTGAATTAACAAAAGAAATGTTGCCTAAAGCTTTATACCAAATCTGATGTCTTAAGCATAAAACTGTAAGAAAAGGAAAATCCTTGGGAGTCTCAAATAATGTCTGCAGGAGGTCTGCAGGGACTTGAAAAAGAAAGAATAGTGAATGGGTGTGGGCACAAACTTTTTTTTTTGCATATTTTCCTGTTTTTTTATTGCTCTAAATTGAAAGAAAATGATCTATTGACTTGTACACATACTGAAGAAAAAACAGTCCAATGTCAATGTCAATATGTACAAGTTCTCAAAGAAACAGGAATAGAAAAGGAGATCAGATTATGAACAAACGATCGGCAGTTTTACATTTTTTTCTGTGTAGATGAGCCAGTGCTATTGTGCAGCCGACTCAGGTGGTGCTTGTTAGTAATAAACAGGTTTTATGTGTTAATAGGCCTCGTGGCTGTTTATGATAATTACCGTCTTTCACAGTTGACAGAAGGTGAGAGGTTACAAGAAGCTAATGGGCTGACAAACACACAGCATTCCGTTTAGTGAGCCGGCAAGCACTGTGTGAATGCTGACAGAGCACAGCTAATACTAGAGTCTGTTCCAGTCAAATCTAAATGTAGTTCGGTCCAGTCTACGGAGAGAAAAGAGGACAGATGTTACCCTGCTGCTTCACTGCACTCTTGTGATAGTCTATGTTATAGTTTTATTGAAATTAAATTGGTGTGAATATCTACTTGTTAGTGACCAAAATATCAACATTTTTTGAATTATTTTGGTTGGAACACTGTGTAGACGACATGTACCAAATTTAGTGGTGATTTAGTCGTGATCTGAGACAAAATAAAATGACAGTAAGTACAATATGGCAGACTTGGGTGCATTTGAATCAAGATGACCCAAGAATTCAGGGGGAAAAGATCACAGCCCTAGGACAAATGCCTTAAAAAAATCATGAGCATAAATGCACCATGAAATTCGGGCCTGTTACTGGCGCTACACAAATAGGATGACCGCAACTTTAGTGTCTGGATATTCTGGAATGTTCTCTATTGGTGTGCCAGTTTTCATCAAAATCTGCCAAGGGGTTCTATAGGCTACCATAACCTCTCATGGCAGAATATATAATAATAGTGAAAAAGTCTAATAATTACAATAGGTGGCTCTAAATAGAAACCATATTAATAAGATAAAACAGGAATAGTAAAAAATAAGATAAAAAAATAAAAAAGAGAAAATTCCAGCAAGAACAAATTAACAAACCAGTAGTGACTAAGAGTACCGAAGATCAGTTGCAGATGAATGGATGTGGTTAGAGATACATGTTGAATGTCGTTAGAGAAATGACAGATGAATATGGTATAGGTCCATTAATAATTCTGCAGCCATGCATAATGTGTTCTAAGGATAAAACCATGAATCTAAAGTCCAAAAGTGACATATCTGTATGAGATTTCTCAAGGTTCATCTGGCATGATTTAAAACGCATTCTTTCTCTCTTTCTCTCTCTCTCTCTCTCTCTCTCTCTCTCTCTTTCTCTCTCTCTATGCACTTTCAATCAGTTTAAAATAGTTCAAAGCCTTGCTTGAGTATATTGAGCATATGCAGCATGACACTTAGCAAGTACTGCAGCGGTCTGCCTACACACACACACACACACACGTTTACAAAGAAAGAAATAGGAGGGAGAGAGGCATTTTAAAAGTATATTTCGCTAGAGGCCTCTCATGTGTTTGAAATTCTCTCCGAATGATTCAAGTTATTCAGGAGGCAATCAAGAAACAATCTGTAGCCGTATTTTCAGCAGTGCCTGAACTGCATGGTGAAGTGTCCCCACGTTTGAACACTACGCGCCGCCCTGAATGCCATGAATGAAAATGTTTCCCCCACTGCTCTTTCTATTGCGCTGACAGGTAGGCCCGAATCTGACTCTCTACAACCTCTGCAATTGAAATTGTGAATAGAAGGCTCATACCTAGTTTTGCTTTTCTAAAACTCCTGCATTGACGTACAATAGTGAGATGGACAAAAGCAGCATCCAGACTCAGGGTGAGCCCACTATTCAGCTCTAGAGATGAGTCATAATATGATGTGTGTGTTTAAAAAACCTTTGACGATAGTGAGTTATTGCTGCTGTGTGTCTCGCAAAGTGCCGGGAGAGACACTCTCGACTGCAGCTGTGTTACCATGGCAATATACACATGTGCAAACAGAGCTCGCTGACAGGCAGCACACAGTAGGGTTATATGATGGGATGCTCTAGGACAACAAAAGCCATATCTGGAGCTATATTAAAGACAGGGTGCCTTGGGCAAAAGGAAGCAAGCATTCATAAACAAAAAGCAGTTCAGACTGCACCTTAAAAGCACCCAGGTGGTCTCTCTCTTCAGTCCTCCAGAGAGCCACCCTTTAAAGCAGGAGGTTCTCATTTTATTTATAAGTCCCAGAAACACATCTGTGATAGCACACAGTGGTAGAACTGCCTTTTGTCACTTAGGTCCAAATAAACGGAATGAGCCTGTAGTAGAACTAAATATATATATATATTAGACCTTAAATCTAAATTCTGTTTTTTGGGTACCTAAACCCACACAAATGTTATAAGTGGACCTCACACAACAAAATAAACTCAAAAGCAATATAGAATGTAGGCATTAGAAGTTTGCCACATGCTATCAAGTGAGTTGCTTAGAAATTTAGGAAATCTTGGCTTATGTCATGCGTTACACATGATAATTGTAATTTTTGACTAAAATGCTATAGTTTATCTTGTAAATTCACTTACAATTATACATAATAAAATCAAGAAGTTACGTTACTGTTTAATATACCGGATGTATCTCCAGATACTCTGTACCCTATATGCCTACATAGCAAAATAACATGCACATCTCTCCAATGTGTGACCTCCTGCTGCAGAGACCTTTGAGTCATACAGCACTGCTGAGTGTCTTCATGTTTTTAAAGTGAATGCTAACCCCCAGTTTTGCTGACTATATGAATACACAACTGAACCATGAAGGATTGATGTCACCATTAGCACAGAGCTGGAAGCATGCCAATGGGTTTCCCTCTGGACCTCCAGCCATGGCACAGTTTGGATTTGTTGGACATGATTTTGTTCATAGACATCATATAACTCCAGCTTCAGCGCAAATGGATAGGAAACTACACCTCATGTATCCTAATAGTCTAGACTACACAAAGTAAATATCAGTTTAAATAGATCTTTACAGGTGAGCAAATTAAGTGTTTTGAAATCAAGGCATTTTCACAGAAATCTGTTTAGGCTGAAGGGCATTTTAGAAAGCTTGTCCAATCTCGCAGTCACTACAAAAGAACATATCTAAGCAGATCATGGACATTCTTAATTAATGGCCTTTATAGTTTGTGTACTATATCTCATCTTCCATTCTCCTTTTAGCTGGGAGAGATGACAGATAGACCATTAAACTCTGTAGATTGGTCAGAAAAGCTCCAGTTAGAAGTAAAATGAGGACTGAATTTTGATTTGAAAGGCAGCTTTGATGTTCTCTGCACTACTGTATGTCATAAAATATAAAAAAGCACCCTTTTCATGAATGTGTGTTTGGAAGGACGGAGTGGGAAAAAAGTGACTCGTGTTATGAAGCATCGGAAAACTCTAGTCAGACAATTTTTTTGTTGTTGTATTTTACAATGATCTGGTAAAATGACAGTGTCAGAGAACAATACTTTCCTTTGAGCGGGAGTCGGGAGCTAAAGAGAAATGTTTGTATATGAAATACATCCAAGCTGCAGTTGTTCTTTGAAGCGGCTGCTCCTCATTGGTCGATTTCAGCTGTGAATATGCAGGAGGTGGGTGGGGCGGGGGCGGATGAATGCTTATCTCTCTTTGGACGTGTTCCACTGGCGCGACACACATCCCCGGAGCGTCTCACTGGTGGAGAAGCAGTTCTTTGCACGGGCCGCTGATAGTGTAAACTAAATGCTTGCACTCTCGCTGAGAAATGCCTAGCACAACCCAAAGCAGTGTGACTCATGCAGCCCTCTTATTCAGAGCTCACAACAGATAATGTTAGAGAGGAACGTGACCTGAAATTGAATGAGGGATATTCATTATTTATTTAGGGCTTTATTTATTTTTATGTCCTACCCTACTTACTTACTTAGCATGACTTATTTATTTTGTACATATAGTACCAAATGTGGAGTGTTGTTTAAGTGTCTGTTTACTTTCAACCTTATTTTCCCTTGTATAAATGCGCAGAATTTAGGTATTTTACATGCTTATCCACCTTTCTGTTTATTTATTTATCATTGCTTGCAAATATGTTCAATGTTCAATCTTATTTGGAGAGAGACTGACAGACAGAGAAAGAGAGAGCGAGCGTGTGTACATCAGTAATCTGCCCAGCTGTTGGTTTCTAACAAAGCAAGTCAGCTGTATCCTGTGCCACTCAGCCAGTATCAGCACATCTTATCTTATTTTGGAAGCATCTGTTGGCAGTGGACGGGGCGAGTGGTCCAAAGCCGCGGCACTCGGCCCTGGCTGTGAGGAGCACAGAGCAGGAGATAGGGCGGATTATCTCTTATTATGGCCACGCATCACTCCCCTCTTGCTCTGTCTGCTGCAGAGACAGTCTCTTTGTGTGTGTGTGTGTGTGTGTGAGACAGAGAGAGAGAGAGGGAGAGAGTGTGTTTATGTGTATGTTTGTGTCTCAATCCTCTTAGTAGCAGTGGGGCTTCGTACCCCCTCTGTGCCAACGTAAGCCCACGCAAGCGGGCCTCAAAGCCCTATCAGACATATATCAGCCTCCTCTTTCTCAGATACTGGCCCTGGCAGTGGAATGTGAGCTCAGAGCTGTGTGTACCTCTGCAGGAGGAGCCCTACGTGATGTTCAAGAAGTCGGACAAGCCTCTGCACGGTAACGATCGCTTCGAGGGCTACTGCATCGACCTGCTGCGCGAGCTGGCTAGCATTCTGGGCTTCGTCTATGAGGTGCGGCTGGTGGAGGACGGGAAGTACGGCTCACAGGAGGAAAGCACGGGCCAGTGGAACGGTCTGGTCCGTGAGCTGATGGACCATGTGAGTCCTGTCCTCCGTTCAATACACACTAGTCACATATTGATCTTTCACATCTGTAGACTGCTAGAACTGTGTGTAATAGCTAGGTTGGCTCCTGCTTTTTCTTTGCTACAAAACTGTAGTGTATAAACGCACACAGGTTTGAAGACAAAGACCTTTGGACACTCCAATGTAACTGTCAACGTAAAAGCCATCAAAATCTTCCTCACTGTGTAAATCAGAATCATGAGTATATCCTGGAACATGATGCAACACAGGAATGAAAACAACACCACAAGACTACATAAGTACAGGCAGTGCAAAATACACATAAGGGCAAAGAGAACTAGAGAGAGAGCGCAAGAAAAACAACAGTAGCAACAAAACAACAGGACATAACATGTGTAGTCCACAAAAGAAGCTTGAATGAATTCAGTATTATGACAGATACTGTATTCTAGCAGCAGAGTCATAAATGTGTGCAAAATGCAAATATAAGGGAGTATGAAAATACTTGTACAAGTAATGACAGGACAAAGAATGTGAAGTATAAAATAAATATAGGGGCATTTATAGTTGAGGAGTGAGTTTTGTTTGTTTCAAGCAGAACAGTTCAGTCTCTGTATGCACTGTGGAGATCAGTTTAGCGATGTGTTTGTGTGTGTGTGTACAGTTTATGATTCAGTTCTGATTGAAGAGTCTGATGGCCTGAAGGAGGAAACTGTTGCCCGTTCTATCAGCGTAGGACTGTATACTTCTGGAAGTCCTACAGACCCTTTTGCTAGACGGGAAGAGGGAGAGGAGAGTGTGTGAGGGGTGTGTGGGATCATCCACAATGCTGGTGGCTTTAAATGTCTGAGAAAAAGGGGAAAGAGTCCCTGATAATCTTCTCAGCTGTCCTCATGATCCTTTGTAGGGTCTTGCAATCCAAAACAGAACAGTTTCTTGACCACACTGTGATGCAGCTACACAGGATAATCTCTATGGCCCCTGGAATATGATGAGAATTGAGGCAAGGTGCCCTCTCTTCAGTGTCCACAGGATGTAGAGACGGTGCTGGGCTTTCTTGGTAATGGAGCTAGTGTTGAGGGTCCACGTGAGGCTTTCCGCAATGTGAACACCAAGGAGTTTGGTGCACTGAACATTCTCAAATGCGTTTCAGTGCAGAATGATCACATCAAGCCTCTCTGAAGTCAATCGCCATTTCTTTTGTTTTGCCTGTTTTTGGCTCTGCAATAGCCATTGCACCTCATTTCTGTATGTTGCCTCATCATTCCCACTGATAAAACCCACCACAGTCTTGTCACCAGCAAACTTAATGATTTGATTTGAACTGTGCATTGATGCACAGTCATGGTTCATTAGCACGAACAGCAGAGAGTTGTCTCTATGGCCAGCATGCTGGTGCTGGAGATCCTGATAGGGACTGACTGAGGGCTCCCAGTCAAGAAGTCCAGGATCCAGTTGCAGAGGGAGGTGTTTAGGCCCAGCAGTATCAAATTCCGAACCCGATGCTGAGGAATGATGGCGTTGAATGCTGAACTGAAGTCTAGAGGCAGCATTCTCACATAAGTGTCCTTTTGTCCAGGTGCGTGGGGTCAAGTGAAGGGTGGTGGTGATGGCATCATCTGTTGAGCCGCTGGGATAATACGCAAACTGCAGGGGATCTAGTCAGGGGGCATCTGTGATTTTATATGCCTCAAGATGAGCCTCTCGAAGCACTTCATGACGATGACTGTGAGTGCAATGGGATGACAGTCATTAAGGAAGGACACAGTTGACCTCTTTGGTATTGGGATGATAGTGGTAGCTTTGAAACATATTGGAACAATAGTAGTGCTTAGAGACATATTGTAGATGTCTATGAGAACATCTCTCAGCTGTTCTCCAAATCCCCTGAGCACACGCCCAGAAATGTTGTCTGATCCAGCAGATTTTGTGGGTTGACTCTGAGCAGTTTTCCTCACATCAGCGACGATCAGACAGAGAACCTGGTCATTGGGGGACAGTGTGGTCTTCCTCACTGCCATGCCATTTCACGCTTCAAACCATAGAAGTCATTCAGCATATCTGGGAGACCTGCCCTGTAGTGGGTGATGGCCAGGATGCTCTGCCACATGCACTGCGAGTCCCCAGTTTCCTGAAAGTGGTCTAAGCATTTGTATGCATTGTTGCTGTGATGGCCCAGGACAGTTTGGCTTTTTCTGTTCTCAAGGCAGCTTTACTGCAAGATATGAAGGCAGTGTCTGCACCTCCGCATTCAACCACCACTTTTGGTTGGGGTGTGAGTCATTGAGACAGTAACGTCATCAATGCCGTGTGCTACTACAGCCTTGTAGAGCTGCCATAGTTTGTAACCCCCCTAAACAAGCTCTAGTCAGTGTGTTGAACAGAGATGGCTCCTAGAGGGCAGGTCATTGTCTACTTTGTACACTGCTCTGTACACTGGGATCAGCAAAACAGAGATGATGTCTGAGTAGCCGAGGTCGGGTTGGGGCTCAGTAAGGTACACACCAGTATTGTTAAACACAGTCCAGCATGCTCATCGCACTTGTCACCAAGTCTGGGAATTAAGGGAAAACTTACTTGATATTTGGTTGAAATCTCCGATGGCAATACACAGCCCATCTGGGTGTGAGTTTTGGAGCTCACTGATAGTTCCCTAAAGGTTTGGTTAGTCTGTTCATTTAGCAGTTAGTGTTAGTGAGCAGTCAGAACTGTGCTCCTGTCCAAGCAGAACCTTAGCATGTTGCTGTTTGGAATACTGTCACTGACCAAGCACGGGAAAGGGAAGGGAAAAGAAGAATACATGCACTTCAAAAAACACAATTCTGTACATTTTAATACACATTATGGTGTTTCTTTCTGTTCTTTTTAAACTTAAATATATAGAAATTGAAATGAACAGAAATATGAAAATCTGAAATTTGCACAAAGGGCCATATTAAATGTATTCCATGTACGTGATGTTAACTTTTCTTAAATCAACAAAACCTGTCATTTGACTGGGAGTATTCAAACTTTTGCTCATGACTGCTTTTGCATAAACTGCATAGTCAGCTTTTTACAGAATCTTTGTTTTTTAAACAATACAGTAAATCCAAAAGTTTAGATTTTAACTACTTTTCAGCAACACGTCATTACAGTCTTTAGTTTGGTTGTCTGAGAACTAACAGGAGGAAGATTGTAACAACAAGAAGACCCCAGTGTTTAAACAAGTGATTGCCAAGTATTCTCTTCTTCAGCTGTGATATTTATGTGATGTATCCGTTAACTTTTTCCTGGTTTGTTCTCAGTTAGGGAAACAGCTCAACCAACTATCCACATAAAGTCTGAGAATACACATGTGTGTTCTGTAAATGTGTAATACTAGGAATGGAGTTAAGGATGTAGTAATGTGAGAAGGTCCAGTACTCTCATAATGCAATCAGAATGACAGAATACAGAGTGAACTTTCTAGCATTATTCTCTCCCCATAGAGATTCTTACACACTCTCTCAAACACAAACAGAGACTGGCCTTGAGAGCCTTGTTAAGCTTGACAAAATAAGACCCAGATAAAAATGAGCTGCACACAGCCAGAAAAATAACAGTCTTTGCACACCCAATATTCAATAGCTGACCCCATTATCGGTGAACACCAGCCCCGTATGCTGTTCCCACAACATTTCAGACATGTCTTTTTGACACCCTCACTACTGATCATGAATTGATTGTGTGGTGCGAAAAACAATCCGTGCGATTAGACTCAAAGGAGCATGGGGCCTGGCGAGATGTGTACAGGGCCGTTGCAGTCGCTCTGCCTGTGTGCTTCCGTTCCCCAGACGAGTACAGGACAGATTCTAATTGGCCCGGACAAGCTTTCAGAGCAGTCTGGAGTCTGCAGTTTGCAGAGGAGCAAAGAATGCATTGAAGTGAAGGAGATAAAAATATCCTGTCAAAGGACTGAGCAGAAAAAAAAATAAAAAATGAGGTAGCAAGACAGCACCTGCTCACACTCCGCATTAATTTACCCCCTCCGAGAATAATTACAGACAATCTAATAATTCCAGCTGCAAGGCTTTATTTTGGCTAAAAATATAATGATCTAAATAGTAAATGGAATGACATGAATATTAAATGTCACATTGAGGAACAGTGCCGACTGAGCTGGGGTTGTGATTTAGGCAGCCGAAACTCATTCAATTTAGGGTGATGTATGGCAGTCTGGCTGGGTCAAAAAGGATATTTCTTTGAGGAATGATCAAACTGACCTTGCAGTGGGTGTCTCACATTAACGGGCAGAGAACGGTTGAAAATGCAATAACCCTCCGTGTCAGGCTCGGAATTCAAGGTCTTGGACTTTCATCTTCTTTTTTTTTTAAAACATTGTACATGTAAACTAAATTTATAAAAGGACAGCAAGATCAAGAGCAGTGCATCAGTTCTACTGGATTAACTCCAACTATTGACAATATTAGCTGAAATACTGCTGAAAGATTCACAGTAGTTAAACGTGATGTTATTTTAATTAAGGAAAGGACAATAGTATAAGGTTTAGCTAAAGTTTCGTTTTTATTTTAATAAAAAGTTGACACAATATATCACACCCACTATTGATCTGTGGACAAAATGCAAAATTTTAAGGCGACTTTTTAGTTAGAGAGCCCTTATTCTACATTTTTCGTTTCATTATAGACACATATTATATGTGCTTTGGTGCTTTTATGCACCAAACTCTGTCTTAATTAATTTTTGCGTAACATTTCCAAAGCTCTCTTTATCCTTTAAAATTAAACAGGCTGTTTTTGTTGTCTTTAAGACTGATGTGTGGAAATGAGCTTTGTTCCGATTGATTGTCTAGTATTGTGCCTCTTTCAGAAAGCAGTTCAGACTAAAATGGCTTGTATAACTTCGATTATGATGGGTAGAGCTAAGCTGATGTACACTGAGTAGATATGCATGCAAATGTGCTGGTTCTCATGATCTCTCAGAAGTGTTTTTACTGGTTAATTTCCAAATAATAGACCATATTACCTGAGGTGTGATATATTTAGAGACTTTAACAGTGTTTACACATGATGTTAAAGTGTTCTAAAAACAAAGGAAATGCAGTTTTCTATTAAACTGGCACATTAAAACATTTTTACAGTAATTGTACATCAGATACACGCAATTTTAGATGCTTTGAGTACGCACCAGCAGTCTGATATTCAGCCTGTATATTCATATCTGCTCCACTAGTGGAACTCATTATCACTTTCTTTTGTATGAAATTGCAATGATCTCAGCTCTGTATTATATTCAATCCATAGAGGGTGCTGAATGCCAAAGTCGAAACATGGGAGAATCTAATTCTTAACCACTCTGAGAAACCCCACACCATTAACTCCTTTACTAACTGCTGAGCAAGTAGCAGCTAAATCACACTCTTGAAGGGAAAGAATGGGGAGGGGAGGTGGGGGAGGGGAGGTTTTAAATTTAGACTTAAGTGCTGTGAGACAGTCTTTGGTGTGTTAAGGTCCTGTTTTCTTAATTTGATTGCCTTTAAATGCTTCTGCCACCCCTGACGAACTGCCCATCACTCTTCTTCCTCGTGCCTTTTGTATTGACAGAAAGCTGATCTTGCAGTGGCTCCGCTGGCCATCACCTACGTGCGGGAGAAGGTCATCGACTTCTCCAAGCCCTTCATGACGCTGGGGATAAGTATTCTGTACCGCAAGCCCAACGGCACCAACCCGGGGGTGTTCTCCTTCCTCAACCCTCTCTCCCCTGACATCTGGATGTATATTCTGCTGGCTTACTTGGGTGTCAGTTGTGTGCTGTTTGTCATAGCCAGGTAACATGCTAGTTCTGCCAGTCTCAGCTACACACGCAGACATAACCCCACATCTTTAACCCATTCCATTAACAGTCTAATCAATGCCTAAATGCATCTTCCCTTGATCCCTTATCTAGTGTTACTGTAGGCTTGAGGCTTAAACCTCTGTTTATTTTCAATGTAGCTTTACTGTCCTTGATTGTAAGAGAAAAAAAAGTACCCAAATGCTAAAGTGACATTCAAAACGTTCACACTAAAATGAACTATAAGAATAGACAAAGTCTTCAAGGAGTATCCTCCTCTGGTAGAGTGGCAAAGGAAAGAACCCCTTTAATGTGAATAGGAGAGATTAGTCCTCTGACCCAGTGTGAAAGAGAAACAGAAAGCAAGACGAGTCCTTTTCGGCCAGGGCGGTGGAGGATGTTAAGTGATTCCACTGCTTTCTCTTCCTTTTCATGCTGACAAACCTGCTGCCTCTACTGTTCGGCAGCCAAAGCTCCGAAGCACAAATCACACGAGCAAAGATGTGAAATCAGCCGTTTCGAGGCAGTGTGTATGAGTTTGAGAGGCACAGAGAGAATGGGAATACGTGAGTGTAGGTGTGAATGAGAGTGTTTTGGCATTTCTTGGTGTGAACGGCAACCTCCCCCTCATCCCTCGTCGTCCCAAGTGTCTCCAGTTTGTATTCGCTTTTCTCTTTGGACTTTTCCACACCCTGCTTCAAATGTCCTTGGCCATGTTTCCTGTGAATACTGAAATGCACACATGTTTCAAGTCGATAATCTCCGCTCATGTTTCTGTGCTCTAATCCCGCTGGAAATATTTGTACAACTGAATTGGAAAGGCAAAATCTTAAGATCTAAAGGACAAGTGATCAATAATGCTTCAGTGAGCAGACATGGCTTTGGCTGTGAGAGGGATGCACTGCTGATGCTGATGTGACCCAAGAGCTTCTTTAACAGCAGTTCTCAATCCAGGTTATCACTACACAGAGACCCCTCTTCCTTAAACTGAGCCATAATATGAGACAGCTCTTTCCCAAACACCCACCTTCTACAGGAACAGCATTTCATTTTATGGCCATGTATAGCTGCTGCTGGATGTGTGTAGTGAGTTCTGCAGAATTCAAACATTTCAGTATTTCACTTAATGAAATATAATAGGTCAAATGAACAGTGTCGATATCATGTGTGCTCTTTGTACTTTATGCTGTCCTTGGCACTGAAGAGCATGCAAAGTCTCAGCTCCGGGCACTAGACCTATTCATAAATATCAGCAGAAATACTGTTTAATCTTTGTATATCTCCTCAATACATTGGAAATAACTGTTTCAAACTCATGAAAAGCTAAAGCTAAAGTACAGTAACAAGTACCTATGAAAGGAAAAATATAATATAAATGTGTATATAATATATGATAAAACAGCGGTATTTGCTATGGTCCCGTGTTTGAAGAATGGTGGAGAAAAGTCAAAAGAAAAGACTTTGAGTTAACTCTAAAACTGTTGAGGCAGCTCAGCTCATGCTCTGTTACCCCAAGAGTTTTATGGTTAATGCACTTGTGTTTTATAAATGTTACTGGCGATATGATCACATAAGAGAATAACAAGCTGCAACTGTCATCTAAGTTGGTTCAGAATATGCACCCATCACCATAACTGATTTAAATTTATGCTGGGTAAGTGAAAAAATACTTTTAAGATGTTTTCTTTACTTTGCAGTTCTCACAGAGAAACACTAACACTAAGCTTAGGCACATTTGTTAGTAGCATGTTCCTATAACTGCACAAACTTCAGTAGTCCCCTCAAAGCCCTAACCTGAGTAAACAGCCGCACAGAATGTGGATTTACTGTATATGTGTCTGTGTGTACACATTTATTTATGTGTGCATGTACTACTGCTTTTGTGTGAATGAACTTTATGTATGTGTGAGAGAGAGAGAGAGTGAGAGAGAGATGCTGTATGTGTATGAAAGAGAGAGAGAAATCACAGGGTGACATAATGGGGGCTGGTGGAGGCTTTTCTAAGGCTTTGTGTTCCCTATGCAGTATTTAGAATGTTTCCTTCTGGGTGCTATATGAAAATCAAATATTTACCTACTCAACAGAATCCTTTTTGCATATCACCAGTTGTTTTGCTGTTGCAGTTGTTGTTGTTGTTGTTTTCCTCTCCTCACAAAGTTTCCTTCTACTGTTCCTCTTTCCCTGTGGTCTAGACCCCTCTCTCAGTGTGGCAATTTGGCATGTCACTATACCTTAAAAGAATATTAGGTTGAGGCTCTGAACGAGAACCAAAGGCAATATGCACTGTGTTCAAATGCAGCACATTCCTGGGGCTCAATCACACTCCTCACTTTACACTTCTCCTTACCAGACTGTGCATGGTGACACCACAGTCTTATCAAAGGCAAGCTCAGTGCCATATTGAATAATGCAGTCAGGGTAAGAGGTACTCAGTTGGAGGCAGTGAATCTGGCCCAAGCTGTTGACTCGACGTCACACGAAGAGTCTTGCATGCAAAACCGTTTCCATCTGAGTATGTTCTCAGCTCGTTTAAATTTGCTATTGTGGTTGCTGCAGAGTGAACAAGTCGGGCATAAGAAACAAAAGTGTGAGTGCTTGCCTGGAAGAGTAATGTCCTCACTCGAGCCGCTGCAGGCCCTTATCAGATCTCCTTCATGTCCAGGTGGAATATGCTATAAAATGGACTGCAGTAAAGGGGATTTAACAGACCTCCACAGCAAGCGTGGGTGGGGATTCTAAATAGAGGGCAACAAATGAAATTGGAAGAGGAGTCAAGGTCCATAGCGAAAGAGAGCTCTACCTGTTGTTTGTGAAAGCTCTTGAGTCCAAACAGGCTCTTGATTTGATATATTGTGCACTGTGCAGCGCATACGCTAAAGCTAATGACTTTTCCGGCATGCGGTGAAGTAGTTTATGTTGTCAAAGCAGGTCACCTAGATTCCTCTCTGACTATTTGGATAAATATTCATAAAGAATCCCTTGATATAGATTCAGATTCAGGTCTGTATCTCTCGCTCATTTCTTGAAATAATAATGAGGTGTTTATTTGACGTTCAGGGCCAATTTGTTCTCGAACAGGATAACACCGACTTTACGCTGTGACACTTTACGCTTTGGAAATGCGTTAGCAAAAGTGTTTAGAACAACTGGGATTTAGTGCATACTCTAAAGATAGACAGAGACTGAGTTCTGGCATTTGAAAAGGTAAGTTAAATCACCAGTGTTCAAACGACAACCCTCCTTAAATCCTTGTTCAGATGAAAGCCCAATAAGCTACCAGAGGGCCTATGCAAAACGAGCTGTCAGTGTGTGAAAGCCATGCCGGCCACATTGATTACTGACGCTTCTTTGAGTAGAGGAGGAGTGAATTCTCCCCCTTGAACTGCCTGCAGCCTATGCAGTGCTGTTCTCACATAGTTTCCACAAGTGCCAGAGCCTCGTATCACTCTTCTCTGGTCTGACATGGTCATAATCAGATATGTCATCAGTCACGTTTTCAACAGAATGACCCCCGATTCTCGTAAGCAGATAAAAACGGCTGGCATTGTCGCCGCCCAGCCGCGTGAGTGTCTCTCCTCGGCTTATCTGTCAACACTGACCTTGCGCAAAGTTTTTTTTTTCTTTTTATTCCCCTCAGCGGTTCAGATGACCTGAGATAACAGAAGGTCAGTGTAATTGGATCAGACCGACAGCTAAATGGGAGGCTAGCGCTTCCCTTTCTTGGTCAGGTTAGGCCGCAGTTCTCCCTCTACCCCTGTTGAAACCTGCATTGGTATTCCCCATGTGCTGCGCTTCGCTCCACCGGCGTGCTCTAGCCATGTGCACACGACAGCCTCGCTCATCCGCGCTCTTGGCGTGTGGTAATTGGCTTTTCAGTGCATGATCGAGGAGGGGAAACATGGCGCGAAACCCTCTTGCAAGGGGTCTGGGCCAGGCCAGCAGGCCCATACATCTTGGCAAGGTCGCACCACGCATGAACTCAATTCAGCATCGCAAATTGACAAGCAAGCAAATCTCCTGCAAATTGATTGTGCGGACAGGTTGATTTAAGCTCAAGGATTCTTTTAAGCACAATAAACGAAGGAGGAGGGGTCCTTGAGCAATTCACAAATGATGGTCATGTAGCTGGCAGAGAGAAGAGAAAAAAAGGACTCGTGCCAGTCTGTTTTTATTGGCTAGTAACCACTGCTACTATAGTTTAAAGGCATGCAGCAGCAGCAGTAATGTTTAGTTAGATAAACTACAGCTGTCCCAGTGGCCTTGAGCAAGTCTGTCCCTCCAAGGACTGCTACATAGAATTTCTTTAGAGGTATTTACTTCTTATGTTATCGATGGATAAATATTTATGCTTCCGCTTCCCTCTACTTCCCCCCTTGTAGAAAAAAAAGACGCAGCAGTCAATGTGCTCTTGAGCATTTGATTACTTACTTACTCGTCTTGCTCTCAGATTCAAGATTCTATGCATTTCTACCACTCCAGCACAAACCAAATCAGGTCATGATGCTTAATTGTGGCCCAATCAACCTTTACTAATGCAATGTCACTTTTGTTTAACATGAATAAATGGGAAATCTTTTTTTTTTTTTTTTGCTGGAGAGAAGTACGGGGCGAGAAAGGGAATGGAGTGCTAAGATGATGGAACAGACTCGTTTGATCTGCCACACTTTAATAAGCTTGTAAGATTATCTGGATTATTAGATTTTTCTGTGGATGGAGTGATTCAGATTGCATCGATTAAATTACAGTGCCAATTGCCTTTGATGTGAATGTGTCAACATGCACGGTTCTCTGGGGGAATGGAGAGGGAAGGATTACGGTCAGAGTGAATGGGCTGCTTATATCAGTATTTTTGTATTGAATTCGGGGTTATGCAGTGCGGGACTGCCTGATTCAAATAAATGGCCCTAACCTTCGATTAATTTCCCTGTCATATGTCTAACCTTTAAACCATCAAAACACAGAGCAGACTGATAGTGATAGTCATTTAGAGGCCTTTTTTTTAAATGAATGCTTGTGTGAATAACCAGTGTTGATGCTAATCTGTCTCTCTTTCTTTATATCTCTTTAGGTGGATCGTCCTTTCTTTTTTCCTGTTTACTTTACTTGTTATTTATCTCTTTTGACTAAAAAATGTGTGTTCTGTGTTGATCGCCACAGGTTTAGTCCCTACGAATGGTATAACCCCCACCCGTGCAACCCCGACTCGGACGTGGTGGAAAACAATTTCACCCTGCTAAATAGTTTCTGGTTCGGAGTTGGAGCTCTCATGCAGCAAGGTAGACGCCTCTGCCTGCCCACCTTTTAGCACATGTCCCACTCTTTTGCTGGGGGTCCAACTTTTGCTCTTATCAGGCCCACAACCCCGCATGGGTGCCTCTGTGCATGTAGCTAGATGCGGACTGGTTGCTATTTCGAGGTACGAGCGGATGGTTGTTTGAGTCAGAAGAAGTGGATGGCTGTGATGATTGGTGAATGTGAATAGAAGAGCTAGGTGCAACTACTCATGCATGCTTTTCTTTCATGACCCCCATTATTCCCTTTTGTCAGGCTCCAGAAAAGGTAAGTCTAATCACTCCAATCGCCCGTAATTTGCAACAGCCAGACAGAGGTATAGTAAAGCGACAGACACAGTGCTATGTCTTCACCTGACCCAGCCTGAAGTTGTGTTTCTTCCAACTAAAGCCTGATGCCACATCTTTTCCATAACTTGATGCCATGTAATGAGATGGCGAAAATAGGATAAAATAGTCCTAATTTGAAATGAAAGGGAGGATGACTTTGTGTGAACATTCTTCTTCAAATAAACTGCATGACTACCGTTGCATTGTAGAGAAGAATGTGTAATAGAAATGCAACATTTTGGAGCATAAAAGTCTATCAGGCCAGCAGGATATGCTGGCCAGTGAGCATGGTTACTGGGTGGACTTGCACTGCATTTATCTAATGGAACTGAGATGCAATTGCATGCAGTGAGGCAGGTGGCATGGGTATGTGTTGATTTTGTAAGGACAAAAATTTAGATTACATTGTGGTCCAATAATTATGGTGCTTGTCAAAAATGTTTGTTGAAGACTGAACATTTGTAGATGTTTCCTTATGAGGTACTGCCATTGAAAATATTTGAACCACAAGTACCGGAAAACTGGAAATACAGTTTTATATATGCCAATAGTTTTGCCACAGCTCATCAAGGTGTGTCACATGATGCTTTTGAGAGACTTGTGATTATGCTGGACATTTCCTGTCTTACTCCTGCTGTGTGTGGGTATTGTTTCCAAAGATGTGGCGTCAGGCTGAAGAGCAAGGGGCAGGCTTTGCACTTTGCCTGTCTGTATGACATGTCCATTCTGAGTGAGTAGCCCTACACTGTAGAGAGGCTCCCCTGCCCGTGGCTTGCCAGCCCCCAGAAAACTGTGGGATGTGGTGTTTGGACATGACGTTACCTTGGGTACATGACAGTCAGCCCCAACCAGGTTTTATTAGGTCAGGCCCGACTGTGGCCTGGCAGGATGAGACCGGACCCTGAGGTCCAATGGGGGTAAAGATGAAAAATAAATGTGACAGATTCAACCCCTCTTCCCTGGCCTGTGGGTCATTGTTTCACTGTGTGTCCCTGGTGTCCATTCTTTTCATGTGAGTGTTTGTTTGTCTGAGCCGTTTTGCCGATGAGTAGCGTGGGCTGCAGGGCACCTTTGGAAGTGGTTTACTGAATCATGTCTGACTGTGCACTAGTCTGATAGCACAAGAGAGTGAAGTTTTTTCCTTTCCTTTTCAACAGCTGTCTGGGCAGAGGTCTGGACCTGGAGTTGGCTGTCATGTTCAAACTCTGGGCTTGAGCACCGGGTCACTAGGCAGACTGTGAGAAAGTTAGAGCAGACTCAGTCTTCAAAGGCATGATTCAATCTCAGACAAAGCTCTCTCCCGATTTGTCAGAAGCATATCTTTCCCACAGTCCATTGCCTACTGCAGTAGACTGAATGTGCAAGATCAAAGCTTACAGTTGCTTCTTAATGCTTGAGAAGAACCACCTTTTAACTTCCCTTCCCCCATTTCTCTCTGACCCCTCCTACTCTATAGCTAGACCATTCTTTAACCCAACCCTCCTTTGACATATCCTCACTTATCCTGCATGAACATTTATTGAAAATCACGAGAGATGCTAATATTTCTATAACCTTTACTGGTATGTGTTCAGTAATAAATAGTGATTCACTGTTAAGATGTCGTGCAATTCAGATCCAGTGTTAGATAAACACAGATGAACTTTGTCTCGTGTCTTTTAATGTCAAGGCAAAATCATAATAGAACTAGTACACAGTTAGCATGGTTATTTCTCCCAGGCCTTGGTTTTTCTGTGCTTTGGCAGCCTTCTCCTTGCCCTGCAGCTCTACTCTGCTCTGCAGCGTGCTCAGACCAGGCCAGGCCTCTCCAGCCCTGACCGCTGCCCTTCTCTGACCACTCTCTCTACTTTTTCTGCTAGGATCTGAGCTCATGCCCAAAGCCCTTTCCACCAGAATAGTTGGAGGTATCTGGTGGTTCTTCACTCTCATCATCATCTCCTCCTACACAGCCAACCTGGCTGCCTTCCTCACTGTAGAGAGAATGGAATCTCCCATTGATTCAGCGGATGACCTGGCCAAGCAGACCAAGATTGAATATGGCGTGGTGGAGGATGGCTCCACAATGACCTTTTTTAAAGTGAGTAGAAATGTGCAAAACTGTCTTTCACCCACAGAGATTAGTCAAAATGATGGATTTCCAGGCTGAAAATGCGATGCAACATCATTGTACAACTCAGCATGCTTGAACCACCAAATCTGTTTACATCAGCCAACAAACACCTGTGCTTGCAAATCACTCTGACTAAAGGGCTGAAATGTCTGTGCAACTTTAATAAATATACTAAGAGCCTTCCTTTGACTTAAGTAATCATTTCACCATTTTACTTCCCTGTGGGAGTCAAACACTCAAACTAAAATTAATCTAAGAACATTGAAGTGATGAGTGTATATGAAGTAATTTGGCTGCACCTGAAGATTTTCATCAATACATTCTAATAAAATTAGTTGTGTAGATTATTTCCAGTAAATTATTTCAGGAAAGAAAAATGGTATAGCTATAACATATATAGTATAAAATATACTCATTGAGGCCATGTTTAACTGTTTATTTTAACTGTTGGTGGCCTGGTGGGGTGGTTAGGAAATCAGCCTCCGCATTCGAAAGTTTGTGGGTTTGAATCTGGTGCTGCTGGTGGCACCACTGAGGTACCCTTGAGCGAGATACTGCCCCCACACACTGCTCCCCAGGTGCCGCGTTGTCGGCTGCCCACTGCTTCACTTGGGTGAATGGGTTAAATGCAAAAAAATATTTCACACTGTGGTGTATGTTCATGCGCTTCACTTTACACCTTTTTTTTACACTTTAATGCAGTCTGTTACTGGTGACAACAACCCAGTACACACTGTTCAGTTCTGCCCAACACCAGTGTGTAGGCAACCTGCTGGACTTTATTTTAATCCCGGAAGCCTGTGGAAATGTTCACTTCTATGCTATATGATTTTTTTATTAGTGCAGTATTTCAGCTGAGAGACCTCTGCAGGGAAAGCATGGCCACTGCGGGTTTTAGATTATCCTAACATTCTCAGGGAGAGAGGGATGGAACTTATGGTTATGTCTATTCCTGATGCCCCCCCCCGCCCCTTTCTGCAGGGTGCTTGTATTAGCTTCTTCTGAGTCCTACAACCACTTTTTTGTGCAAAATGGATTCCTTCATTTAAACAATCGTAAGCATACATAACAGAAAGCTATAATCATCAAACACAGCAGAATGCATTTTGTTGGCACTGATGTTTTGAATATATCATCATAAAATGGAAACAGATCTATTTAAGAAAATATATTGTTGCCGGTGGATAAAGAATATTATTTTTTTGTTGTTGTTGCTGTCGAAGTTCCTCAAAATTTTTGTGATGCTTAAATCTCCAAATTAACACATGGTTCTGATGTCATCAGATGAATTATATTGGTTGCAGATGTAGCACTAAGTAGCAGTAGAGCTTTCTGCCAAATGGCTCGCCAAGCATTCTCCTTTTTCAGGTGCTGATTTATTGACTGATTGAGTGTCTGTGTGTCTGATTGACAGCCGGATGGACTGGCTGATAAACCAGTAAACCAGGGGAATTGATTGAACGTAATGCACTGTGGATGTACAGCCTGTCACTGCTAGCCTCTCCTCAACATCATCAGGAATACTGAGGGAAATAACAAGGAAAATCCCTGCAGTTTGTTCAATTAATGATTTAGATTTGCTCAACAAAAATACTAACAGCTCCTAAATGTGTAAATGTCAGCATGAGACTTTGTGTGAGTGTAACGGGATGCACCTTGACCAGTTTCAGGAGTTTCACATATATACAGACCACACATGCACACGTGGGCACACATAATGCTGCATTTGTACCACATACGCTCCTTTTAGGCCTTTCTTCCAATAACACTAAATTATTTAATTGAATAATCTGTCATTATTGTTACTTGACCTGGCTTGTAAGATGTCAGGCTGTATCTGCTCTGTGTGTGAAGGGGGGTGGGGGTGGTGGTGCTTTATACCAGGATAGAAAGGGAAGATTCTGACTCGGGTTGTCATGCTCGTTTTTCATCTTTTACTCTGTGTCACTGCTTCGAGGACAACCATCTGTAGATGGACAAATACACTGCTATTACTGTAATTGCAAAGAAAATTTGAGAGCCATTGCATAAGTAATGCTCAAGTATAATTATGCAATTACATATTTATGTAATGTAACTATGGACTTACATTAACATTCCATTTACATTATGTATCAGTAGTTTTGAAACTGCTCTGGTGACTTTTTCCTTTTGTTTTAGTGTCAAGAAATGTCAAAAACAAGAAAAAACATGATTTGTTTTTTTTTTGCAAAACAAGAGTGGGCAGTAGTATTTTTTCATTACATTCAAATCTTCATTAAATGCTGCAAACACAAATTTGATATACGTTCAGATTCTACACAAGAGAGGAAAAAATATCCCATTAAACATGGGCTTTTGTTTTCATGACTTCTAATAGGTCATGACTGACTATTCTGTGTGAGATACAAAAGTTTAGATCATCCAAAAGAATCTGTTTCTTTGAAGCAGAACTTTCTTGACTCTGAGCTACAAAGTGCTTCATTCAGCTAAGGTCAGACGCTGTGTTTGCTAAAGTAGGCCGCACATACTCATATGACCACTCTTTTCTCAACTGTTAGGCTATACCTTTTACATTCTCAGGCTATACATGTTTCCATCTTGCTCAATATGCTGCATTCCATGTTCCAAAAGCCACTGTGAGCAAAAGAAAGGCGAGGTAGTGGATAGCGCAGCCGGCTGCGGCGCATTTAGTCTGCGTTCCTTCTCTTCCTCCGCCTCGCTGTCTCTGCGTAACCTTCAACATCAAAACAATCTGCGGCAGTGGCTTTTCGCTGAGCCCAGCAGCAGCAGCACATCCTCACTCACCTCACCTCCTCTCCTGCTGCACCTGCCCCCGCACTCCTCTATGAAGAAGGGAATCATCCCTCACTCCAGCCCCGCTCCACGCCTGCCACCACTGTCATTGCTTTTTTTAATTTGTTGTGGAGGTTTTCACGGACTCCGATAAAATCTGTGGTCTGCTCTCTCTCCCTTTCCCCATTGCCTTTTTTCTCTTCTATCTCTGTTTTTCTCTCTGTTTTGTATTGTCTTCTTTGTCCCACTCTGTTTTTCTCTCTCTTCCTCTCTTTTTCCATTTTTTGCTTTGTTTCTCTCTTCTCCCTTTTTCTTTTTTTTGCTTTCTTTTCTCTCTATCTGTCTCTTGGTTTCTATATATTTCACGGCCTCCTTCTCTTTCTATGGCCTTTCCCTCCATTTGTTTTTCTTTCTGTCTTTCTCTTGTCACTTTCTCTACATCTTTCTTGGTGTATCTCTCTCTTTCTCTCTCTCTCTCTCTCTCTTTTTCTCTCTCTCATACGCCCACAGACACACATATGCAGACCCTCTCTGGCTTGCCCGTGTGCAGACATGCGCGCATTTCTCACATTCGCATATTTCCTCGCAGTGTTCCCCTTATCAGGCTTCAGTGAGTGTTATTTTGCAGTGGGCCGTGAGGTGGATCCCTGCAGGACTGTAGTGCTCAGCAGTAAGTTTATAAGTCGTGATGGAGAGGGGAGCTGAATCACTGCCACTGATGCAATTTGGCCAGCAGGCAGAGGGAGCAGCTCCAGCCATGGGGGAAGGATAGGGGCTGAGAATAGAGCCTGCACTGTGATTCAACCTCCATATAATTAATACAGCAACCGAACCGCTCCAGAAACCATGTATTTTAACACCTTTAAATATGTGCAAAAAACACTTTAGAAGGTAGAATTATGTGCATAATAATGCCCACATCACTGCTGTTATAACAAAACCTCTCTATGATGGGAACTATAGAGGGCAAACGCAACGGAAATAATTCTTAGCCTTAATGTAAGACAGTGGGATTACAATGAGACGTACCACACACCGTGCAGACATATGGCATACTGTCAGAAAGCTTCATTTCACTGGTTTAATGTGGAATTGGAAGTGTGTCTCAAATTACTGTAAAGTTATTGAAGTGATTTGACGTTCGTCCTGCAATATGGCAAATTTAGTGAAGAAAAAAGCACATTTTTCTCCAGGAATTTCTATAGCAACAGCCAGCCCAGATGTTCAAGAAACATCAAATTCTTTTCTCATATACCAGTCCTATACATGAATGATAATTTGCATATGTTTTAAGTTTTAACAATATCTCTCTCTCTCTCTCTCTCTCTCTCTCTCTCTTTCTCTCTCTCTTCCATAATTATAATTAACAGCTGTAATTGACAGCTGTAAGTTATAGTATTGTTTTGAAGAACATGCACAATATACTAACCGTTAAATGGGATGAAATTACATGAGCCTGGTGGTATTTCTGTTTTCTGAGAGAGTGAAAGGTGTGTACATATTTACCTGATAGTTTAACACACTGTGAATGGATCAACTGTTGTTAAAGCAGTGAGAAAATGCTTAATACAAATAGTGATAATACTGCATGCACAGATGTACAGTATGTGTGTATTAGCAAGGTGTTGGGCCACCACCAGTCACCAGAATAGCTTAAGTTCACCTTGGCACAATTAGCATTTAAAGTTAAGCAACACTTCTATAACCATCCTTGATTTTAGAATAACTTCAAGTCTCATCTCACCACATCCCTAAATCCAGTCAAAGGTCCATTTGCATCTATCAAACTGGAGATGGTTACATCAGAAGTGAGAAAAAATAAAATAATATATATATATATATATATATATTGTATATATATCTTGTAAATATAATTATATATTTTGGATATTTGGTGATCCTGTCTGTTACAAATTTCTGACCATGACCCTTGGAGAATTTTTGCCTCACTAACCATTCTTGTGGGTGTTTTAAATGTTCTAACCTTTTCTCTACAATCCGGACTGATTTTTAGTAGTTACTGGCTGATTTATTATAGTTCACACAGTTTCGTCATTTGATATATGCAGTCATTCTACATATTGATGAAAAACTAAGAGGATTTGGTCTCTGGTTCACCTTATATATACACATTTATAAACCAAAAGTCACGGAAAATCACATAAGGTTTCTTTCTGGGCTGAGTGGTTAGGGTATTGCCCCTGCAATCAGAAGGTTGTGGGTTCGAATCCCAACTGCTAGTGTCACCACTGAAGTACCCGTGAGCAAGGTACAGTCCCCACACACTGCTCCCCGGGCGCCCCTCATTGGCAGCACCCCTTTGCTTCACTTGGTGAATGGGTTAAATGCAGAGAAAGAAATTCACATTGTTCACACTGTGTGCTGTGCTATAGTGTGTTCACATGTGACTATAAGGGTTATTAAATTAAAAATTACTTTTCTTTTCTAAGGGTGATGATAATTGTGACCAGTGTTTATAACAATAATAATAAAACAAAATTATTTTTGTTTACTTAAACTAAAATGTCTTTGATTATAAGTTAGATTTAGATACATTATTTTTATTGTATTATTTGAGTAAAGATATTTCATTAGAGGCCAATGATTATGTATGTGTGTCAAAAGTCACACATACCCTACTATTCCTACCTTTTAGTTTGGAATCACTTGGAATCAAAAAGAAGCAAACAAAACAACAAATATTAAACTACATTATTATTATTATTATTATTATTATTATTATTATTAGATAATGATAACTATCACTTTTTGTCTTGGGTTTAAAGTGCATTCTAAAAAAACAGTGATTACAGACCTCTGAACAGAAGTACTGTATATAATCATATGTATTAAGACTCTCTGTCTCTCTCTCTCTCTGTCTCTTTGTCTCTCTCTCTGTCTGTCTCTCTTTTGCTCCATAATCGCTCGATTCTCAACGGTTTTGAGTTGCCACCTGCTAAGACACAGGAGAGAGTGTACTGAAATTGAGAGGGCCTAACAGGTTTACTGTTGATTAAAGGTTATAACTGCATGTTGTCCCTTAGTGTCCCCATTCATCACTGCCACTACCATTAGCATCACAATGCCAAAATATTGGATTTGCAAGAGGAAATGTCCTCAAAGCCATTAGCAACAGCTATCAACAGGGGTGCCCCAGTCCATTTAATTACCTTCACTGAACACACGCAGATCAAGGTGTTAGAGTCAAATAATGACACGTTATGGTCTTAGAGGTCTTATAATGAAGGCACAAGGAACTAATTATGAGTTTCTAATGCACCCACAAAGCAAGATAATAATACACTTGCATTCAGCTTCAATTTAGACAAACAGTGGGGGGCACAGAAATACTATATGTCAGAATTGACTTTTTCTGTTTTACAGGCCAACCCTCTCTCCAAAAGAATGTAGGTTCAGGTTTAGTGATTATTTGTGTTTGTTCACCTTCAGTAACTTCTTGTGGCCTGCAAAATGTTACAACAATATAATACTGGTGTTACTAGTGAACATTGATAAACAAGCTTTTTGTACTCCTATATTGTACTGTAACCATAATATTATTTAGATTATGTTACTGTTTCATGCTACATGTTCATTGTTACAACACTGTAAAATAAAAAAAGCACAGATACAGCAACTGTTCAGCAACTGTACAACAAAGATACAGCAACTGTAAAATCAGTGTACCAGAGAGTAATTTGACTGCACTAACAATGGCTCATTACATTCAAACCACTTTCCACAATTCCACAATTGAAATTGTAACCTATAAACAAATACACCTTTTTAAGCTATTTTTTCTAACAGTACCACAGTTGACAATGATAGATCACTTTCTAAAATGACTAGTGCCGGAGCTTTGTCGCTGTACAAAATGATAGACAATTGCTCAACAATAGGATTAAACATGGCCATTTTCAGATCATTTAGTTTTTTAAAGTAAAAAAAGTTAAAGTTATGGTATAAATAAGATAAGATAAACCTTCCTTAGTCCCACAAGTGGGAAATTTGCATTGTTATGACAGAAAGTGGATTAAAAGCTATACAACACAACAAGATAAAGAAGTAGACTTTACAACTAATGCAAAAATTATAAATAGACATTTGTATGTGTATGCTAATGTATGTGTCTATAGAAACCTATATATGCATGTGTATATGTGGAAATATAGTACAGCTGGCTGTGACGTCCTTCCACCACGCCCCCTTGCCCGGACTTCACAGTCAGCTGTACTCAGAGGTGGGAGGTTTGAAAGTAGCCAATCTGAGAACGTTATTTATTTCTCCTTTTTGCTGATTGGCTGCTGCCCTGTGACGTTGGAGTCCAGTATTTCCCCTGTGGAGAGCCCTGTGTGTTTATTACTGTAAATTAAATTAATTTATTACTGTATTTACCCTGCGTATACCAAAGAAAATGACAGTGCAAACAAAAAGAAAACACCCGTGCACATCACAGCAAACCTGTTTTTCACTATAAGCGGATATATGTATATGGATATACATGGACACATTGGACATATATATATATATATATATATATATACATATTAGCAATGCACCAAAATGATTTTTCTGGACTGAAAACCGAAAATGAGGAAACACTTGGCCGAAAACTGAAACCGAAAACCGAAAGAATTTATTATTATTAAATTATTAAAAGAACAAATCTGTTACAAAACTATGAAAATATTTATTTAGCATTCAAACAATGCA
>JBBPCY010000007.1:13706095-13717883 GCA_037974405.1 Brachyalestes nurse
CAATTAAATATCTTCTCTCATAAAACTAGTGAATTTAAGTGCATTTTAATATTCTGAACGAAGTGCATGAACAAAGTGCATTCAGAACAAGTGCTTTAAAAACTGTTGCAAGATATAACAATATTCTCTGTAGGCCTAAAACAAAATAGTGTACCAAAAAGACTGGCATAGCCCATATATTAACTGTAATCACTGGAAAACTTTCTTGCCTTTTCAAAAACACAGACGGAGCGGGTGTGCTGAAAGGGTTTTGCCTCTTCTGTGCTTCATACTCTCCATGGCGATCGGGATGTTTTGATTTTATATGATAAATGAATCCCAACATTGAGAAAGTCTTTGTGGATGCACCCCCTCTAGAAATTTCGCCATTGTGCGCCAACGGCTTTCCGCGTGTCTTTCTTAGAGATATCGAAATGCGCCCAAACGGCAGACATGTTGACTCTAATCCAATCTGGCATGTGCGCGCTGTGGTTGCGTCATCATTATGTCATCACTGTTTCGGTCGCTTGATAAAAAAAATTTTGGCTGAAACTGAAAATGCATTTTTATGCAGGTATAACAAAACAGTAATAGTGTTTGCAAAAATTGGTTCACAGTAATATTTTACCTCTAAAAATTGCGCATGTTGCACCAGAAAAAGCCACACAAGTTGCTCATGTTGTACCAGAATATTGCACACCTAGAAAAATATTGCACAGAAGACAAATATTACATACATACATACTTACATACATTAATAGTGCTAAATATTTCACATCTTGTCATCTCTGTTTCAAAAGTTGGTTCACATTTAGGTTATGATAAGAAAGAACATTGTTTTCTGAGGGTTACAGTTCTGATTATGGTGCATAGCAGATTAATCAAAGCCTCCAATCTGATATGGAAGTATGAGCAGAATGAAGCTGTGCCAATCTGTGGCCACTTCAGCATGATCAAAGGATTAGACAAATGACTTATAATCAGACCTCACAATCTCAGCTCAGATGAAATAAATCAGCATCAAAGATGATATTGTGACAGTGCTAGAAAGAGGGAAAGATGGGTAGAAAGGTAATGAAGAGGATGGTGCTGATGATCAGAAGAGTTACAGAAGACACAGATAGTGAAGTTGTCCCCACGTGCCTTGAGGATTCATGAAGGCTCTTTTACTGTAAATATTTTACGTTCTCAGGATGGCTGAAGATATCTACTTGCCAACCAAGGCTACTATCAATCCAGTATCTCTTTCCTTATTATGTTCTGAACAGGCCTGTCCAGACTTAAAATGTTATTTTCTTTGGTCTCAGACTCATGGACCCACTGGTGTTTGGACTTGAACTTGTCATGCTCTGGGCCATTGGTCTCACCATATATTACAGTTGATCCTGACTTAGTCCAACTGTCTTTAAAAAGCAATTTTTCCAAAAGTAACATAAATGCATGGCAGCCAACTGTACCAACATCCTTAATTGATTTAAAACTTGCTCAGAAAATGGCTATTGGTTTAATCATTTCAAACTCTATCTAGAACAAGCTCTGCCCTTTGCTGCCTGGTAACCAATCATATGCCTGTCAAAACACATCTTCACATGCTCTGCACATGATGCATCCATACTCAATTTTTATTTTGGCCAAAAACATGATGTCATGAATAAAATGAAATCATATTCAAACTAAAGAAGATGGCATATTTTCATCCTACTGTGTTGTTACATTGCACTCTTTGATCATTGCAAATAATAGAGCAAGAAAAAATATATACAGTGTCTCTAGGAAAACACAGATACATTAACAGACCAGTATATGATTAAAGAGGATTTTTTTTCTATTTCAATTTTAATGTGTCTCTCATTGTGGACTCTAGCTTGACTTTGTCTTGACAAAGGTGGTCTTGAGTACCACTCTAGGTCTGAATAATATAAAGTCATAGATCCATATATTTGTAAACACTAACAACATTCCTGTATACCGTAAAATAGCTGTTTCTATTTGTCAACACAGGAAATGTTTGAAGGATTTAATATCAACACAGGATAATTGTGAAATGTTTCTTTTTATGTAACATGTAAAAATCATCTTATGATGAATGGATCAATAGAAATGGTCGCATATATAGTTTGTAAAGGTACCTTTTGGAGAAACAAGGTTTTTGTTCTGACAGTGATTGTTTAGGTTGTTTAGATGAAAAGGATCTGTATTTTTGTTCCTAAAATAACAGTAGTTATTGGCAAATGACCAGTGAGTTCAGCTCTAAATCCAGTAAAAAATGGAAAGGGGAAAGTTCAGCAGCTTCGTGGAGCCGGTGCATTCAGTGCCAGAATGTGGGCGCGGAATATAAAGCTCAAAGAAAGGTGATACAAAACAAAGAAAAAGTGCAGCATGATGATACATGGATTAAATAGTTTCTTTTCTATCCAGTTTTGTTCATTGTTATTTGTAATTTTGTTAAAAGACCATTTTTTAAAAACCTTGTTAATATTTATTTCTGAGGGGTATGCTGACTTTGCTCATTTGTTTCCCCCTTAATGAAATTTCCATAACGTGTCATGAATTTAATTCTTTGTATGCCCTTGCCTAGATGATGGTTCAGAGTCTTCTCCTATAATGTTTGATGAGGTGGAAGAGCACATAGTAAAGCGTCTGACACGTTTCCCTTTAAAGGATATCCTTACTCTTAGTGGTCTTTAGTACTCAGTGCTCATCCCAAAGTTTATTTTTGCTGCTTTTTTGTAGTGTTTAGGCATGGGAGGGCGAGATAGCAATCTAAAAAGGCTGCCAGTCTACTTGTCGGCTGATAAAGTGGAATGTATTAGGCTGACTCCTAAAGCCGATTCAGCTACAGTGTAAGGAGAACATGAGCCATGCAAAGTGCATGCTCATTCTTTAATGGAGTGATAAATCAGCTCTTCAGCTATGTCATTAAAAGTTATAGGACAAAGTTCTAAAAGTGAGATTTTTTAGATTACGTTTTGAATCTTGGGCCATTTGAGATAACTTTTCTTCTTTCGGGTGACATTTTGAGATAAAGTGAAATTTTCTTATGTGGTGACAAATCCTCTTACTGTTGGTTACGTTGGCCAAGATTTGTGTTGGAGTTCAATTTCTCTTCTCAATCTCTATGTTTCTCTCTCTTTCCCCGCCCCTCCTCCTTCCTACCTCTCCAGTATTCATCCCTGGTGGTTCTGCCTTATCAGCAGTCTATATTCTGCATGCTCAATCGGCTGATTTGTCAAGGGTGACTCCAAAAGATTCTGATAGGCACTCGGCAAATCACCCAGTTGATCTAAAATATCGACCCACCACAAGAAGTCATTACGCACAATAATGGCAGGAGGGACCTTGAAGATGTGACTTAATTAGGTTTCAAATGCCTTCAGAATGGATTCTGAAAGAGAGAGAAATTCTTGTGTTTCAAATGGAAAAAAAAGGTTATTTTGCAAGCACTACAACAATATAGCGTCTCACCAATTGGGACATTACATTGATTAGGTTTTCCAGTAAAGATATATTCATGTTCCTCAAGGACTTCTTAATAGCATCACGGCTTCATTTTTTCTGTAGGATTTTGTGTGACTACTTTCTACCTACCTTTTATTATTGTTTTCTAGAAGTGTTTTAATACTTAGAAGGAATGATTATATATTTGACAAACAATGTTAAAAATATTTAAAAAGATGCCCTGAAAGTACTATTTACTACATCTCTTTCTAAAAGTGGAATGTCATAATTTAACAAATATTATATTTTGGACGGCAGTAAAAGATTTGGCTTCTAAACCCCAGTTGGCCTTCAGACCAGTTCTCAGGGTATCCCACATTTTTCCTCAAACCTAGCTCACAATGCATAGGGATGGGGAAAAGGATGAAGATGACTGGTCCACAGGAATAGGCCTATTTTTTCTGCTGTTGTTTTCAGTCTTTTTATGACCGTGTTACATAGATCAACCTACTTGGAGTCACTTACATTTCCTTTTATGTTGTAATATATGAGGCTGAATATGCTGATGTATGACCAGACAACAATGCTTTTGTTTTGAGAACATTCCCTAAGGGGAACTGTCTTTTGGTCCTGGAGAGTCAGCATCCAGCACAGTTTGGCAATTTCTCTGCTCTTACAGAAAGATAAACCTGGTAATTAACTGCTGAGATGAATCGGGTTTGTGTTTGAGGAAATGCTTTAAAGTTATCAGATATGTTTTTAATAGTTTTTCTATATGACAACAAACATAATAAAACTGATAGCACTTTTAATGTCAAAAAAGTCTAAGACTGCACATATAAATGCCAAATGAAAGCATCTTCAAATCAAATGAATGGAACGTTTCCAAGTGACATTAAAAATAACTTTATGCAGTCTGCATTTAAAGCACTAGTAGGTCATTTAATTTTCCTTTTTATGGGTTGTTTTTGCAACCAGATGAGAATGAGCAAGCTTATTTTCTAAATTGCCTGTTTTTGCAAATGAGGGAGTCTTATAAGACTTTCTTCCTTTTCCTTTTGTTTTTTTTTTTACCTAAGTTTTCATCTCCAATTCTGTACTTTTACAAGACTCCTTGCTCACACAGTGGATCAGGCGGGGTGAAAGCTACGCACCCATCTGAAGAGTGTGTGGTCTGCTACCTTAATTTTTGAACTAGCCATCACTACACAAGTGCCAATGTGAAAGAGCATAATTTCAAACTTACTTTAATAATCATGTTTTGAATAGAAACTATCCAATTCCCAAAGGAATTACTTTGGGGCACATTATTGACAAAGGCACAGCTTCTATGAAAAGCTTCTAGTTTTAATCTCAGTGTTTCTACCAATCAATAAAGCAACCAAATTAAATTTAGGACACGTTGTTAGGGCAGTTTTCTTTTTGTTAGGGAGCATTTTTCTTGGTCGGCTGCCATAACAGTCCTTTACACCTCATGTAAGTAAAATGACTTAATTAAGAGATAATCAGAGCTTCAGTGTTGGTATGTATTAGAGTTTTAATACAGAATATTGTGCAGATATTTTCTGAGAGGTAATTTGAAGGTAACAGTCTACTCTGCAATCATAATAACCAAAATTTGAACATTTTGAAAGCACCTTGATGTGAGAATGAAGTGTCTTTGGGCCACTGGCGCAGGCAGATGACACAGTAAAATGTAGAGAGAGTGACATTAGCTGCTTCATCTTATGAAACTACTTAAGGCATCCCAGACAGAGTGCTGGTGAGAATAGTGCCAGTTTTTGAGCTTCAAAGTCTATGTCCTTGGACGGTATTATAAAGAACACGCAGACAAAGACAAAATGCTAAAAAAAAGACTATTTAGTGTCACTGCTTTATATGGAGCCAACATGTACATGGAAATGTTCACGCCCTAAAACATTGCTCACAGTTGCACAATGTTAGTACTCTAGGAGAACTATTTTTTTACTGTTCTATAATGACCCATGCCTATTGTTTTGTACTGAAATCTCCCCTCCAGAAAACAAAGATCTCCACATATGACAAGATGTGGGAGTTTATGAGCAGTCGCCGGCATTCTGTCATGGTGAAGAGTGTGGAAGAGGGGATTCAGCGGGTGCTCACCTCAGATTATGCCTTCCTCATGGAGTCCACCACAATCGAGTTCGTCACCCAACGCAACTGCAACCTCACACAGATCGGAGGCCTCATCGACTCCAAGGCCTATGGAGTTGGCACTCCTATGGGTACGTAAAATAAACACATTTGAAACAGTACATGTTTAGTTTTAGCACAGCCCAAAACAAAGAAAAAAAAAAGCTGAAAGATGGGAGTCAGATTCCAAAATAATGATACAAAACATAATAATACAATAATACAACAATCTGCTTTTTAAAGAGAAACCTCTGCAGTAATGTCTGGTTTGGAAACACATGGATATCTGAACGTATCCGTTCCTACCTTCAGCTGTAATTAAGAAATAATGGTGTTTTGAAACATTGCTGTGTGTCATTCTTAATTATATGCAGATAAATGGCATAATAATGAACTTAAAATGTAAATTTTTTTCAAATGTGTGAATACAAATGAAAAAAAAAACAACAGTTGATTAACTTGACTGACATCCCGATGCAGCGGTGCCATAATTTGAAAACTGATTAATATCAAACTCATGCAATGTGCTTTACAATTACTCTGAATGTGAAGACACCACTGGGCAAGATATTGGCACTTGTCAATCAAAAAACATGCTTCAGTATGTCTGTGTGCACCTCCATGAGTGAGCAGGTAAAGACGGCTGGCAGTATAATCAGAGCTATATTTTGTCCTAAATGAAATTTAGGAATGCACATTTGTATGTTGAGAGAACAATGCCCCTGCCACAAAAAGAGTTTTACTGTGTTATATTATACTTTATTTTCAAAAGATGTTGGCTTTAAATTGATGGTGGCTCATTACAGTGCGGTTACGGTGGTCAGGGTCATGGCTTTCCTTATGTCACCTGGCTCAGAGAACATTCCAGGAGAAAAAGGGGAGTGGGGTGGGGGCATACATTCAAGAAGCAGACAAATCCATGAAATAAATAAGTGAATGAAGAGGGTGACAGGAGGCATTTTCACTGCTATGCGGAGGAGCTGGATTTGATTATCAGGCTCAGTAGCAGATTGTCTTAATCCTGTTATACATGCAGCCATCAGCCTTGAAAGAAAATGTTGAGAAAAAAAGTCCCAATAATAAGTACCTGAAAAAAGAAGAGAAAAATGTGTGAGACTTCTTAGCAGAAAGTTCCTGTGCAAGTCCATAATGTTTTGTAGCTTTTTTCTCTTATTTTACCATGTTTTAAGCAATGATGAGTAATAACTGGGGAAAATAATTTCAAATAATTAGTTCAGATGGTTTTGAGTATCTTCTGTATTTGAGTTTAAAATAGAGATAATGTTGCCATATTTTTGTCATTTTGCAAACATAGTTGCAAGCTGTCCTTAACATTATGTGAATTTTTCATGATGATTGGACCAGTGTTTTGACTTGGTTCAGTGTTTTTCTTTTGATTGAATAAAATCTTGTTCCATTAACATAAAAGTTGAAAGATAAATGAAAGTTACCTTTTTTTCAATATTTTATTAGCACATAATACATTATGTCATAATTCTGAATTTGATATAGTAAAAGATTGTTTTGCATTTTGTATGGAAAAAAATTGTAAAAGGTTACTATTTTGAAGTTTATATTTGTAAGGTTCTCTTGTGGCAACAATTAGAAAGGGACATTATGCATATGTGTTGTTTCTGAGTTGGATGTGCTTTCCTTAGAATGCTGGAATTGGTGAATAAATGTCCTTAGAATGCTGGAATTGGTGAATAAATGTCCTTAGAATGCTGGAATTGGTGAACAACTCTGATGATTTACTGGGCCTTATTAGCTGCTATCGCCTTTTTGTATATAATATGTATTTGAAAAGCAGTACGTCAGAACACTGTCCTGGTATGGAAATATAAAGTGCATAGACGACGAGGTTTCTCTTTTTGTTACACTTTGGCCTGTGTCTGTGCTCTTATTGTTGTGTTTGCATGTGTCTCGTATAATAACGCATTCTGCATGTTAAGAAGTGCTGCTTTGAAAGCACGAAATGACTGAAATTTGAGGAGGCACCTTGATGTGAGAATCAAAGGCCTTTGGACCACTGCTGGAGGCAGACGGCATAGCCACCACCGACATTTCAATGAGTCAGATCAGTGGGAGGGAGTCTGGATTCCGAGCAACAGCTCTTAGTGTTAGCAGCTTGTGAGCTTTGCCGTACCGTTTTTGGCACACTGTTCTTCACAGTGTCTGGTATGTCTATAGCCGTAGGGTCACCAGGGACCTGTTTCTCTTTGTGGTGGTCTGAGGTGGTCTACGTGCTACGTACTGCTCCACACATACATATGAATGCAGCCCCAGTGTGAAACCTGCTTCATCTCTTGCAGCTACTTATGCCACAGAGCCAGTAAATCTACAAGCAAGCACAGATAATGTGTTTCTGCTTGCTAAAGTGTGTGTCCTGGGATTGTATTGTGGAGAACACGCACAGGGCATGCGGAAAAGGCTGTTTAGTATTATTTGTCCCTTGTGTAACTTTTGCAGGCAGCTCAGTGTGAGACATTTAAATTGCTAATCCTACCCTTTTAGTAGCCTGTTACCTGTTAACGCAGTCAGGCTGTTCTCTTCATCCATTTAGAGTGCACAAACAAACACACACACACACACACACACACACACAACTGGCTCGCCAAACTATGGTTCACAGGTTTTAATGCCCAAACTGTTTCATGCTGGATTTCAAGAATCTTGAAATGGCAGGAGGTAAGATTACATCGAGAATAATTCAGGACCATTTCTATTAGCCTTTTCATTATGAAATCCTTACCCAGTTTTTCAATGATGTAATAAATCAAAAAGTTACGTTAAAAGAGCTATGAAACTTTAATTTGACTATGACAATACATAAAATGAAGATTAAAGAAAGTGTGTCATTTGTTAAATAAATGAGGTCTGATCATGACTGCACCAACCTAAGCTGATCTATAAAAACTTTGGCATTCCATAATTTTGGGCTCTTTAGCAGTCACATCCAACTAAAACATGAGTTTCTCAGAGACATTGAATGCACTGCAGAAGAAAATCTGCAGGGCCTTTAAGAACTTTAGAGAAGTCTTAATGATTTCTGGTATCAACGTAAATTTTTGCTAAGCCAACTCACCCATTGTTTAAGCCTTCAGGCTCTGGGTGGAAATCTTACCATGTCAGATTAACTAATAACTGGAATCATTTTATGAGAGAAGATATCAATCTGAAGTCCCTGGAGATTATGGGTAATCTCTGTGCCAGGACCCAGGAAAATAAAAACAAACTGCATGTCTTTTACAAGTGTCTGTGTTTGGGCTTACAATGTTGTTGTAACAAAGTACCAGAATCCCACAGATTGCTATCAAAAAACATACCCACTGCCCTACAGAGTTCCAGGCATCATCTGCCTCAACACAGTTGAACCGCTCAGATGCAATGGATGGAGGGAACAAAAAGCCTCACTTCAAGGTTCTCCATTAGAGAACATGATTCAAAGCTGGTGGCCTAGAATGTTAGGAGCATTATTAGCATTTTCACTGAAACCCTTTTTGACCTTGTGTGCCCTTTGTTTGCTTTCAATCCTGCTAATATACTTTAGAAACACAAACAATGAAAAAATTATTCACCATTTATGTTGTGGTAATATACAGTGCTACATCATACATGTCAGGACTTTGGCACATGTGTCTGATATGCACTTTTCCTTTCGAGGCCACATCCATAATTAATAGTGGATAAATTCCTCCAAATTCTCTACACTGCAGTGAATCAGATATCAGACAGTGCCTTTCTACTTTAAATGGTACGTTTATTGTTTCTTGATTTATTATAAGAAATAAACTGCTGGATGTTACATTGAACTGATACACTTCTGTTCTGATATGCAGAGGAAGATTTTCTCTAGTGAGCTACACTTAATAGAGCAGTTCCAGTTTTAGTCTTATTGTCTAGTTTTCTAATGATTAAACGATTGAATTACATGGACTTACATGGGCATGTTTATTGTACGATCCTCCATTTTAAGCAGTCCGTATGTGACTACTAGCTTTCATCACGATATGACAATGTTAACATTAGCACAAAATCTGGTTAAAAATATGGAGTGTGAACTCATTTTCATTTTAGATGCTTCATCGCACAGAGTGCAGTTTAAATCCACTAATGCATTATTATTCAAGACTTCATTATTCTAGGTGAGCAAATTTACCATATGACACAGTTGCACTGAACTGAACTGAAATGGAGTGGGCCTACCTTAAATCTGAGAAAAACAAATGAAGGCTGAAATGAAAGCTCATAAATTCCTACCATACTTGCAGTCTGGAAGCCATTGCCAAATAATCTATGAATCTCTTGCACATCTCTTGCTCAGTGCATTTGTCTGGTACATCTAGTAATCCTTCAGTTTGTAATGGGTAAGTAAGCATGGTGTAAAGAGTCTGTGTATTGTAGAAATAGAAAGCACCCTAGTCAGCTTTCAGGGAATGTGGCATGCCTCCTCCCCAGAGAGGTCATTAAGAGGAGTCATGTACAGTACCATGTCATCAAACATCTGCGAGGGGTTTGTTTGCGCAAGAAGGAATGTAGCTTAAGAGTAAACTGTTTCCTCCCCTGCCTCTTCCATCTGTTTCTCACGGGAGGCACTCTCTCTCTTTCTCCCTCTCTCTCTCTCTGCATTGTCCTTCATTAGACAGTATTAATCACATTTTGCTCGTCATCATGTTTGTGTCTTGCGAGATGTTACTTCCCAGTGGGTCACTCAGTAGTGACTTGTTGACTTGTGACTTACAGATGGACTGTAGCATCTGCCATCTCTGGGCCAAGGTCTACTTTTGTAAAGCTGCACTACCATGTTTAAAGGATCCACAAAACAAGCTGAAAGTAAAAGGAGAGAAAACAAACTGCACAAGAGCAAGCGCTCTGAATGTTTTCACTGGGTCACTTCTAACATAAGAGATCTGTAGTGAAGGACCATAGGGAGCAATCAGAGAGTCATTTTTAGTGAAGTGTTATATTGAAAGTGTAAACAGATCATATTGCTAACAGTATTATTTGCAGAACAAATTTTGGAACATATTTCAATGGAAATTACTCTCACCAGGCTAAATAAAAAGGCTCACATCTTCTCTGTTTGCTGGTGCGGCAGCTCATTTAAATTGCTATGCAGTTTTATTGAGGGACAATGCATTCGGGATTCATTTGCTATTACTCTTCTTTGATCTGACAGATTACAGCTATGTGTCCTATTTGGAATTCACTCTAGCCTGTCACTTAATTCCCCTCTTTTGCTTCAACTGCAGGATCAGTTACGGGTGCTCATGCTGTGAGGAGCTCATTTTCATTGCTCAGATTTACATATTCATGATATCACCAGTAACACAAACACGTTGCTTTGCTAAATTATTCACTTATACCCATAATGCAGGGGTAACCCACTCTGGTCCTACAGATCTACCACCCTGGAGAGTTCAGGTTCAACACACCTGGCTCTAATATTGCGATTGCTCTGAAAGCCTTCATTACCTTCATTATCAGATGTTCAGATGTGGACTAGAGCTGAACTCTGCAATAATAGATCTTTTGGACCAGGATGGAGCACCCCTGCTGTTATACGTTGTATCTACTTTCTGGAGCATTATTACAGCACAGCAACAGAATTCATTATGATTTAATATCACATCATTTATCAGCTCAGCAGTTTAGCAGCAATTTTTGAAAGATCAAGCCACAGTACAAAACATTATTTTTCGAAAAACGTACTTTTATTTTATACTATAGGCTCTAAACAGGCTATTATTTTTTTTCTCCATGTATAAGCTTTGGCAAGTAAAACCATGGGAAAGACCTGCCTCACTTTACTTTAATACGGAGCCTTCAAATGATTTCTTCGTATTAAAAGACTGTATAAAAAATGTATATCATACATTTTTTTGGTATTTATTCTGCTTATGGTGTTTCCTTTGTGCTTGGGATCAACTTGATCCCAGCAATCTAAAACTCCAGATAATGATTTAAATTAAAATAGCTACCAAAATTTATGTGTCAGGTACTTTATGTTTCTTTATTGACTACCTAAATAGTAGGGCTGTAACGATATACGATACAAAACCGAATTCGCGGGTCCACGAACCCGTGTCGCGGTGTGAGGAGGGTGAATCGCGACACACCCCTTCCCTAAACAGTTCCCACCCAGAAACATACGTTTTTCACCGTAATAGGAGGATTTTCACGTCAATTTCTTTTCTTTAACCAATAGCTGAGGGTC
>JBBPCY010000007.1:13717983-13729436 GCA_037974405.1 Brachyalestes nurse
TATTTAAGTGTTTATTGGTTTATAATTTTGTGGTAAAGATAAGGTGTCTCCAAACAAAATGGCGCCTCAGAATTTTTTCTCTCCTTCACCGCAAATGAATCATAATATGAACCGAATCGTGAGTCAAAAATCGCGAAACGAACCGAATCATGGGTTTGGTGAGTCGTTACAGCCCTGTAGCCCTGTGATTCAACTAACACATAGATGTACAGCACGGGAAATATCAACAATCTCATGGAAAAAATATGTTTTCCCCTCTACTGTGTCATGTGAACTATCACTGATTCTTACATAACTACAGGTATGATCACTTATGCCTCTAAAGTGAGGGAATTTTTTGGAAGATTAAAAAATTACATATTACAGAGCCCTCAATATCATCCAAAACAATCGAAATAAATGTGTGTAAAATGTTGACATTTTTATGCAGCTGAAACCGCTTAGGATCAAACTGACCGCAAAAGAGCATTGATGCGTACAGAATGTGTACAGGACATTGAAAACATATCATCATCTTAATTTTGTGTTCTCCCAGTTGTCCCCATTAAATTAGGAAAAGTCATTTAATATGAAGCAGAAAAGGCTGTGCATTTAGAGAGATGAAACATTAAATGGGATCAAATTGACCCCAAACATAATGTCACGCCCTCCTTCTGTATTTCCTTCTCCAGGCACATGGGACAGGCACACACACACACCACTGGTAGTTGAAGTGCTTCATCTTTATTTTCTACCAAACTCAAAACCAAACGCTGGCATAGAATCCAAACTCAAATAATATATTTCCTCGAACTAAAGGATAACAAAGGCTATGGTGAGAGTGAACCGACAAACCCCAGAACTCAAAACCTCCTATATATACAGGTCACAACACAACACCTGACACTAATAACCCATCCCTGGCCAGCCTTGGCACAGGGATGAAGCCACACCCTGTGTCAAAACAAAAGTCTAATACAAAACTTAAACAGTGGCCTCTAGCGGCCACCGACTAGGGGCGTTACACATAAAGGGAATCTAAAGTTATTTTGTTACTGTGCCTTTCAGACTACTGTGTAAATATATGTAATATGGAAATAATCTTAGTTCTGCCCTGTAATTTGTCTCATTCAAAAAGTAGCTCAAACACACCTAAGAATGTCCATGTCATTGGGTGAAGCTAAACTGCTGTAAACTGAATAGGCAGATGCGTAACAGTGCCATTATATTAGTTTTTGTATCTTAATTTGCATATATGGATTGGAGAGTGGATGACAAATTAAACATATACCTGTATTTGTATACTACATTAAGCTGGCTTATCTACAATAAACTGGGAAAATTCATATATGCACTCTAACAGGCATTAAAAATGTCATGCTATTTAACTTGGGTATATTATTCTGAAACTGCGTACTTCCATATTGTCCAATGGTGATTCTTTGACAATAATGGACAAGTGAAACCTGACAAATGTCAACATCACAGGCCACAGTGTTATAAATGTTCTAGATTGCAAAAGCTTCTGATGTGCACTACATCAAAATCAAGTGTTTGGGTTGCCAAGTGTTCACTCAGGAGCAGCTGCTCCATGCCAAAAATCTAGCTTATACCCAGCAGTGCTCTCCTTCACAACCAACAAGAGATGCTTCCAAATTAGCAGATAATTAAACTCAACTCAAAGCAGCTCTCCAGGAGAATAGAATGAGCTAAACACAAGTAGACTGAGAGAACCTTTCAAACCCAGTGTTTTTTTGTTCTAAAATATGTGAATTTATTTTCCATTAAATGGAGCCATGAGAGACAAAATGCAGAATGTTGTTTTGTATTGAACTGTATTGATCAGTTCATTCACTCAGCCGAACCATCAACTGTTACAGTTTCTGTTTATTCAAGAATATTGATTCTCCAATTTTAATATTACATCTCAGTGATATATAATTTGCTCCAAATCAATCAGGAAAAAAACACTTGTATGTATCCCAACAAGAGCCCAAAGATATTTGCTTTTGTTTAACTGTTTAATATATATATATATATATATATACATATATATATACAGCTTTAGGATATAGGGGACTGTATCTCTCACTGTTTTTTTTTAAAACATTGGGTATAAAAAGGACTGAATTTTTTGGCTAAGCTAGAAACGAAATATTACTGTGTGATGAATATACATGTGCCCTCTGAGAATGCTCTTAAAAATAAGCTCCCTCACCATCCCAGCCTGCAGTACTCTCTGAAATTCAAATATTTTACAAAGCTTTCAGATGCTGTTTATTAAAATAGCCATATTTATATGGTTTCACTGATTTTCCATTTTTTTACTGACAGAGTAAATTATGGGCATCTGTTTCATATATTGCACTTTTGGTTAAAATGTTAATAAATCAAACTCTACTTCACTAAATTAAATATGCATCAGGGGTAAAAAAAAAAGGCGTGTGAATTGATAGACCATTAGAAGGGAATTGGGTTCAAACTGTCAGTGTTTCATTAAGTTAGACATTTAGCACAATGAGTCAAAAGTTAAGATCAGATGAGCTGAATTTAAACAGCCCGAAGGCGAGGACAGAAAGACTGACATGGGTCTGCTACTGCCTGATTACTTTTGGACTATTTTACATGCTGTATTGCATAATATTAAAGAGTACTTGTTCAGTTTAAGTGACTTAAAATGTATCCCCATGCTTGTCAAGAGGTGTATTAGATTAGATTATATTAGTCTATTAGATAAAGTTAAAAATTGTAAGTTAAAATATGTTTTAAATGCCTAATGAGTGCCCAATATTACCACCATCAGGACATGGAGGGGTTCAAGTGTTCATCTTGCATCAGACATCTTCTCTTCTGATGGGCTTTGATCTGTGCAAAACAAGTGGACCATTTGTGGCCAGTGCGTGCAGGGAGGTAGAGGGGCTGCTGGGAGTTGAGAATAATTCTCCTGGCACCTGCCGAGGCCCAGAACACAGTCTATACGAGAGTTGGGGAAGGGGAGGGCTTCAAAGCCCACCTTGGGAAAGCACTTATTCATTATACCAAACAAAACAATGCATACAGGAAACATTACCTCAAATTAAATATGGCAACTAGTTTAATTAGACAGAAAATAAACAGGGAAAAATGCCTATCCCTGGAATGTAATTTGGTTTTAATGGTGTGTTATCAGCAGTGCCCTGAGAGCTGTGTTTCAGTAAGCAACACTCAATCTGAAATCTTCTTGTGGCTCATGCAGCTCTCCAGTTGCTTTTGGTCTCCTCTATCTCTCCTCATCTAACTACCAGCCTTGCAGAAATGCTCCACGGTGCGCAGAGCCTTAACACCCCGTTCCCCAGCAACAGAACGTCCGTCCCTCTTGTAAATGGAAAGCTTCTACTTACTCTTTTTATTTATCTCTACTTTTTTATATTCAAGAATGGTTAGTTTAATAATAAATTACATTTACACTCTATTGAAAGTAACAAGTATGGAAAGAAACAATCAAAAAAATGTAAATTCAGTAATAACTTTTTAATAATAATAATCCAATTCAAATGATCAGCGCTTTGACTAACAAATGCAAAAGTGATATCGATTAAAATTCTAGTCTAGAATTTGCACTTTGTCCAGAAGTTCTTCACTGGTTACAGTAACAGTAAAAAAAACTCTGATCGTCACCGGTGATAACGGTGTAACTTCTATGGATATAACTGGCTGTTTGCAAGGACAAGGACAATGTGTATCCACAGCTTTTTGCACTATTGGCTACAATTCTCCAACCAGAAGATGAACCTTCAGCAGCTAATTGAATCACTCTTCTGACCCCCCAGGCTCTCCATACCGAGATAAGATCACCATAGCGATCTTGCAGCTGCAGGAGGAGGGGAAGCTGCACATGATGAAGGAGAAGTGGTGGAGAGGGAATGGCTGCCCGGAGGAAGAGAGTAAAGAGGCCAGTGCCCTGGGCGTGCAGAACATCGGGGGAATCTTCATCGTTCTGGCCGCCGGACTCGTCCTCTCTGTCTTTGTGGCAGTGGGGGAGTTTCTCTATAAGTCCAAACAAAACGCACAACTCGAAAAGGTAAAGAAACACTTTCAAATTTCTGGACTCCAATGAGAAAGTGGCAGTTGTTTTGTACAATGAACTGCAGTCATACTTTCCAACATCACTCTCAACTTGCTCCATGCCTATGGTTGTGCTTGGATGGTTTGCTTTATCAGTTTATTGGTGGGTTGGGACTTGTATTCCTCACAAGACTGGGGAGGTGCACTAATGTTAATGCTTGAATTTGGTGGAGGAGTTTATGTATGTAGTGGTGAGCTCCTTGCATATGAACATGTTTTGTTTGGTAATAGTCATGCACTCAAATGATGTAGTCCGAGCCAATAAAGCTTAATCTGACATGGACACATAAAAGCATAATCATACAGAAATCTATATTGTCTGAGGGTCAGGATTAAAAAGTGAAATGCATTTCATCAATATTTTACAGACTTTGCCAGCTGTAGAGCAAGCAGCTCTCCTTGATGTTTGTCTCTGAAGACAGAGGGGCTTTGGTTCATTTGCTCAGATGGCCTCCATGGTTTTCAGCATGTCTCACCTCGACAGCCCCGCCTCACTCTCCCCTTTCCACCTCATTCATTCTCCCTCCTTTTTCCCTGTGTGAATGGTATGAGTGGAGTTAAAGAAGTCCATAGTGTTTGTAGAAAGATTTGGAACAAAATCAGCAGCAGCAGTCACATCATAAATGCTGACGTTCAATGTTTTCAAGCACATTTTTTAACTTTCCAAATTACCCAAAGGAATGGAAAAAAAAATAAGAGACCGATTTTCCCTTTTTTCTGTTCACTGTTTGTACAATTTGCGGCAGTGTGTGTGTAAGTAAAAGGCACAGGTTGCTATTCTTTTATAAACTATTGCAGTGTGAGCTGTGTAAAAAATAAGAAAAGCCTCCATATGTGTTGTAAGTGCAGTAGTGTGCGCAGACCAGCTTTTCTATGTGCTGTATTCCAGCAGCTTCACTCCTGATTCAGTTTCTGATGGATGAAACAGAGTCACACATGCAAATACTCTGCTCTTAACATCACTATTTTAATTGTCATTGTAATAATGTAAGAGTGCTGTGTAGTTTAGCATTTCCCAGGTATAATAAATTATTTATATGTATATTGTTTACATTTTCTCCAAATATTTTTTTGTAATTTTTTTCAATTTAAAGTGTGGTCAATAGTGTATAAAACAATAGTGACCTGCACATTTTACACAGACACACTCCCACACATTACACAAGCAATAACCAGGAAAAAATATGATGCAGTCTCATTTTTTTTCTATGACTGTGTCTCAAAAGTGTCATAGTTAAGTTTGCCATGCTTTCCAAACAAACAATACTGATTTCTGACAGTTACGTAGTACTGATACCACACCCAAAAAGTTCATTAAAGGCATTTGACTCAAAGTATGTCATAAGATAACTGTTCTCACCCGTGTGAGAGTAGCCTGTCCTGGCTGCTGTGTGGGATGCGCGTTCACACCCCCAGCAGAGGCAGGGAGCTGTGTCTGGTTCTGATTGGGAGTCTGGTTCACCATGCCGCTGGTGTGGCCTCCAATCATGCCTTGAGTTTGCAGAATCCTCGAGGGAGACACACCCACCTTCCAACCGAGAAAAAGGAAGTATGGTCAGTCCAAAGACTGCAGAATAGCTCAACTAATGAATGAAATGCATCAACTTGCAACAAGTTGAACAAATGTGCTAAATATTGAATATTCACTTCATGTTACTGATGGTACAATAAAATCTAAAAAGCATTTTAAAAAGGTATTCACTGTAGGAACACAGCCTGTGTTGATTTGTGCTGGGTGACTGGCGCGGGATCCCACCGGAGACTGAGACAGCGGAACATTCTGCATCGCCATCGGGTTCAACTGATTCAGCCCTGCAGTGCAAAAGATATGAGCTTCACCGCTGAGCATATGTGCATGTTATGGAAACACTTTCTTATAAATATATCAATGTCTTAAATTTAAAAAAACACATTCTGAGACTGGCATGCAAAACTAAGTCTGGACACTTAATAAACTACAAAACAAGAGTGAGTATTAAAACTGGGAAAGCAGGGCACACCTTGGGGAACCTGCATGTGTCCAATCATGCGATTTGGCACAGTGGACATAGACATAGGTCCATCTGTTGGGGTGAATAAAAGATATTTTAGTTATTATATTACCATTATTCTAAACCTTTACAAAAAGAATCTATAGACGATAAACAAGCATGCTGAGGTAAGAAATCAGGAGTGGCGAATCTCCACACTCACTTTGTGCCCTGATGGCTGGTGCGGGTTCCATGGCATTAGATGGTGAAACAGCAGCCTGCTGCGACCCTTGAGGAACCACAGGAGGATGTTTCTGAAGCCTGGACTTCCGCTTCTCCTCTAACTCCTTCTGAATCTTATAGATCTTCTCAGCTAGAAAATGGTAATACTCATCCTAGTAAAAGAAAAATATGTGAGAAACGTAGAGGACACCATCACAAATCCTCTGAATACAGGCAGGTTTCCTTCAGTAAAGAGAGATCAACTGAAAAGGTATACCCTGCTGCTGGCAGAATCATACATATCGCCCTCCACCTTCCGGGCATAAGCGACTAGACTGTCCATCCGTCTGTCTTTCAGCGCCGCAGGGTCGGGAGTGGGAAGAATGGCTTGAACTCTGTGTGAGATAAAAGGGATATTGAGATACTGTGCTTAAATGGACAGCTGAATCAAAAGCTAATCAAAATATGTTGACGGATTTCTTTTTGAATATTCATAAGCATATGCATTTTGATGTGTCATAAGGGGGGTGCAGTAATTGTTTAATAGTCGTTTCTCAGCATCCTCAGCATATGCGATGAAGCTGAAAGTACGCACGCTGCATCTGGGAAAACTACACATGCTGCATTACGCTGTGGAACACATTCACCACAGAGGCTGAGAGAACAAGCAAAATGTGGATGGAACACATTTCTTTTTTGTTTTAGGTTGAGGTGTAGGGGTCGTTTGACTGAAACTGAGTAAATAGCATCTATAGGCAATTATGAATGAGCCTACAATCTTTCATCAAGACACAGACTGTACTGCTGCTGAATTTTGATTGGTTATTGGTGGCTGTTTTGTTGAGAAATTTTAGATTAAGCTGTTCTTTACAGTTATGTTTATGGCATTTAGCAGACGCTCTTATCCAGAGTGACGTACATCAGTGCTTAAGTAGTCTACGTCTGCTTTTCATACCGGTAAAGCTATACTAATATCAACACCTGCTTTTAACCAAGTTACTGCCAGCTAAGTTACACACCAGCTAAGTTACAAAACAGTTAACAGGGTAAAGGCCTGAAAGAAAATGATGTACAAGAGATAAACAAGAGGACTGGTTAGACACCGAAATGGACTGGGTGCAGCACCTCAATACATAATGTTTCATGAAAGTTGGTGTGTGTCGAAAGAATGTGTTGCTACTGCGGGGCGTGAATTTGAATGAAATTTGAAAGTGTGGTATATGAAGGTGACAAAGTTCATAACGTTTAGAAAAAAAAACTGTTGTTGTCCAGTGAGTACTTTGTGCCAGCCTATTTCAGGGGGCGCTGGCATGAAGGGACATGACCACCTTGGGACCCAAATCTCTATTAGTGAAGTCATGCATAGAAAATTATCAATAGAATCGTTAGGGGCGGACAGAAGAAAAAAAAACTTGTCACTATCTGACTGTGCTGTGCTGAAACAGAAGTCATAGTAAGTCTGACATGATAAATTGTGGGAATAATCAAGTCAATTAAGTTTCCTGCATGTGGATAACATCAAAACACTTAAATAGAACTTTATTTAATCAACTGTTTCACCCGTTTCTGCTCACTGCTGTCTCTGTAAGTGAAAACAGCAACGCCACTCACAATTTGTGCACGAGGTGGTTGCGCAGATCCTGAGTCACATGCTCGTGCCAGGGCTTCTTCGTGCCCGACGGCGCCGCCGCTGATGGAAGATTCCCCATGCCAGCATCGCCAGGGCCGTCAGACAGGAGTTGGCTGTAAAGACGTTTACATCTTCAAATTATACTCGCTGAAAATGGTTCTCAATCGGTCACAATGCATTTCATTTTTGAAGGATTTTGATTCTGACCAAAAACAATTCATGGCTGTATTTGCAACACACTGCAACTCACAGCAGGCAAAATATGACTTAAAAAAAAAAAATCACAAAAACAGTGTTGCAGGACTTGGTGTTACAAACGGGGCAGACTACTTTTGGATAAGGCTGTTTTTATTGTATCTGATGTGTCAGGTTAGAGGTGAGACGGAAAGAGGACACACTCACAGACTGTTGAGAGATGCTGGGAGGGATGAGTCGGAGTGGAGGGTCGTCGGATCGGCAGCGGGAATGCCTATAAAGTGAGAATTATTATTTTTATTTCAGCTTATTTGTTCGTTTTAGAGTGCATGAACACTTCAGCGATGTTTTCAGAGTTTAGCTGACTACGTTGTTTTTGTTTGTAGAAATCTGAGGTCACGCTTGAACAAAAGGTTCAAAATCCAAGGTTTCCTTTCAAACTAAACACTCACCAGGTGAAGCAGGGGGCTGCCACCAATGAGGGGCGCTTGGGGAGCAGTGTGTGGGGACGGTACCTAGCAGTCCAGGAATTTGAACCCATAACCTTCTGTTCACAGGAGCAAAGCCCGAACCACTAGGCCCCCAGCTGCCCCATATTTATGCACAAATCAAACAAAATGCAAAATCCTTTCCTAAATTCTTCCAAGCATCGCTGTATGTCTCTGCCTGGTGCCGGTTACCTAGTGTGTTCAAGGAATGAAGCTGCTGCTGTGGAGTCTGTGGAGACTGCTGGGTCTGAGTCTGCGTCTGAGCCGAAGTCTGGTTTCCATATGGGAGTCCCAAGGCAGCGTAGGCTCTCTGCATGGAACTGGGGTCTATGTGGGTGGCGCTGGTGATGCTGGCCACACTCGGCTGGCTTGGGCCTACCGTTCCCACGGATGTCTGAACGCCAGCACTGGGTGAACTCAGTATAGCTAAAGGAGACAAAATATTGGAAGAACAAATTATTAAACAGAATCTAAAATAAGCTGTTCTATTACAAAACTTACAGGATAACGCAAAAGTAAAATGAGTGGTATCATGTGGGACTGAAACGTGCGCTGCTAGAAGTGATTTGTCTAAATCAGTAATTACCAGTCCAGTCAGAGGCTGAGACCTTGGTCTGTCCTGCCTGTCTGAAACCAGTGGAAGGAGAGCCTTTCTACTGGTGTCAGATCACAGACCTGTTTCCCAGCGTAGGAACAGAACCGGTCGGAACCTCAAAAGTTCCCAGTAAATGCGTTTAGTTTGTATGGGTTCGACGAAGTCAGAATCAGAAATCTGTAATATAGAGTTTTCACGCTGGCCGTGGAGTCTGGGACTGATGGGTGAAGTTACAGTTATACACTGCTTGTTGCTCAGAACAGTTACATTGTAAGGCTACATCACAATTACAGAACAGCCTAATATAAAAACTTACTTTACTAATGAAAGGATATGTATTAGTTGACTGGGGTAATATTTAGTTTACTCTATGACTGAGAGAAGCCAGTTTTAAATGATGCATCCTCACCTGACAGCTCAACAGGGTTGAAAGACAATGCTAATGTTTCTAACAGACGTCTGCATTGGCTGGCACTGCAGTGAGTGATGGAAAAGAAAGGAAGCACCATCTTATCCATCTAAATTTCTAGGAATTCTACCCACTGTGGAATCCCTGAATTAAATCTATTTGAGGAGAATACTTTTGCAAAAATGTCCAAGATAACAAATACATGCTGGCTGAAAATCATGGACTTACACTGCTGGTTTCTCTTATCACTCGCAGTCTTCAGAGGCAGACAAACCGGACAGTCGTGCCGAGTGCAGTTCTTCCAGTGAGAAATGATTTGTCTAGAGGACGCACAGTGGGCCACTGCAACAGAGTCAGTTAGACAGACAGATAAATAAGCATGAAACAATAACTACTGAGCTCCATTAACTAGAGTTCAAAATGAACAGCATGGACATCTGTGGTCTGGGAACCAAAAACCTTTATAATCAACATAAAAGACTGTTGATTCATTAAATCAGTTAACAGTCAATAGGGATAGAATTAATGGCAGCGCAGGTGCATCAACATCCAAAAAAGAACACAGAACAAAAAAAAAAAAACTACAATCTTAGCTTACAGAGACAAAAACACTGGAGCCATTGCAGGCTACAATGATTAAAAGGTAGTGTAGACACTAAAACTGGTTTATTTAAACAAATGTTATCACAAAGCATCATGGAAAAATGGGAAATATTAAAATAAAATTAATTCACATCTTGCCTCTGACTGGATCGTCTTTACTCTGACTGAATCGTCCTGGACCATCTTTACCCTGACAGGACCGTCCTGTACCACCTTTACCCTGTCGGGACCGCCTTTAACCTGTCGGGACCGTCTTTACCCTGAGTAGACTGCCTTTAACCTGTCGGGACAGTCTTTACTCTGACGGGACCGTCTTTACCCTGAGTAGACTGCCTTTACTCTGACGGGAGGAACCACTGACAAACCTTGGCAAGACTTTCCGGCCTGGCAGTGGGTCATGTGATTGAGAACGTTCTTCATGGTGCGGCAGTGGGACAGGGCGCAGGCCCGCAGCTCGCCATTGGCCTGTTCGCGCCGCTGGCACTTGTGGGCGTGGAGCAGCAGGACCAGCTGCTGCTGGATCAGCTTGCGCTTCTCTGGATCACTGGCGGGACCTGCAGACGTCCCCTGACCTGGGATCACACTCCCAGAGGGCACCTGCTGATGAAGCTGGGGAAGAAACACAGATGAGAAATTAGAGAAATACTCAAAACAAAACTCAAAATAGATTTTAAAGTGGCTGCAGCAGGACTGACATTTGAGTGCAAGGACTTTAAAGCTTCAAGAAGGTAAAAAGATCATTTCCAAACTCAGTGTTTTCAGACACGCTCTGCATGAGTCTGTCCAGGAGGATGGTAAAGGAATCAGGTCAATGAGCTAGATCCTAAGACACAGACAGAAACTGGCCCGATTAATATAACTGGCATGCACAGATCAGAGGATGAGCGACAAGAATGAGTTACAGAGTTCCCCTGCTCTTTTCTAGACAATTTCAAAACCTGTAACAGCAGCACTAAACATTTTCAATAGTATAAGAAATCTCTATGACCGAGTAAAAAACACTGACCTCCCACGTGTGTGTGTGCGTGTGTGTGTGTATACACACACGGTTTCTGTAAGACTACAGGTGAAACAGTGCTTCACCAAGAAAAATAATACAAAAAAACTTCATAACAATCACTTTTATTGGTGTGAAACAAAATGCTCTTAAAAAGATTGCTCTCTTAATTTCAGCTCCTCAAGGTTCTGGTCAAAAACGTGAAACAGCGCCACCCCCAACCGCGGTGAAACAGAGAATTTCAGTGAAACATGTTTCAAA
>JBBPCY010000007.1:13738035-13748190 GCA_037974405.1 Brachyalestes nurse
AATTATCAAGAAAAATATAATTTACTAATTTTGTAACAAATATGAACATAAATTCAGCTGCATAATATAACAAATATAGAGAGTGTGTCTTGAAATGGTAAAATACGCTGTTAGAGTTAGAGGCGGAAGGTTTGAAAGTACCCAATCCGAGAACCTTCTGCAGAGAGAGAGAGAGAGAGAGAGAGAGCAGTCACATGCACACTCTCTCAGACACAGAGCAATCACACACATTTTCTCAGAGAGAGAGTGTGCGCGCGCGTATGTGACTGGTCCGTGTCTTATCTTAGTATTTTAGTTTTTTAAACATTTGTTCCCCGATTTTCTACAGTTATTTCAGTTTATGTAGTATTAGTAAGCTGTGCCCTGTCTAAACATTCAGTGTTTTTTTTTGTGTATGAGTCCTTGTTTTGGCTGCTAATGCTAACTGCTAATGCTAGCGGTTTTACGCATTTTCCTCCGGGTTTCAATAGTTTTCTGATTGATTATTTATTTCTCCTTGCTGCTGCCGTTTGAAGCGTCTGTGGTGCTCCAGACCAGAATCTCCCCCGTGGATCGCTCAGTGTTTCTCTTGTTTAAAGCCCTGCTTTTTTATTTATTGTTCTGACTTTAGGTCTTTATTTTTCTACTCAAAAATGGTCGATCTTTGCTGTACCTCTGAGGGCACATTTAGACTGGTTATACCTTGATAGTCAAAAGTGTATATGTATGGTGCCATTCACTGACAGTGTAAAGAGAATGAACTTGAAAGGATCAGAAATGAAATAGTTGTAAAAGTGTTTGCCTGCCACCTAATAGATAAAAATACCTGCAAATCTAAAATGAATATTTAGACACCGACCTAGCATTTAATTACAATCATTATAATCCCATATTAAGACACACAAGTAATGAGCTGAGATCACTTTATCAGCGTTTATTAATGTTTATTTCTCTAAACATTGCCACAAACATCTTTTGATTCAGCCCCACGGTGGCACAGTGGGTAGCCGTCCAGGGTTGGGGGTTTGAATCTGGGCCTTGTTTATTTGTTTGTGTGTGTGTGTGTGGAGTGTGTGCATGTTCTCCTCATGGGTTCCTCCGGGGTCTCCGGTTTCTCCCACAGTCCAAAGACATGCGTGTCAGGTGAACTGGGAATTCTAAACTGACCGTGTGTGTATATGCGCCCTGCGGTGGACTGGCTTGAGCCCGTAGACACCAGGGTAGACTCCGGGTACCTGTGACCCTAATATGGATTAAGTGGTTACAGTGAATAAATGATTCAACTTGGTTTTTTTTGTATGAATACTTTTCTTCTGTCACAAAACAACTAGCTCAGTATTTTGTTTTTGTTAGTTTTTTAGTAATTTTATAGTGTGTATGTGTAATAATTATTGTGTGTGTGTGTGTGTGTGTGTGGTCCATCAGCGCATTATCAGATTGACGTTTTAAAACGAGGTGCTCTGCTTAGTTGGCCTGTAATCTTCCTACCTGGGCAAGACAGGATGGGGGGAGTAGATAACGAACCTGTATGCCGGATATCATTAATTGGCTAATTATCATGGCTTGTGGGGAGTAGAAATGATCTAGAGATGGGAGTTGAGCTTTGTCCCTTATAATTCTCTTCATCTTGCAGCCCACTCCTCTTTATCAATCAACAGTTTTAATGAAGACCTAAAGGGGCACTACTGCATCGGCTGACATAGGCCTGTCCTTGAGAATAATGGTTCGATCGGGTTTCGCCTTGTGCACGATGCAAAGTAAATACATTCATTTCACAAAAAGCAACTGTAAAAGCTCCACAGACATGAGTCCTCTTTTTTATTGCTTTACTGACTGAGCTGGTAAGGGGAAGCAGGGGATTTTATGCTAAATCATCCCCCTCCGAAAGCCTCCGCATGCTTTTTAGATGCTGCGTTAAAAGTAAAATCCTGAAGACTTATGTAACAAAAGAAATAGCATCACACAATGTGTTACTATGTGAAGTGATGAAACCCCAAGCTTTACCCCTCCAGAAAAAAGAAATCATAGAAAGAAAGACAAAGAGAAAACCCATGTGAAATCGTGTCAAGACTATTCTGATGCTGTAGAAAAGAAGTACAAAAATGCACAGGGTAAAAAGAAAGACACACATTTCTCAGATGTAAAGAATAACAACAGTCCAAAGCCACTCAAAGCAAGAGTTTTGAAAACTGACTGAATCCAAAGACATGGGCACTGCAGACATAATCCCAAATTACACTCAAGGTAGGTCCACCCAAACCCTGTGAGGCGTAACAGATTAGGCTAAACCTGTTCCTCACAAAGCTAATGGGCCATGACCAGATTACGTACCACTGAGCATCACTCCTACTTCCCAAAATGAAAGGTACACAAGAAAAGAGAGAAGGCAGCAGGGAAAAGAAAAGAAGGCTATGAGGGAAAGATCACAGAGAGAGAGGCAAATCACTGAAACATTCTGAAGGATATCTATACTAAATAAAAACTAACATCAGCAATGGGAATGTGGCACTCCCATCAGTATAATTAAATACTTTTAAGGTCAAATTATGGTAACATCCTATACTACTATACTTTGTTTTTGTATTTACAGCTTTGCTTTTTATATGTACCTGCACTGGTCTCAGTGTTAGAGGATAGCTGTGCAAAACAATAACTGACATGCCTCCGAAGCAGCAGTCTATAAGCGTTTTTCAAACAAACAAACAAATAAACAAAACACTCGGATAAACAACCTGGAGTGTAAATTAGAATTATTAGATAATATGAAAGTGTTAACTAGGGGATTATTTAATTACGACTGTATTCTTATCTTAAGGGTGGTATTTTAGTTATCTTTCTGGTTTTTTTTTTTTTTTTTTTGATTAAAATATGTGAAAGAGCACAACACTTAGAGCTCTTTGACAAAGCTATAAAAAGTCAAGGTAAGCTACACTATATCTATGTTGATGTTTAATTGCATTTTCACATGGTGTTTTACAGTAAACAACAATGTGGACATCTACACTGGTCAGCCACGACATGCAAATCATTTACAGGTGAAGTGAATACATCAATTATCTCAAAACAATGACACCTGTTAGGGGAAGGATATATTAGACAGAAAGCGAAGTGCCCGATCTTGTAGCTGATGAGTTGGAAGGAGGAAAAATGGACAGGTGTAAGGATCTGAATTACTTTGAGCCGAATTGTGAGCCAAATTGTGATGGCTAGACGACTGACTGGGTCAGAGCTTCTCCATAATGTCAGGTATTGTGAGTGTTCCCGGTGTTCAGTGGTAAGTAGATACTGAAAGTGTTCTGGCTACTGTAGCACTACTGGCTACTGTAGAAAAGGTTAATGCTGGCCACTACTGAAAGGTTTCAGAACACACAGTGCATCACAGCTCATGCATTCTGTAATGGCTGTAGCCTCTTTCATCAAGCGTCCTGTAACACTACAAAAATTGCTCAGGAATGATTTGAGGAGCATGACAAAGAGGTCAAGGTGCTGCCTTGTCCTTCAAATTCCCCAGATTTCGGGTATTAGTGGGATGTGCTGGACCAGCTAGTCTAATCAGTAGAGGCCCTGTCTTTCATAGGCAATGCATCAATCAAAGGCCACCACAATATTAGGTAGGTTTTGATAATATTGGCCAATTAGTATATGTTAAAGATGCACTTTCTAAGCTGCAGTGCCATCTTTAGTGTGTGTCACTTTCTCATTATAATTATTACACATGCAAATAGTGAAATAATACTTAGAATATTTTAACGATGTATTTTATTTAATGAAAGAAGGTCGACTTATCCCCTACAAAACAAAATTCTAAATTTCATTTTTCTTTAGCTGATGCTTTTTAATGTAGTGCCAAAATATTTGGGACCTTTTAGACTGAAAAGGGATATAGCTGTATCAAAAAATCTTGTTTTGCTCACTAGTTTCGCCCTCATATTGACTTTTTTCATCAGTCACAAATCATCAGCATTGACCAGTCACATAAACAAAGCAACATCAGTCATTTCAGTGAGAGTGAATTTGTCATGCTCTTCAAACGTAGAATAAAATGTGTGCCCCTGGTCAAATAAGTACAGAACTTGGAAAAACTCGACACACTGTATTTTACTGTAGTGACCTACAGTAGTGTTTTTTTCCCTCTCTGGTCATTGTGTAAAGACACAAAAAGCACTTTGGCACAAATGTATCTGTCTATTGGTCACTTTCACTTCACTATTGTCTTTGGTGTTCACTAGAAATTTTGAGGGCATTGTGGGAGTACAATCAAAATCATTCTATAATTTAAACTGTGAATGAAACTTCTATATATTGAAGGGATGAACTAATTTACTAAAGTGGTAAAATGTGTTAATGAATTAATTTTAAAGTTTAAATTCAGACAGTTTAAATGTATAAAAGGTCCCCTAAACCAACTGACAGCAGTTGCTGTGTGAGGCTGATGTTCTTTTTTCATATTATTAATCTCAGACATGAGCGTAGCATTTCGAAGTTCAGGGGACGAGAAGGGGAGAAGCAGTACAAGGCTTTCTACACATTTAATTCTTGGTCATGGCCACAGTAATTGACCATACTGATTAATATTTTTGCTGAATGTAGAGCAGCAGGCAGTAAAAGCATTAGGGTCTTTGGTCTTAACTGTACAGAGCTGCTGTTTTTTATAGCTGTATTTTACCATAGAAAGAGAGACTGATAAGTTCAGTGTAAAACACCACTAATGTAAGCTATTGTTCACTATTGTTCACACCACTAATGTAAGCTACTGTTGCTTGGTAACAAGTCTCCAATGCACATTGGTATGCATTCAACTTATGTGATCTATGGTGTTTGCTAGAAATTACAAATGTATTGAAATAGTCTACCCTCAAAATCACTCTGAATTAATTTTGCAATTCAGATGCTAACAGATAATGAACTGATGTACAGTCAGACAGCATATTGGAGTTCAAATTAAATAACGAAGATAAGCTCAAAAAGCAGACTTTCAGTTTTAATATATATTTAATTAGAAATTGACATCCAAATCAGATGAATGGTTCAGAAGTTACAGGCACATACATGCAAAGCTCACCATCTCAAAAGAAACTGGACTTAAACTAACATCATCATAAATTAAATGATCATAGTCAATGACTGCCTGAAGTCCTGCAGAAATCACTAAACACTGGGTTTTTTCTCTGTGGAGCTCCTCCAGGCCTTTACTGCAGCTCTCTTCAGTTCTTCCTTGTTCTGGGGTGTTTCACCTTCAGTAATGCCTTCTATGAAAGGCATGCTCAGTTGGATTGAGCTGACGTAATTGACGTAGCCGTTGCTGTGTTATATATTTTTCCTTCAGATGCTTTCGCAGCATTAGGTGGGAGCTGTGGTGACTGTGATGTGGGCGTAGACATGTTTCAAAAATGCTGTTTTGACACTCAAAAAACAATTACTGTATGTAGGAACATTGTCCTGTAGAGTTATTGTCTACATCTACATTTGATGTTCTTGTTGAAATACCTGGAGCTTTGAGTAGCTGATCAACTTGCCATTTGTCAAAATGTCCACTTTAAAATCTTCTTTTAACTGGATAATAAACACTTTGCATTAAGTATTGTTTCATTCGTAGACTTACCAAAGCCAAACTTACTTGCTGGTATGTAAAACTTCTAAACCATCTAAACCATATTAAACTCAGTTTGAACCATGTTATCTATGCTTGCTGTCTATTTAGCAACCTTGTTAAGTAGACTGCGAAAGTAAGAAAAGCAACTATGAACCTTTAACAAAGGATTAATATAGAGGAAGAGAATTTTTTCTTTCATTTTGCCATAATCCATTTATTAAAGGAAGGGCTTAGCCCCTCTGTAAAAATGTATTTTGAATAGGGGGTGCAACAGCACATCATATGTCTTTTTTATGTATCCATTTGAAGTTAATATAAATATTTATATACATATACACTTTTTTATGCCAGAAATGTTTGTGAGCTGTTAAAAGGTCTGGGTTATAGCCTAATCCCTTGGCTAGGATCCCTGATTCACACTTTGGTCTGGCTGTAAAACATTTTAGCGTTTTAATAGTATGGTTGCAGAATTCAAGTAGAATGTATTTCAAGTGAATATGAATGTCAGTTTTAAAGTTTTATTCATGTTTAAAACATCCATTTGTCATATGTGAACACACCACAACACACAGTGTGAACAGTGTGAAATTCTTCTCTGCATTTAACCCATTCACCAAGTGAAGCAACGGGCTGCCACCAACGAGGGGCGCTCAGGGAGCAGTGTGTGCTCAAGGGTACCTCAGCAGTGCCAGTAGCAGTTCTGGGATTCGAACCCACACCCTTCTGATCCCAGGGGCAACTTCCCTAACATCTAGCCCGCCAGATTCAGATTTAAAAGGTAAAGAGTTTGAGCTCTATACATCTATTACTCAACCCACTCCACACAGCAAGATAAACCAAACATCTTGCTAGTGCTACCAGTGCTTTTGAAATTGTAATGCAGTTTACATCCATAAGGCTGACACTTGTTTTAAAAGAGTCACTCTGTAGATTTTAGGTCAAAATATGTCTGATGATAATGTATTGCAACATTTCTTGAACATGCCTGTACATTAAAGAAGTAAACAGAAGTAAGCTAATGCAGGTCTATCCTCTAATGTACACACTGAATTGAATAATCCATTATAGATATTTTGTTTGTGTATGTAAAAAATAACAACAACTTGTGACAAGCCAATGTTGGCACCGTTTGTATGGGAATATGGTGTAAATCACAAATAGTGATAAAATAAAAATATTAATAATAAACATGCTAAATTGATATAACATGACATTAATCCAGTGGGAATGGAAGGGGTGGCAGACTTAAAAGGGGAGTTATTTTTGTTCCTTTTTTAGCTGGAGGTGGTTTGTATCTGAGTTACACACACTTACTCACATTAACAAATCAGTACATCATCCTATCAACGATGCGGTGAACTGCAGTTAGAAGTTAAGGAGTGGGGAGAGTAGCTGATCACTCATTATGTTGGATGCAGTGCAGCTCAAGAGGATTTTATGATGGAGTGTCTCATTTCATTTTCAATAATATCCATAATTTGGGGGTGCATAACAAGACACTGAACCCATTTGCTATTCCTTACAGTGGACTCTCTGCCCGCTATCCATCTTTTAGAAAGATGAGTTTGTCTATGATGTATTTCTCAAAACTGCTCAATGAGGAACAGCCTGATGCTTTAACAGAAATCAAAGAGCAGCACTTGTCGAGTAACATGATGAAATTGTCTCCAGGCCCAGTTCTTCTTCATGGAAGGCTCTTTAAAAGGGTTGTTTTGGATGCAAAAGGAGATTATGAGGAACCACATGTAATATAGAGAGACTGTGGCTTTTTAACAGTGTTGTGTAACTTCTTTGCCTTTAATCTGCACAGATCAAAACTGTACATATTGACAGCTTTCTGAATCACAACAGTGTCCTCCAGTCAAACAAGATGTAATAGAGTTCTTGTATTTTCATTTCCTTTTATTTATAAGTGAAATCTGCAAAAGGGAAAAAGAAAATCAAAGCAACATAACTTTTAAGGCTATCAGAAGCAGTGAGGAACTTTATAGAAACCTGCAGAAATGTAATCATACGTTTTTTGAAGGTGTTGCAGTGGCTGTAAGTTTGTTCTAGCTACTGATACAGTGCTACAGCTTATGTTCAGCTAGGCTTGCGATGAACAACATACAAGCAAGCAGAGATGTATCCTCATCCTAATTGGGTGAATTTTGGTGGCACCTTCCTTATATAGTTTTTCTCTCTTTAACAGTATGTAGGAAGCCATGCAGGCTGAAGTCCCCTTGAGTGTATATTTTATTAACAGCCCCCTGAATTTTGTCAAATATTACAAAATGTGTTCTGATAAGAAAAATTGCTGGCCTTAACACTAGAAAAAAAAGGATTTATCACTTGAGTGACGTGCATTCATGTGTGAAGCGGAAACAGCACAGTGTGTATAACCAAAGCTTTAGGAACCTAAGTAGTCATTGCCTGGAAAATCTCAGTGACTTTCTTCGCTGGGTCATTTGTCCATTTCTGTCTTTCTCATGCATCATTCTCCCTTGTGTCCTTGCATCCTCTTATCAGCAAAGTGTGGGATGACAGAGAAAAAAGAGTGGGAGTGTGTGTCAGAAAGAGAGAGAGAGAGAAAGGCAAAGCAGTTGATTGGATCCTATTGATGTTTATCCCCCCTCTGTGTGTGGAGCTTGAAGATGGCCACAGAACCACAATTAAAAACAGCTGTAGCCGCTTCATCAGCTTGATATTCAGTAACTGTCCCGTAAACACAGTCATTAAGCTGATGCATCCCCTCCTCTGTGATGGACATTTGCATTTCGCTCAAAGCCTGTAGTTCTCTGTCAACGCACAACACAGTAAACAGAATGCTCTAATAGCATCTCCTCTCTGTCAAAAGCACTAATCTGCGGAGGTGAGAGCAACCTTGGCATGGAAAATGGATCCCATCAAATAATTTACTCACAATCTTGCCTTGTTTTCTTAGCACCAAGTGTGTGTGTGTGTCCCTGTATGTGTGTGTGTGTGTGTGTGTGTGTGTGAGAGAGAGAGAGAGAGAAAGAGAGAGAGAGAGAGTCTGTCAGTCTGGTTTTGGCTTGTCTGAGAAATTCAGCAACTTGTTAGTTTGCAGGAAAAGTCATGACTTTGTGTGAGAGCAAGTCATTTTGTAAATAAAATATTCTTACAAGAATACCCCAAAGTACTGTTTTATCTCTGTCAAAACAAAACCAAAAAAGTTACATTGTAGGAAAAGGAAAAATACAATATTGTTAACTTTCCGTGAAAGTCGATGTAGCAAGATTTCTAGATTTCAAGATTTTAAGCCGTTCAGCACCATTTCCATTGATTCATTTGTCATAAAATTCTGACACTATATGAAGAGCTGCTGGTGTTTTTAAGTTATGTATAAATAAGTGAAAAACAACATAAGTGGTGATTGTGGGGCAGCTGGAGGCCTAGTTGTTAGGGGGTTGTTCCTGTGATCAGAAGGCCGTGGGTTTGAATCCCCGGACTGCTAGTGGCACCACTGAGGTACCCCTGCACAAGTGCAGTAATCGCATTTTTTTCTCTTTTCTCTCACCAACTTCCCTTGACTCCTAGTGGAGGCTGCATGACAAACAGATTAATAGTTACAGTACAAATTATAATATTTTTTTTCTTTCTCCGGTTAAGCTACCACTACAGAGATACAAAATTTGTAAAATTTGGGACCTATTATGCAAAATTCACTTTTTAATAAAACAAGTTATAATAGGTCTATGAGCTATAAAAACATGTTCATTAAGTTCTTTGAACAAAATCACTGTCACATAAAGAGATATCACCAGGTTTATTCTTCACGGTTTGGCTTATGTTCAAAACACGCTGTTTCAGAGCTATGTCAGTTACATGCAAATAAGCTGTTGCTGGCCACGCCCCACCCCATGTCTGCCTGCAGCACTGCTGTGGGGCCCAGAGCTAACAGCTGATCTCTAGCTCGTTTCCACTGCCACAGTGCCAGTGACGTGCCGGTGCCCAATCTAGAACTGGTGCTGCGTCTTTCGACCGAACAATGACAGGTGCTGGTGCCAAAAACTGGCACCGGTACGGCACCGTGAAATTGCTGGTCCCAAAGTCAGAACCACACATATCACAATGGTTATGGGCAGTGCTACCACAGCAATGGCAACACTAGACATTTCATTGCAGCTGCCATAGCATATGTCTCTCCGTTAACAGACTGAACCGACACGCCTCGGGAGAAGATCGGCCGGACGGGCCTAGCTTAGCTGCTAACTATCCCTGGGAGCCCTAACGGCTAACAGCTCAGCTCTCAACCGCTGTATTAAACTATCATTAACTCTGCTATTACTAATAAACTGTCATAATTCATCTCTAACGACTCTGTCACTCAGTATTCGGTGGCGGTTATATTCGGTGGTACAGTTAGCCTCTTAGCTTCTCACTTGAATTACCCGTTCCACCTTAAATCGTGCTTTGGTTCCCATTACATCATTTAAGGTGGAACGGATAATTCGAGCGAGAAGCTAACGTCACCTGTATTTGTTGTGTTTTAGTCATTCTGTTTGCTTTTTTACTTGTATTAGTAGTTTGTAAGCTAAAACATTATTGGGACCATGCTAAACACTCTTAATAAATGTTTGCTG